>PVHT020000066.1:32770521-32817058 GCA_004024745.2 Catagonus wagneri | reverse complement strand
TTTTCCCATTCTGTAAGTTGTCTTTTAGTTTTCTTTTTGGTTTCCCTTGCTGTGCAAAAGCTTGTCAGCTTGATTAGGTCCCATTGGTTGATCTTTGCTCTGATTTCTGTTGCTTTGGGAGACTGACCTGATAAGTTGGATTTCTAAGCCTCTGCTACTTTGGGGTAGATTTTTAGAGGCTCCATGTTGAAACCATGACCTCTGGAAGAGTAAGGCAGGGTGAGAGGTGGCTTCTTACTAATTCCACCTCTGGGATGATGGTGTCATCAGGTTCTGTCCCAGGCAAACCAAGAGACAGGTCTTGACCTGCAGGGTGTGGTCTGGCTCTGGTGTCCTTCCCCAGAGTCTTGTCACACTGGCTCTTTTTGGGCCAGCTCCATTGAATTTTTTGGGTTCCTCCTGCTCCTCCAACCACAGGGCCTTTGACATGCGGTTCCCACTGTCTGAACCTTGGCTTCATTGCCTTTCTGTCCTACACAGGCTCCCTCGCTGGCTGCTTCCAGCGGGGTTAATGGAAGGCACTAGAAGAAGATGCATGGGCAGGAGAGGAGGCAAGGCATTTTTTCCCCCTCCTTCCATCTCTGAATCTCTGGCAAGTGCTGTATCATCCACAACTTGGCTCCCACCTGGTGACTCCTCTCACGTTGTCACCCTCATTTTTCTGCCTGTTTCTTCAGTCCTTGGAGTGTGAAGAGCTGCCTGCCACTGCTTGCCTCCCAGCATGGCACCATCCCTTCTTTGCTGTCTTTACGCCATCACCTAGGTTAGGAGTCTCTTCACTAAAGGTGTATCTTCTGTGGTGAATTCTGTTTCCTGCTGGGACCTCGGCCGCTGTATGCTAAAGCAGAGTGCCCCAGGGGAAGAGAGGCTGGGGCGCATTCCCTCACCCCTCTGGGTACAGCAGGAGCTTGCAGAGGAGCTGATGTTGCCTCTGAAGACAAGGCAGATATCAGCAGACGGAGAACCTGGTGAGAGGGGCTTTTAGGTGGAGAAGATGGCACATGCCAGTGCAGCGAAGAAAGGAGGGTCTGTTTGTAGCCTGGTGAGCAGTTCAGTTCTTTCTGTTTCTTTCTCTCTTTCTTACTTCTTTCCCTCCCTCCCTTCCTTCCTTTGCTTTTCCTTTCAGTAAAAATTTATAGAGCTCCCACTCCGTGCCAGGTACTGTTCTAGTCACTACATCAATGATAGAGAAATTTTCTGCCCTCATGGACATTCCATCCCAGTGAGAGAAAACCAGAAACCAGCTATTAAACGTGTTTATAATATGGCAGGTGGTCATGGAGAGAGCACGGAGAAAAATAAAGCCAAGTAAAGAGGAGGGGAAAAAAAGAAAGAAAATGCTGATAACTTAATTTGGAAAAGGAAAAGGTGAAAGTTGGAAGATTGTAGAGGGAAGAGGTAGCCAAGCAGCTTATTGGGTTTGGGTGGGGAAATTAGATATCTTGGTGTATATTTTATACTAATAGTTGCCTTTCTTCTATAATCACAAAATAGACTCTGGGAAGGCTGGTATTGTTTTTCCAAAATTCCCCACTGCCTTCTTTGACTTGTAGTTGAGGTTTTCTGTTGGTCTTGGAAAAGAAATTTCACTAATGCCTGTTAATTATACCAAATCTCAGATAAGAGCTGCTACTTCCATAATGTGATGATGCAAATTCCCAGGTGAGCATATTGGATTTGGTGAGTCACGTTTCAGACCACTTATAGAATAGGTCATTTGATACCTAGTCCCAGTAGGGATTTTGCTGATTTTAGCTAATCTCTGCCTTTGCACCTTTCTTTTCATTGCAGCTCTGAAACCCCAAATTGATTTTTATTTCTAGAATTGCATTCATCATTGGGTATGTGTTTAAATACCAGCAGTATCAAAATAAAATGAAAAGCACTTAAATTGCAAATAATTGAGTAGTGTTAGTCAAAAAACGCTTTCCTAAATCTTATCCACAGTAAAGTTACATGGTTTCTCCCCAGCTTAGTTTTGTTTTCTAAGAAAAATGTGCCAGGGCTATTCCTAAGTGGCAGCTGACAAATTCACCTTCACCCTTTTCCCATACGCTTCTACTCCCACCCCCACCCGTAACCAAATTTTGGAGATAAGGCCTCTGCTGCTGTGATTGGAAAGGAACTCCTCCCCAATTTCTGGTGTCATGTTAGTGCAAAGGTCAGAAATAACCAGTGTCACACTGGCTGAAGAGAGACCAGTGGAATGACACTTATATTGCACCTCTGTTTTGTGCTGGCAAAGAATCTGATGTTGATTGGGGCTGCTTTTCCTGAAGATACTGTTTGAAGCCATCATAAGTTTATCTGAAATCCTTTGTTTGATTCTCTGCATTGGTTAAGAAGTATTTTAGACCTTGTATTTTCTTTTCTTTTTTTTTGGGTGGAGGTGGTGTTGGGGAGTGGAGAACGGTTTACTGTAGGGCCATGCAAGGAGGATGGGTGATTCATGCCCCCCAAAACCTCAAACTCCCTGAAGGCTTTCAGCAAAATGATTTAAAATTTTTTTTTAATTAAATTTTTTTTTTTTTTGCTTTTTAGGGCTACACTCTCAGCATATGTAAGTTCCCAGGCTAGAGGTTGGATCCGAGCTACAGCTGCAAGCTACAGCCACAGCAAGGCGGGATCCGAGCCGAGTCTGTGACTGCACTACAGCTCACAGCAAGGCCAGATCCTTAACCCACTAAGCTAGGACAGGGATCGACCCCTCGTCCTCATGGATCCTAGTCAGGTTTGTTAACCTCTGAGCCATGAAGGGAACTCCAGCAAAGTGATTTTAAAGGTAAGGCGGGGGTGGGGCGTCATCCCAGGGTATGTGATCAGCTCGTGCAGAGTTCTCTGATTGACAGTGAGGTAATAGGACAGTGTCACAGAGGTTAGCTTTGATCAGTTCTTAGGCTCCAGTAGGCCTAAGGGGCTATGTGTTCATGGCTATCAAGTTGTTAAAATCTTCCTTTTGGTGAGGGGTTTTCACATCTGTAAAACAACTCAGGAAATGTGCATCAGGTACTGTTATTTAGGTACTTCAGAGAGGAGCTAAAGCAGAGGATATGGGGGAGGGATCTGTCCCAGAAGGCCCACATAGTGTCCTGTTTGTTTACAGTCCCCCCATTTTCTTTGATACTCTTCAGTCTTGAGGAGAACAGGTGTTGGACAAGAAAAGAAATAAAGTTTCAGATAAAGAGGTTAATCATAAACTTGATTATGCTAGTCTCACCAACAGACACTGCTTTGAGAATGGCCGATGGTGTCCGAGTCTGACACAATAAAAGCCTATATTTTTCTGAATTTCCTTTGTACCTCCTTTCCTGCCGTATTTTCTGAGAGGAGGGAGAAAACCAGTCAGAGTTTTCATGCTGCCTGTCATGCTGTATTGATTGTCCCTACTACCATTTATGTACCTCATGTTACTCATTTCAGAAAGATTTCCGAGTACAGGAACTCCCACTGGCTCGTATTAAGAAGATTATGAAACTGGATGAAGATGTGAAGGTGAGTTTACCTTCATTTTTATTATTAATATTGAAAGTAAATCAGTGGGTAGATTATTGGTCATTTCTCTAGAGCTCAAAGTTTAAACAAAATAAAAATATTACTGTCTGTTGCTTTTTAATTTGGTTCCTGTCTAAAAATTGTTAAGTGAGCTGAAGTTGAGCAATTTTAATTGTTGTATAGTACTTCTTTGAAAATTGGGGTATCCTGTTTTCTAGATATTGAAAAGATGCTGAGTGTTTGCTTTTTGAATCACCCGGTTCTTTTCACTATATAATGTAAACATGTACCATCTGATCCACAGGACAGTGATATCTTCCTAGTGTCTCATTGCAATCTCTAGTTTGTTGATTTGAGCTCTAAGAAATGTTTGATAACGATATTGTACTTGTTCTAACTTTTTGATCTATGAGTTATTTTATACAAATAATACTTGCGAAAGGATTTACTTGGGGTGCCCACTTCTGTATTCCTAGGAGTCCACCTTCTATTATAATTCTCTCAAGAAAAGAGCAACTTGTCTCTCCTTCCACTCAGAATTCATAGTCTGTTTGTATAGAAAGCCAGCAATTCACAGCAGTTTCCCCGTTTATTAGCTCACTTCCTCCTCATAGTAACCTTGTGAGTTTTGATAAGATAAGAATTGTGTTTTTTGTTTTTTTTTTTTTCTTTTTGGCTGTGCCCGAGGCATGTAGAAGTTCTTGGCCGGGGATCAAACCTAAACTGCAGCAGTGACAGTGCTGGGTCCTTAGCCCACTGTGACACAAGGAACCTCAAGATAAGAATTATTAGTTCCGGAGTTCCTGCTGTGGCTCAGTGGTTAACGAATTCGACTAGGAACCATGAGGTTGTGGGTTCGATCCCTGGCCTTGCTCAGTGGGTGAAGGATCCGGCGTTGCTGTGAGCTGGTGTAGGTTACAGACGTGGCTCGGATCCCATGTTGCTGTGGCTGTGGCGTAGGCTGGCGGCTACACCTCGGATTAGACCCCTAGCCTGGGAACCTCCATATGCCATGAGTGCGGCCCTAAAAAAGGCAAAAAGACAAAAAAAAAAAGAATTATTATTTCCACCATTTGATAGATAGGGAAATAGACACAAAGAAGTTAAAAGTGACTCTCATCTAGATTAAGAGAACTAAGATCCCAGTTCTTTCCTCCTGCTTCCTAAACTGCAGAGTTCTTCCCGCAGCTCTGTCCTGCACAGACCACCCCACCAAGGGTTCAGAGCTTTGTTTGACTGAGAGTTGGAACTTCAGATTCAGACTTGGCAAGGCAGCTTACGTTACTTGAGCACTTACTTCATGCCAGGCCCTGTGCTGGGTACCTTTACATACATTATCTCATTTGATTCCCACAGCAACCCTGGAAGGTCATTATCCTTTCTTTTTCACTTTGTGAAAAACAAAGCCCAAAATAATGGGAAGCCTGAGATTTTCCCTAAATCCATTGGCTCTCATTATTTTTTCCCTACATTGTCTCTATGTAGATTAGATCCTAAATCCTACCGCTTACTGGCTCTATGGCCATAGACAAGTCACTTCACCTCTCCTAAACCCTAGTTTCTCTGAAAGACTATTTTGAGAGAAAAAAGGTGCATGATAGGTACTAGATAAATGTCCCTTCTTCCTGTTCCCTTCTTTTATCTGCTGTGTCCCAACTTGTGGATTTATTTTACCATGGAACCTCTTGAGGCTACTCCTCATTTTCTAGCCCTTGCCCCATATAGCCCAATGGCAGGACATGAGGTAAGGGACAAACTGATTCCTTTGAATGTCTTGCTGGTGACTGACAGGGAGGGCCTACGTCTGTTACAGATGATCAGTGCAGAAGCCCCTGTGCTCTTTGCCAAGGCAGCCCAGATTTTTATCACAGAGTTAACTCTTCGAGCCTGGATCCACACAGAGGATAACAAGCGCCGGACTCTGCAGGTAATATTGTAGGCTTACGTCGGGAAAATTAGGCAAGCAGCTTTCTTTGCCTGCTTCTCTTACATGGCTTTGGACCAAAGATTGTTCTTCCTTAGGCCTCTGTCAGGTTGATGTGTGTAACTGGCATCTTCCTCTAGTGGTAGGAAGCAGATGTTATAGCGTAGACAGTATGTATTTCCCTACCAAGAATCTTAATTTACAGCTCTCTCCTGTTTTCCACAGCTCGGTGACTGAACTTTGTACTTGGTGAGCTCTCACTATAAACAGATGCTAAAGTGATACTTACCTATTTCCAAATATAAACCACTTCAGGTTGGAAGCCTTGAGAGACTCCAGGCAGGGACAATCCCAGGAAGACTCAGTCTCACTAACCTTATTAGTCTTTTTGTTTCCTGTCTGCCTTCCTGGGAATCCTTGCCTTCTTCTGTGTGTGTGTTTATTTTAATCCAGCAAATCAACATCCATAATGTATGAAGACCCCTTGGTCGTTGGCTGTAGAGGCCTTCCATTCAGTAGCCAGGTCCTAGCTCTTAGAGGAGAGTTTTCCCAGACTTAAGAGGAAGGGTGTGCCAGATTGAAAACAGTGACAATATTTTAACAACAAAGTTAAGGATTTAAAATATACTCTCTTTTTTTTTCCCCCTTTATCTCCACAATTGAAATGCATGCATTTATTCATTTATTCTACAGGTGTTTACTGAATACCCACAATGTGCCAAGCACTGTTCTAGGCCCTAGAGACTAACACCCAAAACAGACAAAAATTCCTACTTCTGGGCAGCCTATATTCTAGTGTAGCTGGAATTGAAAACTTACTTTATGCTGTCTTCAAGGAAGTCTGTGGATCTGGAGAGATCCAGTTAAAGCTGCTTTCAAGATCAATTCAGATTAAAAAATAAAATGGGCAAAACCCTTGAACAGGCCCTCCAAAAAAGAAGATATCCAAATGACCAATGAGCTTATGAGAAGGTATGCAACATCATTTAGCATCTGGGAAATACAGTATCAAGTGTTGAAAGGGAAGTGAAGCCACTCAAATTCATATATTGCTGGCCAGAATGTAAAGTGGCATAATCACTTTGGAAAACTACTTGCACTTTGTCATAAAGTTAAACACATTCCTTACTCTAAGACCCAGCCATTCCAATATTGTGTGTGTACCCAAAAGCGTGGACCTTCCTGTATAAGAATGTTTGTAACCGCCTTTTTTTTTTTTTTTTTTTTTTTTGCTGCTTTACTGTGGCATATGGAAGTTCCCAGGCTAGGGGTTGAATTGGAACTGCAGCAGCTGGCCCACAGCCACAGCAACATGGGATCTGAACTGCTCCTGAGACCTACTCCATAGCTCATGGCAACACTGGATCCTTAATCTACTGAGTGAGGCCAACCAAGGATTGAACCTTTGTCCTCATGAATAATCATTGGGTTTGTTACTGCTAAGCCACAATGGAAACTCGCATAACAGCCTTATTTATTTATAATAGCCAAAAACTGGAAACTCATGTATCCATAAAGATGGGGATATACTAACAAGTCGATATATTCATAAAATGGATTACTGCTCAACAATAAAAAGAAGCAAAGTATTCGTATAACAACATGGATGAATCTCAGTAATATTATGTTGAGCAAAAGAAACCAGAGGGGAAAATTACATAGCACATGGTAACATATACTGTCACCATCCATCTATGGTGATAGAAATCAGAGTTGTGGTTGTCTCACATTGGTAGGGGAAGGAAGTTGATTGGAAAGGGATAGAAGGAAATTTTGAATGTTCTTATTTAGGTGATAGCTACCTGAGTGCATATATTTATTCAGATTCATCAAGCTGTGCACTTAAGATTTCTGTATTTTTTTTACTGAATATGAGTAATAATTCAGTGAAATATTAGCATTAAAAAAGGCCAAATCAAAATGTTAAAAAGTATATCTGTTTCTAAAATTCTGTAGAACACTTCAGTGTATGTGTGGAGGTGATTATTACTATTTTTTTGTTGTTGTTGTTCTCCTCGTTCTCTCTGTAGATGAGCCATTTGGGTATCTTGAGAAGGCGACATCATCAAGAATGTGATACTGTATCGTACTAATCTTAAATGAGACCTGGCAGCCTTAGGATGTGCCCTGCTTCGGTTGGGAGGGTTTATTATCAAGCTAGTGGTTGGCAGGAAGAGTGGACTGGAGTTTTGCATTTCAGTGGCTTGGAGCCATCGCAAAGACAAAGAAAGGAAAAAAAAACCAGAAAATTTCCATCCTCTCCTGTTTTATCTGATGAGTCACCTTCTTTTAACATGTGATCTATAGAGGTTGCTAAGGATTTCTGTTAGCATGTTGTTTTTTTCCCTGTAATATTTTATTATGAAAAAATTTAAACATAAGCAGAGTTTACAGTAAACACCTGTATACTCACTACCTAGATCCTACCTTTAACATTTTTTTCACTTTATCCTCATCTATCTTTCCCTCTATCTATCCATCAGGTTATCAATTTTTAAATGCGTTATAAAATTTACATTCCCCTAGGAGTTCCTGCTGTGGTTCAGTGGTAATGAACCCTACTAGTATCCACAAGGACACCAGTTCTATCCCTGGCCGCGCTAAGTTCGTAAAGGATCCAGCATTGGCCTGAGCTGTGGTATAGGTCACAGACTTGGCTCGGATCTGGCTTTGCTGTGGCTGTGGCATAGGCCAGCAGCTGCAGCTCCAATTCAACCCCTAGCCTGGGAATTTCTATATGCCACGGGTATGGCCCTAAAAAGACCAAAAAAAAAAATTTTTTTTTTTACATTCCCTTGAACCCTTTATGTGCCTGTCATTCACTGGGGTTCAGCTATTTTTTTCTGTTTTGCTTTAAAATTTTCATATAGTGAAGTACACGGATCTTAAGTATACATAGCGTGTTGGTTTTTAATAAAAAAACAAAAAAAATTCAGAGTTCCCATTGTGGCTCAGCAGAAATAAATCTGACGGGTATCCATGAGGACACAGGTTTGATCCATGGCCTCGCTCAGTGAGTTAAGGATCCGGTGTTGCCGTGAGCTGTGGTGCAGGTTGCAGATGCAACGCGGATCTGGTGTGGCTGTGGCTGTGGCGTAGCCTGACGGCCAGCTCCAATTCTACCTCTAGACTGGGACCCTCCATATGCCTGTGCTTCAGGTGTGGCCCTAAAAAGACCCCCCCAAAAAAAAATCCTTGTGTTTTTATTATTTAAAGAAAGGGAATGCCACTCTTTGAACCTCATCAGAGCAGGCCTTGGTTTTAGTAGTAAATCAACTAACCATGTTCTGTATCAACCCTGCCTCTGTACTAATGACTTTAGATTTCCAGTGTTCGTGTTATGTGGAGCAAGATTTAAACTGTGGATTTAACATTAAGATTTTGAATTTCAAAATAAAAATTATAGCTTTGTAGGAACTAGTATATATGGACCCCAGTGACTGGAAGATAATATTGCAGAAAGTTGCCAAATTAGAATTTCAGCTAAGATTTGGGATGCAAATGTTATCAGATTGACTTGTGATGATTTTTGCACACCTATAATTGAAATAAAATTCATTAAGCAGAAAAAAAAAAAGAATTTCAGCTAAGAGATTCAAATTAGATTATAACTACTTGTGAACCAAAGCCAAAATATTATTTAGGGACTTAAGGTTGAATGATAGCCTGAACTTGGTAAGCACAGAATGGCCAGAAACCTGTTAGTTGAAATTGCTAGGTTTGTGCAGATTTCTCTGGAGGATGATTATTTAGCAATCACGGGGAGGACTTTGGGGTAGGATCCAGCAGAGAGGGTAGTAGTTGGGAGGCCCAAATATCCAGTTTATAGGGCATGAGCTACATGTATCTCTTTTTTGCTGCTGTTTGTCCGAGTCTGATCATTTTAGGTTTATATAGTTTGGTTGTGCTTATTTCACCTATAGGCTTGGCCATGGGCATTTCGTTTGGCTTAGAACTCATCATCTTATCTTGTAACTTGGAGAGAAGAGAGGTGAACTGGTTTCTCCCCAGGCTAATTTTTCACTCTGCTTTTCTTTGTTACAGAGGAATGATATCGCCATGGCAATTACAAAATTCGATCAGTTTGACTTTCTCATCGATATTGTTCCAAGAGATGAGCTGAAACCTCCAAAGCGTCAGGTGAGCTGGGAAGGCACTGCTGCTCCTGCGCCGCCGCTGCTGACTAGAGCGCACCTTGCGTTCGGGTGTCAGATACGCTCCTTTTCCTCTCTCAGCACAAGTCATATGCACTTCCTTTTGCTTCTCCTTCTCTAGACCAGATCCATCCTTAACATCTTCTTCTGTTACTCATTTAGGGATACTTTTAACTCAATGCCTCTGAGGTGGTATTTCCGTCAAAATAGACAAAATGAAAATTAAAGACCTTAGTTACAAGTAGTAAAGTGAAGCTCTCTCTCAGGGCTCTTAATCTGGGGTGGGAAAGCAAGTTAAGGATTTTAGATTTCCAAGAAACAGCTTCTGTATGTGCATAGTGGTGTTTGGAGTGAATGGGCTTGGTTTTCTCTTACTCTGGATTGTGGTTCTCTACATAGTGCGTTGGCTACACATTAGAATCACCTGTTAGGGTTTAAAAAATACTGGTGCCCAGGCTCCACCCCAGGTCGACTGAATCTGTGAGGGGGAGGCCCGGGCATCAGTACTTTTTAAAAGCTCTCCAGAATGCTTTTGATGTGCAGCAAAATTTGAGAAACACCACGTAAAACATTTTTCTTAGTAATCATGAGAAAGAATTGAGAATCTCTGCTTTTCCTGCTCTTCTGCCTGCTCCTCTCCAAAGGTCACACCATTGTTTTTCAGCACTTTGGGTGCGTAAAGCTCTTAATTGCAATTTTAATAGACCCCTCTCTTTTATAGCTCGTCATGTTGGGCTTGCAGATTGCATGGCTCACTATGTGTAGTAGAGATACTTGGGGAATAGTGGCAGAGTCTGGCAGGAGCAAAGCTGTGCCTTGATCTGCTTGCTTTATTTTGTTAATAAAGTTTTAAGTGTTTTAATGAATAATTTCATAGTGTATTACTCTTAGAAACAGTAGTCATTCAGTGATGACTGTTCTCCTGTGTGTCTCGTATTAATAACCAGTAAGAAAGTGTAGGAGAAGTGGCTATCTTAAAGGACCTTTGAAATCCTGACCCTGCCTGGGGGCCTTTGGGTTAGCAAGCCCGTTGCACCTTCTTTCTAGAGAGAGGGCCTCACTGCGTCTCCATTCTCTCTGGGCAGTCTTTGCTACTGTAAACATCCTTGACTGGAAGCTGTAAGGCCTTCCGAGGAGCTTTCAGTCGGATGTTTACAGCGGCAGGCTGCCACGGTCATCCCGCCGCGCATCGCCTTTGAAACATTGCAGGTTTGTGCCCATGGCTCAGACTTCTCTCTGAGAAGTCACTACAACAAGAACTCAGACCACTTCTCTTCCTTCACAACAGATGACACCACTCACCCACTCTCCTTGTTGGAATTTGTTTCAGAAGCCCCTTTTAATGGCGAGATGGTGGGCTCAGTGACAGAATCAGGCCTTGCTCAGGCTCGTTGCACCAGCTCCTGCCTGTTCCCTGAGCCAGCTGGCCAGAGAAAATGGGCATGTCCTCTCCCTTCCTCCAGTATCCTCAGTGCTTGACTCTCTGAGGGTGTCAGGCTGCTCCCTGTTACATCCTAGCCTGATTCAGAAGGCTCTGATCCATCTCTTTTGAAGTGTGTCCAGCTGAAACAGCTCTTTGCTGCCTGGAGTCAGTTCTTGGTAGGTGTTCAGGCCATTGATTGGCACCCTATTTGGGACAGCTGCTGCCTGGCCTTTGAAAGGTTGAGATTGCTGAAAGCTGGCCTGAAATTCTAAGATAGCACTTTTAATCCTCTGTAGACATGAAGTTTTCCCCAGCTGCAAATTGGCTGGCACCTTAAGCCCTTTAAAAGTGCCTACTCTCTAAAACTCACCCTTTCTGAAGGAGGCAGCAATTCATTCTTGCTACTGAAGCGAATGTGCTTTTTTTCCAGTTGAGGGCTGGCCGCACAACTCTGTGGTGATGGCCCTACGATGTGATGCTGCTCGTTCTCTGGCCTCGTTTGTCAGACTTTACTTCTGAAGAGATTCTAAGAGCAAGCACTCTGGTTGGGGAGGCCACTGTTAAAGCTGGGCAAGTGCCCCGTTCTGGATTGATCCAGTCATTCAGAGATTGTTCTAACACAGGGTGAATCTTTCCACTGCTAGAGAGAGAAATGAGCCAGAAATACTGAGTTGTGCATCTAAGGCCCTGGACTTCTCAGAGATGCTTGGGGATTTCTCTTGTTCTTTGGGGAAGCAAGGAAAGACTGCTCAAGCAGAAAACAATTGAGGCCTGACTCCTACCCCACTAAAGCTATGAGTTGAAAGTTCCTGCTCATTGAAATGTCATTTCCTCTTCACCCATTTCTTTAAACCAAACATAATCACTCCTTTGCTAGCTTGACCTCTGTTGGCAGAGGAGCCTTCATAATGCAGAAGCATCTGCCTCCTTCCATTCCAGTGATTTGAGAACTGTCATGCCTTGTCCTCACAACACAAACCTAGGTGCCTCTGTTTGATACTCACAGAGTGTCCTAGACACTGCCTAGTTCATAAGCAATTTAAGAGGGTACCGTAGGCAGCACAAAAGAGACTCTCTACATGCTCTCACAGCTTTCAGCCAGGGGTACTTCTGAAAGTGATACTTAAAAGAGTTTGTGTTTTGTCTGACCATATTCACTTGCAGATTAGCTATAGTCAGGGGTAACTGGAGAGAGAAAGAACCATCACAGGACAGGGCTGGTAAATACCGGTGGCTCTCTACTCACGGAGACTTCCTACATGTTAGTTCTGGGGCTCTTAGTCCCCTGTACCCTCTCATCACCCAAGAGCTTTTTCAAGTTAAATTTGGACTGTAGTGGTTGATGGTTTTTATAAAATGGCAAGGAGTTTTGAGTGGGAAATAAATGCATTGAACCTATTTCAGGGGCTTTGAGAAGAGTAGTTGGCCTCTGTTTCTTGGCTAGGGAGGGTATCAGTATTATTTCTGCCACAGCCAAGATCTAGTTGACTGACTGACTCTTCTTTATGATGATGAGAAGTTGGAGTTGAAATGGAGGTAATGTTGTCACAGTTAAGTGTTCTGGAAACTGAGGGCTAGATGAAAATAAAAGGAGACCTCCTTTTTCTTCTACCTCAGCATGATCATGCCCAGGGTTCAGACTGGGCTGAAGCACAGAATACATTAATCTAGAAAGTTGGTTCATGTTTGAGGACAAGCTTAGAAGCCCAGAATGTTATAAGTGTCTGCCTAGGCTGGGCGGGTGGCCATCAGGGAACCATGTCATGCAGAGATCCAAGTTTCTCAGAGGCAAGATGTCAGCAGTCCTAGTTTTAGAATCTTGGGTCTTCGGTCACTGGGCAAGAAGAGTACCCAGCCCCATTCTGTAGTGGACAGGAGTGTCTCCCTACACTACGGCCACAGAACCCTAGAGGTCGCAAGAGTTAGGGGTTCTTTTCTTTTTTTTCCTTTTTTGTCTTTTAGGGCTGTACCTGTGGCATATGGAGGTTCCCAGGCTAGGGTTGAACTGGAGCTGCAGCTGAGGCCCACACCACAGCCACAGCAACATGGGATCTGAGCCACTTCTGTGACCTACACCACAGTTCACGGCAACACCAGCTCCCCAACCCACTGAGCCAGTCCAGGGATCGAACCCGAGTCTTCATGGATCCTAGTAGGGTTCATTACCGCTGAGCCACGGTGGGAACTCCTCGGGGTTCTCTTCAATTGCTAACAGCTATTGAGTTCAGGAGAATTTGCTGTACTCTCAACTTGGGTTCAAAAAAGTACTTTCAAACTACCTCCAGTTGTCTGCCTGCCTCAATGAATCCATTCATCATTCAGCAGCTGCTTATTGAGTGCATGTCAGGCGATGAATGGTAAGGACAGTGGGGAGCAAGGGGGCTAGGATTTGCCTTCACAGGGCTTTCATTATAGCAGGGAAGGTGGTGAATTTGACAAGCAAGTACAAAAAAAATGTAATGAGAAAAGGACTGTGGAAGTCCAGGTTGGGGATGGGGTCAATACCAACTTTGTAAATGTCACTGTGGGGAGCTTTGAGGCAGTCCACACGGTCTCTGTATCTTGAAGAAGTATCTTTTCCTCTTTCCTCGAACCTGGCAAATTTAGTCTAGAATCAGGAAGTGAGTAAATTCAGCTTATATTTTTGCTTAGCCAGCCCAGGTGGTTGTATGTTTCTATTGTTTTTGTTGTCCCAGGCAGGGACACCTTGTGTCACAAGGCCCTCCGGAGCAGACGCCGATTCTGTGTCAGTGGTCAGGGGCCAACCCACCCTGGACCCTCAGTCTGTAACCATGCCGTAGTGCGTGTAAACATCCTACACTCTCAGCTGTGAGCTCGAGGTGGCTGGGAGAGGGTTGTTTACTCCTTCTGCCATGGAAAACGTCAGCTGAAGAAGGAACAGTCTCTTCACCCAGCAGATCGGCCAGAATGTGACCTCCCTAGTCAGCCAAGGCAGCACGCCAGCAGAGAGCTGTCCCTCAGACCCCCTGGGTTGCGCTTCTGTGGCCACACCCCACCAAACCAGATGTGACGCTGGGTAGACATGGCCCCAGTGACCGCAGAGCTCTCGACATGCTGTGAAGAGCTGGGCTCCTGCCTACCAGTGCGCTTGATCCTGACGTTTGGTTCTGAAATTCCAACCCGGAAGAAGCCCTGTTTCCCTTTCCTCCGCGCTTTCCCTCCGGAGGTGGTGGGATGAAGTCAGGGGAGTGCTGCCCGTTTGGGAGATTCAGAGCCAGCCTGAGAGCATGGTGTTTGGGTAACATCTTCCCAGTGCTTGCAATTAGCACTGTTCTCAGATCACGGGCCTTGAAGGCATTTACTGACAAGCACTGCTAGCTCATGGGTTTTAGTTACGGTAATTATTTGCCCATTTGCAACTCATCACGCAATGGGTGATTACTGTGTACTTCAGAAAATTGGCTGTATGTTTTGTGAAGCCTATGGAATCTGTTATTTTTAGTTTGATTTAGCACAACTGGTCTCTTCGAATTCCACTTTCCCTTGGCTTCAAATGTGGAGAGCTCAGCATTCAGCAGGCAACTGCACAGAGCCCGTTTAGGGGAAGAATGGAAATTCACTGTGGCGGCTGCTGAGTTGGTTCTTTTCTTCTTACCTGCCTTTCCTTCTACCCCACAGGAGGAGGTGCGCCAGTCTGTGACTCCTGCTGAGCCCGTCCAGTACTACTTCACGCTGGCTCAGCAGCCCACTGCCGTCCAAGTCCAGGGGCAGCAGCAAGGCCAGCAGACCACCAGCTCCACGACCACCATCCAGCCTGGGCAGATCATCATTGCACAGCCTCAGCAGGGCCAGGTCTGTGAGCTATGGAGGGTGCAGGCCCAGCAAGACAGCACCACCTGGGTACTGCCTAGGTTTAGGATGGGGAAGTGTGGCTTGGCAGAGGGCCGGACAAATCATTGTAGGGCACTGGATTTGAATTCTGGAGAACTGAGCTTCTCCCCAGATTCAGCCACCGAGGTGACATGTCGCCTAATCTCTCTGGGCCCTGGTTTCCCCGTGGGTCAGATGGGGAAAGTACAGTGAACAAGACATTTTCCAGGGTCCCTAAAATATTTAAGGAGGAAAAACAGTTTCTGTAACGCCCCATGAAGAGTACTGGCATCTCCATAGAAGGAGTGTTTTAAGTGGACTCCATGCCTGCTGGAGAACTGGAATTTGTACCCTTAAGGGAGAGATGAGGCATCATTGCCGGCTTGCATACTTTTCTCCTTTTCCCTATCATTCTTCTGTCCCACCAAGTTTGTGTCAAGTGACCTTCTCTTTTTACGATAGTAATCAGAAGTTTCTTCCCTCAATAGTATTGTTGGGAAAGCAGTAGCATCCACCTTTGTTGGGGATCAAGAGAGGCTGAAGAGAACTGTTTTCTGCGCTCTGACTCCAAATTCCCTGTCAGTCATTAGTTTGTTTATCAATCACTGAGCATCCTCTTAGATCAAGTCCAATTCTCTGTGTTGGGGATACAAGCCTGAATAAATGAAACAGTCCCTATCTTTAAGAATTCAAGAATCCACTTGGGGCTACAAATACTTAAAGATCGCACTACTCGCCATGTGGGAAGTGTTAGATATTCTTCGGGTTATGTAGAGGGTGCCGTGGGAGTGCTTGGGAAGGGGTACCTGACAAAGATGTGAGGGAGGTGGTAAAAGAGGATGGCAGAGACAGTTTCCTGAGGGAATAATAGTCTTAGAGGGAACAATGGAAATGAATCAAATAAAGAGGCAAGGAGGGCTTTCCTGGGTGAGGGCACAGCATAAGCATAGACCTGGAGGGGAGAAACGGCCCAGGGAATGGTAGGCTGGGAGGGCAGAGTCAGCACAAGGGAGCATCTAGGCAAGCTGAAGAGAGAGAGGACACATCTTAAACAGCAGTATGTACTCTAGTAAGGAGCTGGATTCGCCTGAAGAAAAAATGTTGGGGTGGTGGTCGATTTAAATATTAACTGTGGCTTTAGGATTTATTACCTTCTCATTTTTTCAATCCATGCAACAGAAATTTATTGAGTACTGCTCTTTGCCAGACACAGGGCTAGGCAGGAGGGGTTTAAAGACCATAGTCCAGTCCCTGCCTCAAGGCTGCCGCGGCAACGTGATGCCTGAGGGACCTTCTTTGGCTGATGCTTGTGCCTCTGCAGTAGTGAGCGCTCTACCTACCAAAGGCTTTATCCCTTGTACAGAGCAATCTTCAAGGGAGTCTGCCAAGAGCTGGCTGTGATTGGCTGATCATCCTAAGAAGCTCATGGCTGTTGTACCCCCACAGCAGGGCACGCCATAGGTGATTTGACAGCTGCCATGCTAACATGAGCCCTCATTTTCCTGAAATGATTTAGAAATACCTTGGAAATCGTCTTGGGAAAATTGAGTTGGTATAGTACAGTGTTGAGTTGGCAGTATGCATTTTTTTTTTTCTGTCAGCGAGAATTTCATCTGTCCTTTCTCTGCCACCCAAGACTTGCTCAGCTTGGAGCTGATAAGGTTTCAGTGGGCAGTAAAGTCGGTTCCTCCCAGCATCTCCCAGCTGTTGTTCTGCTGTCCTGGTTCGGGGTGGCCTAGTGCCGTGTCACACCTCCCTGGACCTGTGGATGACTGTTGCAGGTTGAGTTCAGATACCTTTGCAAGACCAGTGCATATTAAAGTTGGAAGAAAAGGATATTTTGGTAAAGTGAATCCTGTGTTTTCTGTCATAAAATTGGAAATTTTTCTTCTTGGCGGTTTGGGGAACCAGCTGAGTTGGAAATCATGGTGTGAGAACGGGAGGTATTTCCTGTTGACCTATCAGACTGCATGTGCTTCCCTCTGTCGTCTTTCTGTCCTGCCCTCTTCCAGTTTGCATACTTTCTCCTTACCTAGTAATCCCTTGAATCTTATCTGTAGTTCCCAGAACATATCCCCTTCCTTGTAACTTTAGATGCATAGTAGACACGTGCAGTCAGAGCGTAAGAGCACCAAAATAGCAACATCGATTGAAGCCCAGGATTCATTGAGACTCTCAGAATTGTCTTATGAGGTGATTCTTAATTCAGAGTAGGGAGAAATCATATCCAAAGTGAGCAGTTGGGGTGCAGGTGTAGTTAAAAAGTTTCTTCCTGCACCACCACAGCCAGATGAGCAAGATGTGCTGGGATCTGTAAAGGTCACATCTAGGGCTAAATTTTTGAGATGCAAAGAAATGACTGACCCTTTTAACAGTTCAAGCCTGCTGTCTTCAAGAGAGCAAGTTTTGTAGGACAGTCCGCTAAGTGTGTGTGAGACTCAGAATCCTCCAAGTCATGTATTTCTTAAATCTGAGATTCCTGTTTCTAGAAATTTACAATTCTTGCTTTATTAAATTTTGTATCTTTAAGGGTAGCTTCAGTTAAGATCCAGGTCTTAACAGTGTCCAGGTCTTAAGGGTGTTTGCCTTTCTCATGGAATCCCTTGCTGTGATCCAGAGCAGCCGGCTGCACGTGGTAAGCTGGAGTCCACTCTGCTGCTTGAATAGTGGTGAAAGCCAGTGTGCACTTTATTTTTCTTCCTGTGTCTTACATGCGTGAGAAGGAGCCCAGGATCCTGAACTTAGTAAATCCATACTGACCCCACTTTGCATTTTGTTTGCCTTCCAAACTCACGTCCTCCAGATATGACTTTGGTCATGTGTCAGGCAAATTGTCATGGTTGCTTTTGATTCTTTTTTGCCATATATGCCTATCTATCATCGAAAGGGCTGTGAAGAATTACAACATTTGAAGTATACAGATGTTTGGGGCCTAGGCAGATAGAGATTTTGAGCCTAAAAATCCTTTTGATTTTCCTGTCTTTTTATTTTGGAGAATGACTTTAGCACTGCTTTAAGCCCAAAGGACTCTGTAGGTTGAGTATTGTTAGTGTTGGGATGGCGTCTGGCATTCATGGAGGGGGTTTGCTCCTGGTTACCCGCTGGTTATTAACCCCGTGGTAGGCCTAATGGCTCTGAGCTGGAGCT
Source organism: Catagonus wagneri (assembly GCA_004024745.2). Lineage (NCBI taxonomy): Eukaryota > Metazoa > Chordata > Mammalia > Artiodactyla > Tayassuidae > Catagonus > Catagonus wagneri. Next base: position 32,799,087 of record PVHT020000066.1, on the reverse strand, counting down.
CAGTCAGCTTGCTTGTGATTCTTCCTTCCAGACCACACCCGTGACCATGCAGGTTGGAGAAGGTCAGCAGGTGCAGATTGTCCAGGCCCAGCCTCAAGGTCAAGCCCAGCAAGCCCAGAGTGGTACCGGGCAGACCATGCAGGTGATGCAGCAGATCATCACCAACACAGGAGAGATCCAGCAGATCCCGGTAAGCCCTGCCCTGCCTTAAGTCCTGCCATGCTCAACAGGAAATAGTGAAAAGATTACACACACACACACACACACACACGCTTTTTGATAAACTTGTATTCCTATTACCCTAGACCACAACTTGCTTCACTGTATACCCCTCACTCTGCCTATGCACAGAAATCATTTATGCCCACCAGCCCGTGCCAAGGTCCAAAGGCCCTGTGAGGCAGTTTGATTAGCGGAGAATAAGAGGGAGGTGTATAGAAAAGGCCATAAATACACCTGTTGCATATTCATGAGTCATTTCCCAGTAGAGCCTGCAGCAGAGTGTATTTTTGGCTTTCGTTTAACTTATCCATTCCTTCACTGTGGACTGCAGCTTCCTAAAATCCCTGAGGGATTTTATTTTTTAGATTTGTTGACTTTTTTACTTGTACGTGTTCTTTTGTGAAAAATGTCCTTGTCTTAATACTTGCCATCTTAAAAAAAAAAAAAATTGCCACAGAAAAAAGAAATGTGGAAAGTGAGTGACTTGGAGCAGTCCTATTCCTGCCACTTGCTCTTCCTATTATAAATGAAATGTAGGCAGATAAAGAAATTCACTTGAACTTAGTTAACCACTTCCTCTTTGAAGAAGGCTAGAAAAGTATCCTCAACTGTCTTTGGAACTATTCTTAAGTTAACAGAGTAAAGGCCAAGAGAAAGCTTAGAAAAGGGTAGCGTGTATATCTCTCTGTGTCTTTCTTTCACACCTCCCCTTCTCCTTTTCCTTTATGTGCATGCATGTGGGCATGAGTGTGTATGTGCACACACACATACACACACACCCATCCATCAATCCTAGATGTCCTGCCTCACTGTTTCAGCAACCAACTCAAGACTTCTCCCATAAATGGTTCTCGTTTTTTCTTGAGAAGGCACCAAAACAAGTTCATCTAAGCCAGAGAAGAGCTTCCGCTTTGTTGTAACTTTAACTCAGTCTTTTAAAGTCTCCTGGGGATGGAAGATTTTTTGCAAAATTCAGGCCTGGTCCTCACCGTATGCCTTCCGCAGGAGACTGCATTTCTAAACTCACCGGAGTGCTTGAAATTAGTGATGACCTTCTGAAAGGAAGCCTTTCTCCTCTTTTGAAAGCCCAAAGGGTAGGCTTATTTGCTCTGTAACTAATATTTAAAAGCTGTGAGGGTCCCCAGGCCTATCTGTGGTAGAGGACTGAGGGGCAGGGCATCACCAGATGTTTAAACCTGAGCCTAAATGAAGAACTTGCCTCTAAGAACCACTTGGAACTGTTTGGCTCACGGCTTTGCATTCATATTTGAGTTTCTGCAGAGATCTCTTCTCAGCTGGGAAATGTCAGATCCCTATGGCTGCAGTACACCTTCCCCACATCCCATGTTCCTTGGCTGGAGTTCCGGTGACTCCTGGGACCAGCCACCCTCAGTCACAGCAGATGAAGTTTCCCAAGCCTCCACCCAGCTGTCTCCCTCCCCACAAGCAACTTAATGTTGACTGCAAGCTGCATTTTGGGATACAGTGGGGAGTTCAGGGTTAGCATCACAACTTCCCAGCAGCTCCTCTTGGCATGTTCTCAGGAGAGAAATGACTATAGGTCAAAACATCTTGCCCTGTCTCCTTTGAACCAGCTTCTCTTTCCTTCTGTCTTTCCTTCCTTCCTTCCTTCCTTCCTTCCTTTCTGGTTTTAGGGCCATACCTATGGCATATGGAAGTTCACAGGCTAGGGGTCCAATCGGAGCTGCAGCTGTCAGCCTACACCACAGCCACAGCAATGAGGGATCCAAGCCACATCTGCAACCTACACAACTTGCAGCAATGCTGGATCTTTAACCCACTGAGCGAGGCTAGGAATCAAACTAGTGTCCTCATGGATACTAGTCAGGTTCATTACATTAGAGCCGTAACAGTAACTCCTGAACCAGCTTCTTAACAAGTGTAGATTTTGTGTCCCTCCATCGGGCCTTAAGCAGACAATTCTGGAATGGTCTAAGAACTTCAGTGTTCATCTTTTCTTGGTGGTTGAAATCCTCTGAAGTTTCAGAGAAGCAGTTTGATTTAACACTGCATGCAGGAGCATCTTCCTGTCAGCATTTCCCTCATGGAGATCCAAGCCCCTGCAATGAAATTAGCTCTTAAGGCAAGGGGAAACTTTGCTCCAGGACAAAGAGGCATGATTTGCCTATTACCCTCAAGGAGCTCACCCTTACGAGAAAAGCACAGACTGGGCAGCCAGAGCGGTTGTGTTCGGGCTCCCAGATAGTGACCAGATCTGCCGGTCCTCCTGGAGCCTCTCATCCCCAACATCCTCCCCTGCTGACTCTTTTCTCTGCTGAGCTACTGTTCCTTTCACACTATAGCTGCCTGATCTTCTCCACATCCCCACGCTCAAGCACTAATGCTTTCATGGTACGCTGGAGCGTTAAGGCTTTTAGCACACAATTAAATGCAGCATGTGGTATTATTGTATTATCTGGGACTTAATCTTAAGCATGAGGGACTCTAAGGGCATTTTTGTATCTTTGGTTTCCCATGATGGGGTTTTCTGTGAAAGGTTTATTGATTCCGCTTTCCCCTTGGGAGGTGTTTGGCCAGAAGCTAGTGCTGAACACCAAGGATCCTGAAAGTCCCGCCAGACCTCCATTGGTCCTGGCTCTTGGGGACGGAGGTAGTAAAGCAGGCCAACTCTCTCTTCCAGGATGTGCAGCATGAGGCTGGGCAGTTCTCAGGCTGTGGTGCAGAGTGTTGCATCTGCTTTGGGCTCCTGGCGGATGCTGGGACTCTTCTCAGTATTAGATGAGCCGTCCTGGGAATTGGAATGGGGAAGGGTAGAGATGGAGGGGGGAAAGGCCTCCACTTAAGGTGCAACCATTCTGGTAATATCACAGTCTTTGGCCTAAAATTCTAAGAGAAACTGTGAGCGAATAGCTAAGAGCCAATAATACTGAGGGTCCATTCATGCTGTTCTCACATATATGATGAGATCCTCTGAGAATTTCCCTCCAGTTCCATTCAAGGAACATACTCTCTCTTGTGTTGGGTGACTTGTCAGGTAGGGATGTTATGTTTTTTTTGTGTGTTTTGATCTCTGATAAAAAGAAACTTTTCAACTGAAAATAGAATTGTCATATGATCCTGCAGTCCCACTCCTGGGCATATATCCAGACAAAACTATAACTAGAAAAGATACATAACCGCTATGTTCATAGCAGCACTATTCACAATAGCCAAGATGTGGAAACAACCTAAATGTCCATGGACAGATGAGTGGATAAAGAAGATGGGGTACATGTATACAGTGGAATACTACTCAGCTATAAAAAAGAATGAAATAATGCCATTGCAGTAAAATGGATGGAACTAGAGAATATCATACTAAGTGAAGTAAATTAGAAAGAGAAAGACAGATACCATATGAAATCATGTACATGTAGAATCTAAAATATGACAAATGAATTTATCTATGAAACAGAAATAGACATAGAGAACAGACTTGTGGTTGTCAGGGGAGAGAGGTAGTTGGGGAGAGGGATGAGTGGGAGTTTGGCATTAGCAGATGAAAACTGGTACATATACATCTTGGTCTTTTTTTCTTTTTAGGACCACCCTTGCAGCATATGGAAGTTGCCAGGCTAGAGGTCAAATTGGAGCTGCAGCTGCCAGCCTGCACCACAGCCATAGCAACACAGGATCCAGGCCACATCTATGACCTGTAGCACAGCTCATGGCAACACGAGATCCTTAACCCACTGAGCAAGGGCAGGGATAGAACCCGCAACCTCATGGATACTAGTTGGATTCATTGCCACTGAGCCACAAGGCAAACTCCAGAAACTGTTATATATGGAATGGATAAAACAAGGTCCTATTGTACAGCAGAGGGAACTATATCCATTATCCTGTGATAAACCATAATGGAAAAGTTTATAAAAAAGAATGTATATACATGTATAACCAAATCACTTAGCTGTACAGCAGAAATTCACACATTGTAAATCAACTATATTTCAATTTTGAAAAAAAGGAACTTTTCAGGGTTGGCTTCTTGGGGGTGGGGGGCAGGTAGGGGACAATCACCATTTCTTGTCATGGAAAGGCTGCCTGTTTGAGATTGCATTCAGTCTCCTATGGTCTGTTTGTCACTGCCTCTGCCATAGGTGCAGCTGAATGCCGGCCAGCTACAGTATATTCGCTTAGCCCAGCCTGTATCAGGCACCCAAGTTGTACAGGGACAGATCCAGACGCTTGCCACCAACGCTCAACAGGTATGTGCCCCAGAGATGCAGGGCTTAAGTAGGGGACCCACAGGCGCTGGCTTCGGGGTGGAAAGGGGTGCTCAGCACACAACTCTCTCGCCACCTGATCTTTCAGCAAGAGCCACCTCTACACCCTACACGTCCGTTCTGCATCCTAAGGGACAGATGGGGTTTATCAGAAGATTAGATTCAAGTGTGTCTCTTACCATCGTGTTCTCAAGGGACAGAGAAATGCAGGGCAGAGGAAGACTCAATGAAGAAAGCCCAGTGTCTGTGTGTCTGACTGGAGGAAGCATTTTGACAGACTGCCTCATGGTCAAGCTGAGTTTCCATCCTCAAACCTGAATGACTCTTATGTCCTGGCACCTCTTGTGCCCTCTGGAAAGCTACTTAGATTTTTACCCTCACCTTCTTATGTACCCCTAACCACCTCACCTCCTCTCAAGCCCTAAGATAATGACAGCTGTGAGCCCCAGGTGCTGAGGGGCTGCCTCCTTTGGGTTGGGATTTGGGGAGTGTGGGCTTTATTTACAGGGGACGATGGACGCTGGACAAGGGGAGGCACTGGTAATCGATTCTTTTGCCTCAGACCCAAAAAAAGCAGCGATCGTTAAAGAGCTGGACTTGTCCGGCCTGGCTGCATTTCTAGTGATGTATCTATTGACAGTGGTGACAGAGCTGAGTTTGTAGAGCAGGTCTCCAAAGATCTCATTTGGGAAACTATGATGAATGAGCCAAAAGCATGGCTTCTAAGTTTCATAGTCTCTGGGATCATTAAAGGGCCCACTCCAAACCCATATCTTGGTTCACATAAGGACCTGGGCTTTTCCCTAATTTCCTTGGGGCTCACTGACATGGAATCAGATCTCAAGACTAGTGTACCCCTCTTTATTTTTTTTTTTAACTTGTATGTTTCAAGCCTGAGACCCAAAAACTTTTTATGGCACAGGATGGGAGGAAATGAGGAGGAGTTCTTGGATCCCCAGAGATCACTTTTGGGACCAGAAACTAAAAGCCAGAAAGTGGGGAGAGCTGGGTGTACAGAGAGGAGGGAACGAGTCAAGGAGAGGGCACCCGAGGACGATCAGAATCAACATAACAACGGATTGTAACAACCTGGCACTTAGTAGGTGCTCAGTAAATGTTTGTTGATTGAATGCTGAATAAATAACTAATACATAAGTAGAATTTAAAGGTAAGTGAAACTTCTCAGCTGATGTGAAGGGCCATCCTGCTGACCACAGGGCACAATTAACCTCACTGTGAGGAATGTTTTCCATTTGTCTCAAGATGATTTAGTCTGCAGGTATTTCTTCATACTTACTTTGCACTGGGAGGTAGAAAGACAAAACTTAGCTGTGGCCCTCAAGCAGCTTTTATACTGGTGGGAGGAGAAAGACCGAGAACAAAGGACTATAGTAAGAAACCCTCCTGAAACCCTTTCACTCCTGTGCCCTTGCCGCTCCTCACTGCCACATGGGTAGGCCTGATGAGTTGTTTTTGGCCGTTGTGAGGTCACTCAAGAGGACAGTCCCTATCTTGCAGGTTAGTTGTGATGATTCCAGGAGAAAGTACACAGAGAACATTAGGTAGTCAAATGTTCCATAGATACCATGTACGCATACCAGCAGTCTCCACTCTGTTTTTCTAGTCTGCCAAGCTGTCTTCAGTGACTGGCATTATATGATGCAGTTCTCTATGTCAGTAAATTTTTTTAAAAATGTATTTTAGATCTCCACATAAGATTTTAAGTACGTGTGATAAATATTTTCCTTGCACCTCCCCCCTCCTTGGCCCAGAGGGTTACACGTGGCCTCTCTCGGAAAAAGTACTTCATAGGTTTGCCACTAGGGCTTCCAGGGCCAAGACCACATGCTCGCCAGGGTGTTTCATATTCCAGTCAGATAATCTGGGTGATACGGGTTTGGTTTAGAGCCCACCTTCCGAGAATGAAAGGGACCACTCACCACTTTGCCTAGTGTTTTGTAATCTGTCTTCACTGGTTGAAAGACAGACTCCTAGGGTTTTTGCCTAAACCATAAATGTTATGCCCTGTCATTTTAGTACCTAGGGGCTAGGTGTTTTGTTTTTTTTTTAACTTGAGCCTCAGGCACCAGAAAGACCTTGCAGTGCGGTGCTGCTGCTGGTGGTGGTGGTAATGGTTAGGTGGTCATTAAGAGAGATGGTTACAGAAGTTATATATGGCATACTCCAGTGTCCTCTGCGTGGTGCCAACTCTGAGTAGCCATCAGTACTGGGGGATGGAGAGGGACCCTTGCTTTCTTGCTACTCATCAAGCACTTCTGTGCCGGGCCTCGTTCTGGGTACTTTATACGTGTTGTCCATTTGATCTTCACTGCTGTCGCCTGGTTAGTGAGCTGGTGGACCAGATCCTGCAGCTCCTCTGCCTACTTTGCCATCTTGATTCTTACAGATCACACAGACAGAGGTCCAGCAAGGACAGCAGCAGTTCAGCCAGTTCACAGATGGACAGGTAGGACATCTAGCCCGGGCAGGGGCAGAGGGTGAAGAGTTGTGGGTGGTGGTGGGTGATACCTGTGGGTCTGTATGGTTAGGGCAGCTGTCCCATCGTCTGTTAACAATGAGTAGACAGAAATTGTTAAAACAACAGTTGTCTCCATTATCCTGTAGATGTATAGACTTGTGGTAGCTAAAAATAATCCTAGACATTATGTAGCCCTGGTCCCCATTTTAGAGATAAGTAAACCAAGTCTTAGAGATGGGAAGTGCCTTGCCTCTGCTCGCTCGGCTGTTCATTGCAGAACCAGGTTTAGTATGCAGGTCTCCTGTTTCCCTCTTTAGGAATAGTTTTCCTCTAAGCCATGTTCCTTTTGACCGCGTGGATTAGTTGAAAAGCAGAGAACACATGACCTCTCAGCTTCTCCTGCGCCCGGATTCAGTAATTCTCAAGCCATGTTAGGAAGGAATCTTCTCTTTTCCCCCGACCCTTCACACAGTGGCCCCAGAGAACCCTGAGGACATGACAGGATGACATACCTAAGCCTGTGTTCTCTGCTGCCCAGAAGGGAGGGGAGCTGGCATCGGGACCCAGCTCTGGCTTCTGCCAGCAGCAGGTGCTAGGCTCCTGCAGGGCTCCTATGGCAGGGGTCTTAGCTTCTGGTTTCTTTTGGAAATATCTGAGAAATCAGGTGTCCAGCTGGCCTAACTTCCCGGAGTAGTTATGTGAGCATCTCCCCACCGCCCCGTGGGGTGTTCAGTCCCAGGTGACCGCCTCCCCATCAGAGCCCGCGCAGGAGATGTGCATTCAGTGTAGCCTCAGCCTGAGGCAGCTGTTCTGAGGAAAGGAGGAGAGGGGTAACCCCCACTGCCCCTGCCAGTCAGGACAACCGAGAGCTGGGGAAATGCCGACTTCCAGGCTGCTGGTACAGTGGTTCGAATTGCTTGTGTTTGTCACAGAGGAACAGCGTGCAGCAAGCTCGAGGCTCTGAGCTAACGGGAGAGGCAGAGCCCAGGGAAGTGAAAGCCATGGGAAATGCAACTCCCTGCACCTCTTTCCCACCCAGTACACATTCCCCCTCCCACTGGGCTGGTGCCTCCTGTGTCTGCTGCTCCCAGGCCCAGCAGAGCCCCACTTCCCCTCCTCCCTCTGATGCCTTGCATTGGGTGGTGGTTGAGGTATCTGGGGTCCCCAACCAACTGGAGGCCCATAGGGAGCTAGATGCCCCTCTCCCAGGGGTGACCTCACTCTCTCCTCTCCACCCCTCGCAGCAGCTCTACCAGATCCAGCAAGTCACCATGCCTGCCGGCCAGGACCTCGCCCAACCCATGTTCATCCAGTCAGCCAACCAGCCCTCAGACGGGCAGGCCCCCCAGGTGACCGGTGACTGAGGGCCTGAGCTGACAAGGCCTAGGACACCCAACACAATTTTTGCCATACAGCCCCGGGCGATGGGCACCGCTTCCCTCCCCAGAGGACCCTGCCGACCTCAGCGCCTCCTGCAGGCTAGGACACTGGTGCACTACGCCCCGCGCCTGGGGGCCGAGATTCTCCAACAGAAAGATGCAATATTTTTTATTTCCTTTTTCCTCCCCCTTTTCTCCAAGGAATCAATATTTCGATATGTTGAGCTGCGTGTCCAATGCTATGAAATGAAAATATTAAATAACATATTTATGGCATTTTCTCAAAGAGTGTGGTAGAAGAAATATTTCTTTTGCTTTTCTTGTTTTGGTTGTTTAGCGCCACTTCTTTCAGGAGCAAATCTCCTCAGGGGTGTTTGTAATCTCCCAACTCTTGGGACATCTGCTGCCCCAGGGTTTGCCACCTTGTTCTGCCCTTGGGTTACGTTGGATGACCATGTGTAGCTTCTTTTTCACTAGTGCTCCTCTCCCCGTGCCCCTGCTCTTGCCCCAGAGCTCTGTGGATTTGCATCCAGAAGCCATGGAAACATTCCTTGCATTTAAGAGACGAACTCGTTTGCCATGGAGAGTGGATAGTTTCATTCCCAAACTCTTCTCTTCCAGGGACTCAAGGAGACTAGGACTTTGTGCATATGCCCCCTTTCCCCTGTTTTTTACATTTACATACATTAAAAATTGTGCTAGTCTCCTTCGCTGCATGGACTTCAAACTGCATGAAATGCAATAAACCTCATTTTAGATAATTTAGAGTCTGGGTTTCTGTGTCTGGGGACCTTCATGGGGCCACTTTGCTTGTGAAGGCTGGGAAAGGTTTGTTTGCCCTCGGGTTGGGTGTCTGTGAAGGACAGGGCACTCTTGTGAGGGGGAGGTGTCCGAAGCTGCATATCTGACTCAAACTGAAGTCTTTAGCTGATTTAAAAAATGAATTCCATCAGAAACTGCTGCTCAGAGTTACCTGCCAGCTTTACTTCCTGGACTGTGTACAACACATGGACCAGATTCAGCCTGTGTCCTTGGCTGGGGGTCAGGAGAGCATCTCTCATGGAGAAAGTGATCTGTGTCCTTCAGGCAAGGACTTGAGTAAATCCCTGCACTTCCGCCTTGGCACAGGCTGGCACTGCTGCCTGCTATGGCTGTGCCCATTACCGAAGGCATGGCTTCTGCTGTGGTGGGCAGCCCAAGCCCTCTGCCAGCACCGGCAGGTGAGAAGGATTCTCCAGCCAGGGCTTGCTTCCTATTACTCGAAGTAGGGAGAAGAGGAAGAGCTTTCCACTTCTTTGGCCTCTACTGGCCATAGAGGCCAGTGGTGAGCCATCTTCTCTTCATCATGCCATTTTTACAGCCAGAATGAAACCTGTTTCATGGGAAGAACAGAGAACTGCGTGTCAGGAAAAGTAATTACTTTTTTATCTGACAGGAATATGTCATAAAACTTAGGGCAACTCCCTTCTCTTTGGAACTACCTTAAGAGGTGGGGGTGGGGAAGAGGCTTTCATTTTAGATGATTTCAAGTCTGATCCTGATGCCCTTATAATTCCCTCCCCAAATATCCCCTATTGTCAGCCATGTAAGTGCTTGGACAGCTATGTTTCATTCAGTTATTCGCCTAAGTGTACCTTTCCTATAAGAAAAAATAAGGTGGCTTGCATTGAAAACATACACAGTGATATAATAAAGTATGACAGATTAGAAACAGGAAGAATACAGTTGAATAGGAAGTCAGGATCATTGAAAACAAGAACAAATACTCTGGCCGTAAGGATCTACCTAGTTCTTAAAATTACTAGGTTTCATGTTTGATCCTGAGTTTCCTGGCCACCAAAGCAAAAGGAGAGACGGGACCAGGTAAGAGATTTACACTATAAAAGGAAGAAAAAGAACATTCTTTGGCAAAAGCAAAGATTTTCCTAGCTATAGGGTTTTGGATACATGGTATCCGTCCAGGGTCATCAAGGTGGGTGAAGCAGGTGACACTATTGCAGTGAGAAGCCAGTAGGTCTGCCTCCTTCATTCTTGCCCTAGGCGTCTCTCCGAAGGGGATCGCCTGTCCTCTCCCAGTGTCCAGTACCCAGAAATGTCTCAGTTAGACCTTCAGTTAACTCACTGCCCAGCCCCACATGGAGAGGATGCAAGAGAGAGCTCATGAGAGTGATCGCACCCAGCACCCCGACAGAAAAGGTAGAAGCTCAGCTGTTCCCTGGCTAACCCCTCATACTGAGGCCACTTCACTGCCCCACCTTGCTGCTCTTCCACTCCTTTTTGGAAACCCGAGCATAAACCAGAATTTCAGACCAGCCGGTGAGTCCCCGTTTTCCCCCAGACTTCCATTTAGTTGCCTTACTGAGCACTTTTCCTTTAAATTTCCCCGCCAGCAGGGCCCATGCGGGTGTAAATAAACACTTTGGTGCAGCCCAAGAGAGCCCCTATCTAATGCCCAGCCGATCCTCTTACATCCGGAGCACTCTTCAGACATTTTCCCTAGCATTTGCAGCATCGTCCTCCCAATGATCTTCACAGTGACCCTGCAGGGGAGACAGGAGCAAGTTACAGATGAAGATTTAGGAGGCCCAGTGATCGTGCAATGACTTGCCCAAGGTCACTCCATGAATAGGGGCGGAGCTGAAACCAAAGCATTGATTTCCTGACCCCCTGTGCATATATAGTTGCTTTCTGGCCAAAGGTGGTGTATGTGCCTGTGTGTGAATGTATGTGTGTAGGTAAGAACAAGGCTTTACTAAATATGAATCATCTCTTTTTGCTGTCCCTCCGCAAACCCATTGGCCCAGCTTTGAGTATACAGTACACTTGGAATAAATAAAGCAATTAGATCTGGTCTGTGGACAGCTGGTAGTTGGGATAACTTTCCCAGAGGGTGATGCTGGAGCCTGGAGGCCCCCAGGATTAGGAACAGACCACCTGGCCGGCGTCCTTGTTGCTTAATTCTGCTGAGGCCACAAGGGGGCAGCATGTAGCACTCACCCCACAAGGAACTGTGGGGGCATGAATTTCCTTTCTCCACCTGCACTGGATCTTTCACCCCCTTCCTGATAAGACCCTTAACTTTTGAAGGGAGGGAAATTCCTAAGCCAACAGTGAAGGCTGGAAACACTATCCTCTCCAGAGTATTACATCAGGATAGAGGTTAGCTTTTTTTTTTTTTTTTTGGTCCACCTCAGGACATATGGAGTTCCTGGGCCACTATGCCACAGCTGCAGCAATGCTGGATCCTTGAACCCAATGTGCCAGCCAGGGATTGAACCAGTATCCTGGCGCTGCAAAGATGTCGCTGACCCCCTTGCACCACAGTGGGAACTCGGTAGTTTGGTTGTAATAAGGACTTTCTGACAGCCCAGCTTTGTTCAAGGCCCTTCTTATCTCCCCAGCTTACGTCTTTCCACTCTGCTCTCCACCGCACTCTAGGCTCCTGTCACACTCAGTTACTCACTGGCCTCTGAACACGCTTCCATGTTTTCAGAAGTACTGGCCTCAATGCCTGGAACGTCCTTCTACTTCCTTTTCCACTTATTGACCTTCTATACATCCATCAAGACCCAGTTAAATGGCCCTTGCTGGGGAACTTCCAAGTCCTAGGGCAGAGTTAGTGATGTTCTCAATACCAACTTCTACAGCCCCTATTACTAGTGCACATACACACAGTAATTCGGTAAAGATCTCTTCAGCTCTTTCTGTGTTTCAGACATTGTTTTGGACATTGTGAAGACAGCTGAAACCAAGTCAGATGAGGTTTATGCTATTGTGGAGCTTATATTGGGTTGGCGGCAGGGAGTGTAGTGGGAGTAGGGAGGAGAGAGATAGACAACAAACACAAGACCAGTTAGGCTCTGACCAGTCTGTTAGAACCTTCTGGTCTGGGCTTTCTCACTGATGGTCCTCCTCCAGTTCAGGGCCATCTCTGTGCCTCCAGAGCCCAGCTCAGGGTCTGGCACCAAGAAATTAACGGGAACCTGGGAGTTCCCTTCGTGGCTCAGTGGTTAACGAATCCGACTAAGAACCATGAGGTTGCGGGTTCGATCCCTGGCCTTGCTCAGTGGGTTAAGGCTCCGGCGTTGCCGTGAGCTGTGGTGTAGGTTGCAGACGCGGCTCGGATCCCATGTTGCTGTGGCTGTGGCGAAGGCTGGCAGCTACAGCTCCTGTTACACCCCTAGCCTGGGAACCTCCATATGCCATGAGTGCAGCCCCAGATAAGGCAAAAAGACAAAAAGAAATTAACAGGAACTGATGAGTGAGTGAATGAACACAAACCCTTCCCTGAAGACAGGGCCCCTCACAGTGCACTTCTGCTCATTGACTCTCGCTATCACTTTTTTCTTTGGAACAATTTTCTGCTTAGGGCATTCCCGCCGGGGTACACTGGGTTAAAAATCTGACTGCAGAAGCTCAGGTTGCTGTGGAGCTGCGGGTTCGATCCCTGGCCTGGTGCGGTGGACTAAAGGATCTGATGTTGCTACAGCTGCAGCGTAGGTTGCAACTGTGGCTCGGATTCGGTCCCTGGCCCAGGAACCTCCATCAGCCATGGAAAGAGCCATGAATTTTCTTTTAATTAAAAAAAAAATGTTCTAATTAGTACTGATATATGCTAGGCAGGAATATTTGACGGAGGTTATTCTTTTAAGAAATCTCAGTGTAGGAGTTCCCGCTGTGGTGCTGTGTTAAAGAATCTGACTCGGAACCATGAGGTTGCGGATTCGATCCCTGGCCTTGCTCAGTGGGTTAAGGATCCGGCGTTGCCGTGAACTGTGGTGTAGGTTGCAGACACGGCTCAGATCCTGCGTTGCTGTGGCTGTGGCGTAGGCCCGCGGCTACAGCTCCGATTCGATCCCTAGCCTGGGAACCTCCATATGCCGCAAGTGCGGCCATAAAAGGACAAAAAAGACAAAAAAGAAAAAGAAAAAGAAATCTCAGTGTAGGAAAATACCTCTAAAGCTTGGTATTCAGCTAGATTATTATCTCATTTCGTCTTCACATCCTCATTAGGAAGGGGTCCTCATTAGTAAGAAACTGAGGCTCAGACAGCTTAAGAAATTACCCAAGGGTACCAGCTGGTGAGGGGAGCCAGATACTCCAAGAAGTCTCCTGTCCCAGCTGGCTCAGCCCCATTGGTCTCTTCCCCTCTGACAAGTGATTCTTTTCCAACAGAAAACAAAAGCCCTCAATCCCCCACCCCCAACTCTTGCATAGAGACCTAGCTTTTGTCCCACTGCTCCAGCCATCCATAGGCCTCTATAAGGTGGCACTGACTTCCCAGGCAGAGAGGACCCTAGGGTAGAGGGCATGGCAAGTGCCTGGTCACACGAGCAACTTGGGCTTGGCCTCCTCCAGGTCCTCTGAGCCAGACTGGCCATGTTAATCCCCAGCTTGGGTGCTGGGCAGTTACCATGAGGGGATAAGAGGAGAGCAAGGCTGGCACTCAGGAGGGGAGAACTTGAGCTGGGCCCTGACTGGGCCAGGCTGGGCTGAGTTCCTCAGGCTGGCTGGTGCTGAGGAGCGGTCCGAAACAGAGCCCAGCCTCCCTCTGCAGCCCTGAGTCCCGTCACCTCTCCAAGCTCCCAAGCCCTCGTACCTCTCTCTTTCAGTGAAGGTCTGAGAAAGCTTAGAAGCTTTCTAAGATATCAAGTGTGTCAAAATGTCTTTATTGTGCCCTTTGTTTAAATGAGAGTTTGGCACCGTGTGGAATTCTAGATTCACAATTATTTGCCCTCAGCACTCTGAAGATACTATTCCATTGTCTTGGCATCTTTTGTTGCTGATGAGATGGTTACTGTCAATTCAATTATTGGACGTTTGTAGATAAGCTATCTTTTCTCTCTGGTGGCTTTTAGAATTTCCTTTTTTTTTTTTTTCTTTTTAGGGCCACGACTGTGGCATATGGAGGTTCCCAGGCTAGGGGTTGAATAAGAGCAACACCAAATCTGAGCCGTGTCTGCGACCTACACCACAGTTCATGGCAAGGCTGGATCCTTAACCCACTGAGCGAGGCCAGGGATTGAACCTGCAACCTCATGGTTCCTACTCAGATTTGTTTCCACTGTGCCATGATGGGAACTCCTAGAATTTCCTTTTTATTCCTGATATTCTACACTTTAGCTGCAAGGTATCTAAATGTAGTTTTGCCTTTAAAGATATCTTACTAGGCAGTCTGTGGGCCTTTTAAATCTAGAAATTCACGACATTTCTGGAAAGAGCTTAGTCACTCTTTCCAGTATCTTTTTCTAGAAGTAATAATATATATGCTGGAGTTTCTCAATCTTCTTTGTCTCTTTTCTTTCATATGTTTAATCTTTTTATTTTTCTGTGCTTCATTCTGGAGGATTTTCCTCAGTCCTAGCTTCTAATTCACATAGTCTCTCTTTAGCTGTATTTACTCTATTAGCCCATCTATTGATTGATTTTTTTTTTAAATGTCAGTGATGTTAATTTTCATTTCTAAAATTTCTAGATAGTCTGTTCTATCTGCTCCATGTTTCTGTTTGACATCTTCCTGTTCTTGTTTTATTGATGCTATTACTTCCTTTACCTTCTTGAAGATTTTAACTATATTAAACTTCCTGGAGTTCCCTTCGTGGCTCAGTGGTTAATGAATCCGACTAAGAACCATGAGGTTGTGGGTTTGATCCCTGGCCTTGCTCAGTGGGTTAAGGATCCGGCGTTGCCGTGAGCTGTGGTGTAGGTTGCAGATGCGGCTTGGAACCCGCGTTGCTGTGGCTGTGGCAAAGGCTGGCAGCTACAGCTCCTGTTAGACCCCTAGCCTGGGAACCTCCATATGCCACGGGTGTGGCTCTAGATGAAGCAAAAAGACAAAAAAAGACAAAAAAAAACTTCCTTTCAGATTGCTCCATTATCTCTAGGTCTTTGAATATAAATTCTCCAGGAGAGAGATGTCTCTCAAGATACTGTATTTCTTGGATTTCCCTAGTGGCTCAGCAGGTTAAGGATCTGGCATTGTCACTGCTGTGGCATGGGTTTGATCCCTGGCCCAGGGAACTTCCACATGCTCTGGGTGTGGCCAAAAAAAAAAAAAAAAGCATTGTATTTCATATATGCTGTGAGGTTTATTTTCAGCACATTTTCCTGACTAGGCTATGGAAGCCACCCTAAGGGATGGTTTCTCAGCTATATCTGCCCCAGCCTTGCAGAAGTGTAAGAACCCCAAACTAGCTCTTACATGTGTCTTGACTTGAGATTTTTTTTTTTTTTTTTTGTCTTTTTGCCTTTTCTAGGGCCGCACTCGTGGCATATGGAGGTTCCCAGGCTAGGGGTCTAATCAGAGCTGTAGCTGCCGGGCTAAACCACAGTCACAGCAACGCCAGATCCAAGCTGCGTCTGCCACCTATACCACAGCTCATGACAAGGCCGGATCCTTAGCCACTGAGCAAGGCCAGGGATCGAACCCACAACCTCGTGGTTCCTAGTTGGATTTGTTAACCACTGAGCCACCATGGGATCTCCTTGGCTTGAGATTTTTACATTGTGTGACTATCAGATCCTGAGTGATTACCCCACAGGGACAGGCTTGAGGTAACCTAGTCATATGGGTGCTCCTTCTACCCAAAGCCGGGACCAGGTGGCTAGCAGGCAGAGACATTTTAGTCCTGTTTATGGCAGGCAGCACTTTCTGGCCCAGCTTTAAACAGGGAGCCTACCATAGCCCATCTCACTGGTGGGGTCTGCAAGTATGCATCCCACCCCACTGGAATGCAGAAGCCCTTCTCAGAGGTACAGCTGCACCTCTTGCTCACGACCGGAATTCCCTCTCATTTTTGGCCCTTAGAGATATGTCGTTCTTGCTTTTGAACTTGGACACGTATTTTTGTTTTGGAATTATCCAGCATTTATCTGGTATATCTGCTATCTTAAGAAGGAGGGGCTTCAATAAAGTGTTTGATCAAGTCTGACCTGGCAGTCCTGGAGTCCTCTGGGCCTCTCCTCCCTGTCATTAAGCCCTTAGACTCCCTTCAGAGCCCCCATTCTCCTCTCTGAACCAAGTTTCATCCCTTTTCTGAACCCCCTTCCCTGACTCTCAGTCTGCCATCCCTCCTACTCACATCATCTCCTTCCCTGGATCCTCAACCAAATTTCTCTGACCAGGGGAGCAGAGAGAAGGGGAGCTTTTTTTTTTTTTTTTTTTCATTGCACTCTCAGCAACTCAGAAAGTCCATTCTCCTCATTTTGCAATGAACTCAGAAAGTCTTCCTCCTCATTCTGCAATGAATTCACTGTCCCAGAGGCTCTTGCCGAGAACGTGGAGCCTGCCCACAGGGCTGCAATAGTGTTGCCTTCTGCATGGTCTTCCAGGTGTTGGGATCATGTAGAATCCTGAAGGCAGAAGAGAAGCTGTTTGAAAAGATTGGCTTTGACCTTCATTTCCACACCCTCTTTTCCCTCAGTGTCTCTTCCTTGTGGGCCCCCCTCCAGCCCTGAGGATCAATGGGGGTTCACTTTCGCTGAGCTCAGCCACACTGCTCCCTCCCCAGTTCCTGTGGCTCTGAGCTGACTGGCCCAGAAGGCCAGCAGCGACTGGGCTAGGGACAGCTCAGTGGCACTCCCAGATCTGGGGGAGAAACTCCTTGTGGCCCTCCAGCACCTGTACCTGCCAGGTGGCCTCAGCCTCTCATCCTCTCTGGCCTCACTGGGAAAAGGAAGCAGGCCTGATCTTTTGCTCATATTTCCTCCTCCAGCTCTCAGAGGAGGTGGATCCCTAGCGGTAAATAATGCAGCGATGCCATCACCCTAGAAGACCCTTCCATTCCGATCCCCTCCTACTAGGAAGACTTCCCACAAGGAGAAGAGCTGCTTGGATTAGGGAATTCTCACAGCATCTCCTGGTCCCATCAGAACACACAACTAAAGAGCAGTAAGATAATGGCTTGCATTTGCACAGCTCCCTGCACAGGTGTGACTTTTTCATGTATTATTTCATTCAGTCCTCCTGGTGGTTGGGGAAGCTGGGGCAGAAGTGGAGTAACCAAGGTCACCAGCTCATCCATGCCAGGAAGCCCAGACATGATGTGGTTTTTGTTGGTTTGTTTGTTTTTCTTTTTTTTTTTGGCCACCCCATGGCATATGGCATTCCTGGGCCAAGGATCAGATCTGAGCTGCAGTTGTGACCTAAGCCACAGCTTCAGCGATGCCGGATCCTTAACCCTCTGTGCCAGGCCGTAGATCAAACCAAGACACCACCGGCCCATTGTGCCACAGCAGGAACTCCAGACATGACCTGTCGATCAGTGCTCTTTCTGCTGCCTCTGGGTACTGGAGCCTCCCTCTGACCTGGTCCTAAGCTCTCACCTACAGAGCATGTCCAGGCTCAGCCCTGGCCGGGCCCCCTGTTTCCTATCAGGCTGAATTGGACCCTTCAGCACAGCATTCAAGATCCCCTGTGTCCTCCTTGTCAAGCTGGCTCTTCCTCTCCCATGCTCCGTAACCTCCTCCTCTCCCCACACCTCACCTACACACACACACACACTATAGCGCAGGAGGAAAGAGCTATACTAGGCATATCTCTTCACCGAGTCTTAATCTTCTTATCTATAAAATGGGGGGTGTGAAGCGTATAAACTCAGAGGGTGGCTGGGATGCTGAAATAGACGATGCAGGTAAGGCCTCCCACATGAGGCTTAGCCTGGCCTCATTCATGGTAGCTGTAGACATTACAGGTTGCACTTCTCTGTACCTCTCCAAGCCCTCCCCACCCTGTCCCCAAGAAGGCTCCCTCTGCTACTGCCAGCGCAGATTTCCCCTCATCTGACTTCTAGCAACACTTAGAGTTGTAAAACAAACAGACAAAAACAAACAACCACAACAAAACCCCAAACAGCTTCTGGGGTACGGAGAGAAAAGAGGAGGGGGTCTGTTGGATGGAACCTTGACCCCCCCCTCTCCCCAATTCAACCAGAACACCTCTGCCTGAATGCTCTTTACACACTAGGGTGCTACCCTAAGATTCTGTCTGTAAAAAAGGATTCCATTGTTAAGAAAGTCCGGAAACCAGTGACTCAAAGTCCCCTTCCCCCTCCAAGAAAGGAATCCACACCCTAAGTTGACCTGAACTTACAGTGACAGGCTGTCACAGGCAATGGCAGGCTTGAACCTGGCCCCCAGGGACTGAGGTCCCTGCCACTTCTAGACCTCAAGCCTTTTAGACCTGAGAGTCTCCACTCTTGGCAGGAATAAGTCCTAAAGAACAAGGATGGGGCTGTCTAGGGTTCCCCTCAGCCCACAGCACTGATCCCAGTACCTAGCGCACAGTGGGCAGGTGCCCTCCAGGGGAGAGGACAGACGACAGGCAGTTCTAGGTACTGGCAGTGTATCCTTAGTGAGTCCCCAGACCTCTCTGAGCCTCAGCTTTCTCACATGCAAAGGGCTGCTCTGGGTCCCGCCAAGGGCAGGGCCTGGCACACAGTTGGTCTTCAGCAAATGGGAGCTCTCTCCCTCCCCACCCTTCCTCTTAATCAATACTCGCTCCATTGATGGATGAGAATGACAGTGATGGATTACAGGTGATCCTGGATCCCCGCCCACTTCTTGTGGACCAATGGGGAAACTGAAGCCTGGGGCCTGAACGGACTGCCCAGGTGGGACAGTGAGTGAGTCAGGGCAGAGTGGGACAGTTTTTTGGCAGTGTTAGCAGGAGAGATGTGGGGGATGGGGGGGTGGGAAGGAAGTTGCTGAGGGTGGGGTGAAGGGAACAGGTGGGAGAGAGGGAGGGCGGAGGGTGGGAAAACACAGCTCCCCGCCCCCCACCTCCAGCAGGGAGGCGGACTGAGAGAGCCTGAGACAGCTGTGTGCTCAGAAAAGTGTCTTAGTCACTATAGGCTGTGGTGGGGAAAGGCCTTCCTCCCGGTCACGGTCATGTCCTGGGAATCCGGAGGGGGCAGGAAGGCCGCTGGGTGACCCTCAGAGCGGTCACCTGTCCTCTCTGAACTGGCCTTTCTCCTCTGCTTCCTGCACTTTCCCGTGCATGCACGTATACACACACCAACTAAACTTTGCTTACGTCCTGCTAGAACCATCACCCCCGTCCCCAGCGGTGGCCTGTCCCATTGTGAATACACCTGTGCGAGAAACAGGCCTCTGAGCCTCATGAAACTCCCTCCTGAGATCTAACATCCATCCCTCTAGCTGCAGCCACAGTCTCTCTTCCTCCTGCTGCCTTGGAGGGGGTCGTGTGAAGCCCTATGTGGGAAACAGGATGAGAGACCCCCTCCCAGCAGTAAGGACACTTCGTGGGGAGAGGAAGGGACTTTTGCAGTCCCCCAAATGGGAAGGGGGGGTTCCAGAGGTGATGCTGAGCTGGACTATCAGCTTTTCCAGAACAGCCTCCATTTCCGATAATCTGGGTGTTGATAAGGGCAACCTAGGTTCAAGTGCCATTTCTACCACATAAGAGCCTGAAAAAGACCCCTGAACACACTCCAGATACCTTGTAACTGCTTTCCTTCCCACCAGTCAAGTCCCCAGACCTTAGTCCCATCCCAGCCCCAGGACCCTGAATTTAGGAAGCCCACTCAGGCGGTCCCATAGAGTTGGGAGGGCAGTGCTGCATATCTAGGGGGTGCCAGCTTCAGCTGGCAGGGAGAGGAGTTAGCTCAGCCCAGGCTTTGCATCCATAGCTGGGCCTTGGTGTCCAGGACCCTTCCACAGGGACACTACGCTCGGGGGTCCTGGGGTGCGCTGGGAGCCAGGAGCAGCCAGAGAGATTCAGGTCAGTCCTCAAAGGCAGCCCCTGTGCAGAGGGAAAAACGTCACTCCTGGAGTAGGGCAAACCCGTTGCCAAGCCCAGTTTGGGGACCCCTGCCAAGTCCCGGCAGCCCCCTCCCTGCCTGCCAGGCTGCTCTGCCTCCCTCCCTCCCCCACTGGCGCTCAGCAGATCAATGCTGCCTTTGCTGACAGCTGAGAATCGAGCTCGCCTTCCCGCCCCCTTCCATGCCCCTCCCGCTCGGGCTCCGTCCCCCGAGATCCTCCCAGGGAACTGGGAAGAGTTTGCTGCGGAAGCGCTTCACCCTGGGGCAGGGCCCTCGGAGGGAGCGGCTGCTGTGGCCGAAGCGTCCGTCAAGCGAAGAGGGAAGGCATATCGGGAAACCCAAATGACCGCTCTGTGCTGAGCCAGGAGGGCTAAAAGGAACGAAAGGGCCTCCCCCAAAGCTAGAGAGAGAAGGTCGGGCTCCAAGAACTTTCCGGCTGGAGAGGGAGTGCCACGGGGGAAAGCCTCCCCGCTTTTGGATGGGCTTGTGTGAGCCTTTGGGGAGGATGTTGTCCACCCTCCGCGCGGGTTCAGAGCTCATCTCCCAGCACCCGTGTGCCCTGAACTTGGAGGCGCGGCAAGGGAGCGCGAGAGCCTGGGTTGGCGTGGAGCAGGCCCCGCTGATCAGAAGAGGCTCCTTCTTGGGGGCAGTGGTGCCAAAGTGGGTCTCGTCCCGCATCCTGAAGAAGGGAAGCTCGGAGGCAGGGCTGACTGGGAGGAAAAGCAGACACACCTGAGACCCGCTGTGCCACACACACAGGCCTTTCAGGCACAAGCGCACCCTGCCACACGCTGCACGGGCACACTTACACACCCCGCACCACGCGCACTGGGCCCCGACCCGACGGGCCACACTTCACTGACACCGCCACCCCCCGCGGCCCCGACCCTGCACACCCAGCCGCACTGTGCCCCCGCCCCGCACCTCCTGACTCCACGCCACCACCTTGCCGAGCCGCAGCCACCCACTCCGCACACACTGCGTGCACTCACACCTAAACTCCACGGGACGCGCGTCCCATCCGCGACGGCGGCCGCGACTCCAAGCCCCACTCGCCTCAACACACACGAGACGTCCCGCCCCCGGCCCGGCCTTCTGGATCACTCAGCCCCGCGCAGCCAGGCTCGCCGCGCGCACCGGCCGGCCCTCCGACCCCGGCGCGGTCCCCCGGGGCCGCCGCCAAGCAGTCCGGTCCCCGCCCCGACTCGGCGGCCCGCGCGGCAGAGGCGCCCTCCCGCCGCCTCTCTACACGTCCCCTCCCTCCGCCCGGCCTCGCTGGCTCGCTCGCTCCCTCCCGATTTGGGAAGGCGGCCGCGGGGCGGGCGGGGGCGGCGGGGGAGGGGCGGGGCGGGGGAGGCTGACATGTGAGCGGCGCGCCGGCGGCAGGTGGAAAGGCGAGCGGCATGGAGCGCGTAATAAGAGAGTTGGAGTCGGAAAGAGCCGCCCCAGTCGCCGGGGAAGCGGGCGGTCAGCGCGGGCTCCGGCGGCCCCCCGGCTCCGAGCGCCCGCCCTCGGCTCCGGAGAGGCCCCGGCCCGGCCCCTAGCCCCCGCCGCCCGCGCTCGTCCCGGGACGTCCAGCCGGCCCCGGGTCCGAGCCATGCGCCGCTGAGCGCCTCGAGCGCGCCCCCGCCCCGGACCGGACCCGGGCCCCGGCCCCGGCCCCCGCCCCCGCCCGGCGCCGCCCATGGCCGAGGCCCCCCCTCGCCGCCTCGGCCTAGCCCCCCCGCCCGGGGACGCCCCCCGCGCCGAGCTGGTGGCGCTCACCGCCGTGCAGAGCGAGCGGGGCGAGGCGGGCGGGGGCGGCTCCCCGCGCCGCCTGGGCCTCCTGGGCAGCCCCCTGCCGCCGGGCGCACCCCTCCCGGGGCCGGGCTCGGGCTCGGGCTCCGCCTGCGGCCAGCGCTCCTCGGCCGCGCACAAGCGCTACCGCCGCCTGCAGAATTGGGTCTACAACGTGTTGGAGCGACCCCGCGGCTGGGCCTTCGTCTACCACGTCTTCATGTGAGTTTGCGACCCCACGTCCCTGGCCGCGCCCGGGCGCTCCTGCCCTGCGCGGCCCCGGCCAGAGCTTGGGCTCCCCGGGGACCGCCGCCCCGCCCTGGCTCCGCCTCCTGACCCCCCAGGCCCCAGGGTCGGCCGACCCTTATCACTCTGACCCCAGGCCTGAGAGCGATTTCCCATCCTGACCCTAAACCCCACTCTTCAATCCCGACCCCAGCTTGACCTCGCTCCTGACCTCTCCACCTCAACTCCTTATTTCCATCCTGATCTCCAACCTCAGCACCTCTGTCCCAGGTGCTCCCCACATCTGGCTTCTTGTTCCCCATCAATCTGCAATCTGGAGCCAGAAAAGTGCACCTCCCCTTTCCTCTTCATCACTTCTGTCTCCCTGTGTTCCGGACACAAAGAGGACCTTTTGTCGGCCACACACTTTCTGTCACCCTCTCCCGAGTTCTGTAGCTACAGTGGGCTTCCATATGAGCTCCCCTCGGAGATGTCCCTCTCCAGGGACGACCTCCACCCCAGCCCAGGGCTGGCCTCCAACCTTAGGTGTTTGGGGGTCTCCTTGAACCACCAGAGTTCTGATACTGGCGTGGGTGGGCTGTGCGACTTCTCTGAATCTTCACTCAGCCTTCCCCTCCACCCTCAACTTCCCAGCGGCAGCAGTGGGCCGTGCCGCCTGCCCTGCTGGCTCTGCCAGCTAGCCTGCCCAGCTCGCTGGCTGCTGCACCAGGCCTGGCTCTGGACACCCCCTGGGAAAAGAAAGAGGAGAGGGGTAGGTTTGGAAATGCTCACGCTGAGGGTCCCCTCCTCCCGCTCACCAGGCTGCTACAACTTTCAAAAACACTGACCCTTCTTGGAGTTAAAGAGTGAATTTTGGCAGCTCAGAGCTGAGTCTTGGGGGACGGCCTGGCCCAGCCGGGAACATGAGAGGCCCCGCGGATATCAGTTGAAGGGCTGGGCCTGGCGCTCAGACGCTTGCAGGTGCCCGAGAGAGACCTCTGGTCCTTGGAAAATGTGCTGATATTAATCCCTTATTGCTGTCCTCAAAGAGGGCCCTCTGGTCCCGGGGTCTCTTGGATGGTCCTGCCTGTGTGTGAGTTGTCCTGTCTCTTTGGCTCTCTGCCTAACAGCCCTTCTGCTTGTCTGTTTCCATCCCTCTGTTGGCCTGTCCAGTTATCTGGGTGCCTGTCCATCCGTCTAGCTGGGGTCCACTTGGCTCTCGCTCTTTTACTTGTCTGTTTCCACTTGTCTTTTGGTCTGTCTTCCTGCCTGACCCTCTGCTGCGTGCTTACTTGTCTCTGCCCCTTCCTAACTGGCCCGCATAATTTCAGAGAGGAAGGGAGGAAAATGCCAAGCCCCCTGACCCCAGGGTGGATAGAAGGAGGGAACTGCTGGGGGTGGCAGCCGCGACTTTGGGCAGAGACTTCAGGTGGGCTAGGTGGGGGCGGGGGTGGTTGAGATTTGCTCAGGATATGGGGTTTGGGCTTAAGGTCAGGGTCAATGGTTAGGAGTAGCCCAACCCCCAGTGCCCACTGGGAGGGCCTGGATGGATATTTTTCGCTGCAGAGAGGCCTGTTGGAGTGCTGAGGGCTCTGCGCTGGGGAGCAGGGATGGTGGAGTTGGGGATGAGGGGCAAGGACTGCTAATTCAGGGCAGCTGCTTTGTGGCACCCTTGCCCACTCTGCGGGCTGGTGCCCAGGGAGGGCGAGACACTCTGCCAGGAGCAGCTGCCTCCTCCACGAGCTCCTCTTGGGAGATGACTTTTCCAAGGCAGGGCTGGGCCTGGGGACGCAATAGGCTTCGGAGGTGGGAGGTCCGCGATCCCCAGGCCTGGCCTCTCAGCCCCTATGCGGGTCACTGGAGGTGAAGGACTCGCCTCGCGTCCCCTGGCCAGCACTGTCTTCACCTCCTCTGAAGGGGCCTCTCCTTCCTCTCCAGGAGCTAAATCCGCTAGTACCTTTGCCCCACATCCTGCCCTTTCTGGATGCCAGGAATGCCCTGGCCAGGGACATGCTTGTTCTGACCACTTGTCCCCAGAAGTCCAGGGCCGAGGCATCTCTCGGGAGTTCTGGGAGAGGAAACACGGCACGAAAACGTCCAGACGTTTCGGGGATCTCAGAGACCAGGAGGGGCTGAGGGGTCACGAGCGCCAGCTCTTGCGTGCTGTGTGATCTTGGGTTGATCACTGGGCCTCTCTGAGCTTTAGAGCTACTGGGCTGTCGAAGTGGGTAGAAACCCCAACCTTTCTCTCTTGGATGAGGCAGTGGGTGGGAAAGAGCTTGGTGAGCCACAAGGGCCTTGGGAGCTTAAGGGATGGTTATTATTGGAGGGAGCGGGCCGCACAAGAGGCCGCTTCTGTGCCTGAGGAGCTCCAGATGTGGGGCTTCACAGTCACTCACCCTAGGGTCTTGGGTGAGCCAGCTGCTGTTGGACTTCTAGCCCGATTTTTGCCCTTTGGGTCAAACCCTTACCCCACCCCAATGCCCCTCATAGGCAGCCCGAGCGAGGGGGGTCCAGTGCGCACAGGTAGCTCAGACGCCCTTCCCAGACACTCAGGCATGGCGGGAGGGGGCCCAGCAGAAAAGCCTGCCAGAGAAGGGCCCCCCTGGGCCGCATCCAGACCCGCACCTTTTCCAGCCCAGAGGCCAGGCCCCTGTTCCACCTCTCCCGCCAGCAGCTGCAGCCGCTGGGAGGCGGGAACCGCCGACTCCTGTCTCCTCCTTGTTGAGATCTACAGTGAGGGACTGCGGGCCCCTGCCCGAGCTCTCCCTCCTCTCTTTAGGCCCTTGGAGCTTTCATGCAGCCCCTACCCGCATCCCTGCACCCCTGTCCCTGATTTCGGGCCTCGCTCTCTGCATTTCGAGAACCATCGCATCGCTCACATCACTGCCCATCTTGCCTGGGGAGCCTTGGGGAGGAACACTGGCCTCCTCGCTGCAGCCTGCCAAAGGCCACGCAGGCCTCCCTTTTGAAGTCAGAGGGCTGGAAGGGGCTGGTACAAAGCAAAGCCCCATCTCCCCTCATCCTCCCCACGCCACTGCTCTGAGACTTGCGGAGACTTGCAGCTCCCAGCCCCCAGCTGCCCCGCTCGAACTCTCTATGTGAAGGTTTAGGCTCTGTAAACATCCTCCGGCAGCCCTGTCCCTGGGGTCAGAAGCTGTGGGAATGGGGAGCGGGGGGAGGTAACAGCAGTTCCTGGGGCCCTCAGGCTCCCAGCCACGGCGCCCCCCGTGCTTGCCGCCCTGACCTTCGGAGAAACAACATGGCCCGGGTTGGAAACAATCCCAACAAAGTGTGCCCGGAGCCCCTGGCATCCCTGCTCGGTGGGCCCACACATTTTGACAGCTCCATTTTGTTTATGAGAAAACTGAGTCTCGGAGTTCCTGTCATGTCTCAGTGGTTAACGAATCCGACTAGGAACCATGAGGTTGCTGGTTTGATCCCTGGCCTCGCTCAGTGAGTTAAGGATCCGGCGTTGCCGTGAGCTGTGGTGTAGGTTGTAGATGCGGCTGGGATCCCATGTGCCTGTGGCTGTGGCGTAGGCTGGCAGGGGTAGCTCCAATTAGACCCCTAGCCTGGGAACCTCCACATGGCGCGGGTGTGGTCCTAAAACGACAAAAGCAAAAAAAAAAAGAAAGAAAAAAAACTGAGTCTCTGGAGACTAACATCACGGAGTGAATCAGTGGCAGATGCAGGACTAGACCCAACACTCCCGACTCCCTCGCTGTCCCAGGTCTCCCCGCTCCTCGCCTCAGGCTGCCTGCATTGGCTCTTGGAGTTTGAACTGAAATTTCTCATCAGGCGGGGAGCATCTGCTCTGTGCCGGGCACCATGCTAAGTGCTCTCTCTAAACCACTGTCACGGTGTCCTTCCACAGCCGGGGTGAGGCAGCCGACGTGATCCTCCTCAGGTGCAGATGAGGAAACCGAGGCTCAGGAGGGGTCCCCCAGTCCCTGGGAGTCTCAGCCCAGAGCCGAGGCTGACAGTGCTGTCTCCTCCTGCACCTCAGCTCCAGCCAGTGCCCCAACCCCAGGCATCTCCTCGGGAACAGCACTCCTGCATCATTGTCCCTCTGTCCCCAGCACGCAGGCAGCAGGGATGGTGGTGGCAGGGCTCAGTGGCAGAATTTTGTGGAACTGGGTGGAAACGACCCAGCCTCACCCAGTGCAGTCACACTTCTGTTGTGCACGGCTTTGCACACGCATATCCCCACTACATCCCATCGGTCAGTCTCACACACACACTCCCAACTACTTGGCCACACCTCTCCGTGGATGTCACAAGGGCACACCCAGCGTACAACCTATGCAAAGAAATCTAATGCACAGCTGCTCCCACCTTTTCTCTGCCTTCACAGCTGCACGCCTGGGCGTGCGCCCCAGCCTAGACCTCTAGGACAGAGTTGGCCTTTGCTTCTCCTGAAGGGCCCTCGGAGTTCCTCTGTTCAGGCCTGTGGTTTGCGGCTGGGTTCACCAAGGCACAGAAAGGGGCAGATACTGTCCAAGGTCACACTTGATGAGGCAGTGCTAGGACTGTGCCAAGAACCCTGGCCTTCTGCCTCCCAGATTGGGACTTTAGATACTATTTTCCCTTGCCCAGCCAAGAGGGAAGACTGATGCTCCAAGAACTTGGCCTTGCAATGGAGAAAGTCTTGGAGTGTGACCCAGATTTTTTGTGCTGCTGTTTTTCAGTCCCCGTCCCTTTATTTGGTCTTTGTAAGAAGTGGGGAGTGGAGAGACCATCCTGCCAGCCTTCTGGCTCTTCTTCTATCCGCTCCCCCTCCTCCTTTGCTCCCTCCTTTCCGCATTCTCCTTTGGGGTCACCAGAGAGGGTTAGATCTCCCATTGTTTGCTACCCTGCCTCAACTCCATGATCCGTGCCTTCCTTCCATTGAGGAAGCCCTCCTGGCTGTCTCACTTCAATCCCCATTGCTGCAGAAGCCTCTATCCTCAGAATGTTGGAGCCAGGAGAGTTTCAAGAGGTGATTATTCTTGGGCTGATGGCAGCACTTTGAGTAGGTGATTAATTTAAGGTTCTCTGAGCCAGTCAAGAGAGCTGAAATTGCCTAGGGATCAGGAAGAGAGGACGGCTCTGCAGACTGGGCCAAGGCCCTGCCCCCAGGAAAGGCTGTGTGGGGAACTTCCCCATGCTCCAGAGGTGCCAGCTGGAGGTTTTCTCCCCTTCCTCCCCACCCCCCCTCCAACCCCGGCACCCATGTGGGTCTTTGGCCAGGGCTGACCCTCTTCGGACCAGTAGGCAATTCTGATCCAGGGGCAGCCCCCTCGTTAACACGCCTGTCCAGTCGTAGTGTGGGGCTGGGGTGGAGGAAGAGGGGGTACGCCTCCAGAGGCTGCCTCACAGGCCATGAAGAGCGTGGGATCTGAGTCTGACAGATTGGGGTTCATTTCCGGTTCTGCCTTTAGCCGTCATGTGTCCCCAGGCAGGTTACTTAACCTCTCTGAGCTTCCATTTTGTCATCTGAAAAATAGGTCTAATAATACCTGCCCCGAGGGGCACAAATGGTAGCCATTATCACGTCACTATTATTATTGTATTGTTATGATCGTTGTTCTCCTCCGGGAGAGGCTTGACTCACATCATCAGCATGGTGAGTGTGTCTGGGTGTGCCTGGGAGAGAGCAGGGACTGCGTCTTGCAGGTGTCTCGGGGTGAGCGGCTCTGCTCGGGGAGCCTGAGGACGCATCTCCGCGGACCGGTGTCTCTTCTCTGCACCCTCTCTGTTAATTCTGGCGGGCCTTTCATCAGGGGCCCCTGCCGTTATCCTCACTTCACACTTGAGGAGAGTGAGGCTGGTGAGGGCATGTCACACGCTCGCCCAGGCTCACATAACTGGAGAATGGTGGCCCCGGGATGCCAATCTGGGTGCATGGGACCCCCTTGATTGTCCCTTCCTTTAGCTGATACATAGAGCTACAGAGCAGCAACTCTGTACCGCGTCTGGGGTGGGGGTGCAGGGGCAGAGGGAGATGGGGCTGGGGGAGCGGGTTGCCCAGTGAGGAGGGTCCAGAGCCTGCCTGGCCCATTGGGCTCCCCTGCCTCCTCTCACAGGGACGGGCAGAGAGGGTGTGTGTGTGAGCGTGTCTGTGAGTATACGGGGAGGAGGGTGTGCAGGCGGGTGGAAAGGGAGCCCTGGTGTCCAGGGGGCGGAGCCAGGGACCCCTGAGAGGGGAGGGCGATCCCCCACACTCTCCCGAGCATGTCTTCCTGGGGAGTAGGACAGGGAATCCCAAAGGACATGTAGAGGTCTCAGTGCCAACACGTCGTGTGCTCCAGTCCTTGTGCCTCACAATCCCTCTTCTGTAAAATGGGGCCGAAGAGGAAAGTGGATATGAAGCGCTGCCTGGCACAGAGGGATTCTGGGTAAATGGGAGGAGCCGCTGTCTCAGACCTTGAGGTTGGTAGGGTGGGGGCGAGGGTGGGGGCGAGGGTGGGGGCGAG
>PVHT020000066.1:32734168-32763077 GCA_004024745.2 Catagonus wagneri | reverse complement strand
GATTCCTCAGAAAACTCAAAATAGAATTACCATTTGATCCAGCAATCCCACTCCTGGGCATCTATCCAGAGGAAACCATGACTCAAAAAGACACATGTACTCCAGTGTTCATTGCAGCACTCTATGCAATAGCCAGGTCATGGAAACAACCTAAATGCCCATCGACAGAGGAGTGGATAGGGAAGATATGGTACATACAGACTTGCCATTTCTTGTCTCATTTTTTTCTCTCAACACCTGGAGCGGGTGGGTACCACTGTTATGCCCATTTTTCTGACGAGGATACTGAGGCACAGGGAGATTGAGTACCTTGCCTGGGTGTAGGCAGTGGGACTAAGATTTGGACCCCAGAAGTCCAGCTCTAGAGGCTGTCAT
The DNA here is from genome assembly GCA_004024745.2 of Catagonus wagneri. Classification (NCBI taxonomy): domain Eukaryota; kingdom Metazoa; phylum Chordata; class Mammalia; order Artiodactyla; family Tayassuidae; genus Catagonus; species Catagonus wagneri. Next base: position 32,762,702 of record PVHT020000066.1, on the reverse strand, counting down.
CCTTCCCACCATATTATGCCTAACTGGGCCCCATGGGCCTGGATGCTGGGAGGCTGATACGAGGACCAGTTGGGCCTTAAAGTTCAGGTCCTGCCTCCACCCCAGTTCTACCCTGGGTTCTCATGCCACCTTCTTGCTCTCTCACTTGGGGAGCCCTGACTGGCAGTCCTTCACAGCCAGGCCGCATTCCAGGAGCTGGGGACAGAGCAGTGAATCAGACCCTCTCCCCTCTCCGGGGAGACCCCCCAGGAGACTGGCAGTTGTTGGCATCTCGGAGTCCTGTGGGGGCCCAGCACAGAGCCCAGCCCCAAACTGGCCCTGGCTGGGAGGGCTTCTTAGAGGAAGGGGTTTCAATTGAGGCCTGAGACATGAGTGGGAGTAGCAGTCAACTAGGTAAAGAGGAGGAGGGAACAGCATTCCGGGCAGAGGGACTTAGCATGGGCCAAGCCCAGAGGTGGGGCTGAATGTGACCTTGGCAAAGAACCGAAAGAGGGCAGGAGAGTGGGAGCCTAGAGGTGGCTGGAGGTGTGCAGAGAAGAGGCTGGGATGTGAGCAAGGCCAGACTGAGAACTCCAGGCTGAGGAGCAGTGACTTGCTGGAGGAGGCTGAGTTCTGGAAGGAACTGAGGACAGGAGCGCCATGGCAGATTGGTGTTTTAGAAACACCTCTCTGGGGAGTTCCCTTCATGGCTCAGTGGTTAATGAACCTGACTAGGATCCATGAGGATGCGAGTTCAATCCCTGGCCTCGCTCAGTGGGTTTTGCACCGGCATCGCAGCAAGCTGTGGTGTAGGTCGCAGATGCAGCTCGGATCCCGAGTTGCTGTGGCTGTGGTGTAAGCCAGACACTTGCATTTGCCGTGGGTGTGGCACTAAAAAGCAAAAAAAAAAAAAGGAAAAAATAACACCTCTCTGGGTCTGGCAAGGAGACCCCGGGGGAAGTCTTCGGCAGCGAGCCCTGGGGATGCCTTCCGCTTGGCTTCTGCTTCCTTCTGCCTTCCCCTAGCGACCCAGCCCCCGGAGGCGTTCCTCTGGAGCTGCCCCCTGTCCCCGCCAGGGCCTGGCTGGACCTGGCATGGAGCCCTAGGATTTTGCCTGTATGGAAAGTTCAGCAGCTTATGCAAAGCCCGGCCAGGGGAAGGTGTGTGTGGAGGAGCCGAGGGACGCCTTGGAAGCAGAGCGGGCGTGTGCAGGCCCCGAGGCTACCTGCAAAGGGGGTCTGGGGTCTCTGGGGGGGGGGGTCCCTAGAACAGTGACCTTAGACGAGCCCCATGAGAGCACCCAGGTTTGTCCTGGCTGCTGGTGGGATGACCTGGGGAAGGCGGCAGAGCCAGGAGGCCCAGTCAGCCGAGCTTCTTGCTTCCTCCCCTTTCTGCCAACTCAACAGGGCGTGGAAATCGCCCATCCCACCCAGGCCCATCACGCTGCTGATGGGGAAACTGAGGCCCAGAACGGGGCACAGACTGAACTTAGGGTGGTGGTGGAGCCCAGGCTCAACCCAAGCGTCTCAAAGGTCCCCAACCACAATGATTTACAGTGAAGACCTCCTTGCAGGGCTGACCTGGGCTCAGGTCCCCTCTGTGTGGTCTGGGGCAGGTCTCTACATCCCTGAGCCTCAACCTCCAGATCCAAAACACTACCGCATGTTGGGAAGAACACCGCCTCTCCCACCTGATGCTCCAAAAAGCACTTTAAGGCATTCCGGGCTCACTGTGGGGCTTAACTAATGTTTATTCAGTGAATCCCAGTGAATTCACCGAGGAAGATAACTCAGTGGGAGGAATTTATTTATTACGCTATTTTATATTGAGGCTCAGAAAGGAGAAATGACTTACCCAAGGGCATTCAGCTGAGAAGTGGCTGACATGGGGCTGGAGCCCAGGTGTCTGGGCACCTGTCAAGGTCCCCTGATGGGCACAGCTCCTATTTTGAGCCTCTGCTGTCAGTGAAAAGCAGCTGGTGTCCCCAGCCAGACCCATCAGTTGGTTGAGTAGAGAGAGAGAGAGTGTATATGTGTGTGTTGTGGTGTGGTGCTGGTGGGGGAGGGGGTGGGCAGTAGGCTGGCCTGGCCTGGCAGGCTGGAACTCAGCTCACGTCAACCCCTGTGCTTCCACGCTTGGGCCAGGCTGCAGCTGCTGCCCCATGAGGAAGGGGACCTTTCCCCTCGTCCTCCTGCATCGAGGTTTTTTTTTTTTTTCACCTTGGCCTGGCTGATTGGGAAGAGGAGCTGGCCTTGGCAGGACTGGGCACCTGCCAGCCCCTCCCACCTTGGGGTCTGGCCATCTAATGCCCCGCACATGACAGGCATGGGGTGGGCCCTGGGCTGGGGAGAGGGATTTGCACTTTCCTAAGCCGGGGGCTGCGGCCCTCCTCTGACTTGGCCAGGGCCGTGGGAGAGGTTTGTCCCTGCCCCCGTGCCCAGCAGCCCCAGCTCAGATCCCTGGCATACACCCAGCTACTCTGCTTGGGGCCTTCCCTGGCCCTGCTCATACCCACCACCCGCAACCCCCCTGCCTCACCATTTGAGCAGAATTGGGACTTATGGAGGCAATTGCTGGGGCATTTGTGGCTGGAGATGCAGTGCAGCATTTGGGGCTGAAGGATGGGGGGCAGTGTCAGGGAAGTTTAGGGCCCATGTGGGGGCAGAGTTAGGGGAGGACCTGATAGGGGTGAAGCGTTGGAGTGTTTGGGGCTAATCCCGGGCCACCCCTTCCTGGAGAAATTTGGCTACAAGTCAGGGAGGCAAATGTGTGGGCCATGCCCCCCCTCGCTGGGCAGTAAACACAGCCGTCGCCCAGGAGACGGGCCCAAACATCTCGGCCCCCCACGGTTATTTATACCAGGACTCCCTCTCCTTCTCGGGCCTGGTCTGGCCTCTCAATCCACTCCTGAGCTGGGCGTCCTGAGTGGAGGGTCCAGTCCCTGGCAAGGCCAGAGGCCCCAGCAGTAGCTCAACCTCCCCTCCAGGGACTAGATACTCACCAGCTCCCAGTGGCGTCTCCATTGGAGGCAGTGGGTCTCACTGATCAGAAATGTGCTCAGGGAGGCTGGAGCCTGGACAGGAGGTGGGAGCCCTGGGATTAAGCCCTGGATTTGCTTTAAACTGCTCATGACTGTGGTGCCGGGCACCCTGAAACCTCAGCTTCCCTGGTGTTCAGTAGGAGAGAAGAGGTCTAGATTGGTGCTTTGCAAACTATCTTAAGTGGTAGATCTGGTTCTTTAAATGAAACGTGACACAGGAAGACGGTATATAAAATACAGCGAAACAGGGCTGTTCTAGGTGAAGTCAAGCCCAGGATTCTGCCCACTCAGCTTGTATGTGCTCAGGTACCATCAACCTGGGATCTGGGCATGGCCCTCTTCATTCTAACACGCATTCCAGGGAACACTGGAGTTCCCTTTCCAGGGCTTGCACTGGCCTTCCTGGCTTTCCTGGCTTGCCAGCCCAAGGGCCACCATTGAGAGAGCTCCTTGGCCTGACGGCAGCTATTTGTAGGCAAAGTAGCTGCGAGCAGGCTGGGGCAGCTACAGGAGTGTACTCAAGGCCCCTCCTGGTGAGGGATGAGCCCAGTGTGGGAAGAGAAGAGGGCCCACTGTGGGCTGGGGACTGGACGGTAGCAGGGGCTGGCTGTCCCCTCCCTGACAGATCCCAGCATAGAATTCCAGGAAGTCCGAGGTTTTAAATTGAAACCTGGTCTTTCCAGATCATTATGAAGATATATGTGTCAGGAAGGATGAAATATATTTAACAGCTTGTTAGCTTGAATAAAACTGCTAAATATGTAGACTTATATGTGCAGGTCTCCATCTGCATTTTTTCCCAAGCCCCACCAGTGTTTGGGGTGGGCTTGCATCAACCTTCCCTCCACTCACCTACCTCTGCAGCAACCCCAAGATGCCCTTACCCAGAACTCTTGGGGTTCCGAGGACACTGGGAAAAATCTCTACTCACTGATGCTCAAGGCCCTGTCAACCAGGGTCTACTGGTTCTCTCCCAAATACTGTCTGAGCAACTCCTGGGCCAGGCCAGGGGATGTGGGGGAGTCAGAACTGGCTTTGCCCTTGATGGATGGATCCTGATGAGCTGTTGGGTGGGGTGGACAGACGTAAGAATCTTCTCAGCACAAACGTGTCCTGGGGTACCCAGAGGGGGCCAGGAATCCCAACCAGGAGCTGGGGGACCACTTCTCAAAGCAGACTAGGGGTTCTCTTCTTTCTTTTTTTTAATGACCACACCTGCAGCATATGGGGGGCTTATGCCACAGCCACAGCAACACCAGATCCTTAACCCACTGAGCAAGACCAGGATCAAACCCGCATTCTCATGGACACTATGTCAGGTTCCTAACCTGCTAAACCACAATGGAACTCCAGATTAAGGATCCTTTTTTTTTTGCATTTTAGGGCCACACCCGCGGCATATGGAGGTTTCCAGGCTAGGGGTCGAATCAGAACTACAGCTGCCGGCCTACGCCATAGCCACAGCAATGCCAGATCCGAGTTACGACTGCAACCTATACCACAGCTCACGGCAATGCCGGATGGTTAACCCACTAAGCAAGGCCAAGGATCGAACCTCATGGTTCCTAGTCAGATTCGTGTTAACCACTGCGCCACAATGGGAACTCCCCGGATTAAGGATTCTTGAGGAGGAAAGGGGCATATCCCAAGAAGAGAGGGAGCAGGAAAAAGTCAGCAAGGTGGAAATGGACAGGGTATGGAGGAATGTGGTGTGGCTGCTGCTTGGTGTGTGTACAGCCTCAAGCTCTGGTCTGAGAAGTTCTGGTTTTAGACTGTGAACCTGAGTAACCACTGTAGGGTTGTGAATGGGGGAGGGGTGCTCAGACTGCAAGGTAAGGGGACTGGGGGTGAGGATGGGGATGGAGCTGGAATCGTGGTGGTCAGTGAAGAGGGCTAGAGGGAGGAGGAATGGGGTGAGTACTTGACGGACAGGAGTGGGGATTAGGAAGAAAGAGGTGATCTCTACTTTGCCTTTTGGAACCTTGTCTTTTTTTTTTTTTGGCTGCCCCGAGGCATATGGAGTTCCCAGGCTCTGGGTCAGATCTGAGCCACAGCTTGAACTAAACCAGATCCTTTACCCACTGTGCTGGGCCGGGGATCGAACCCACAATCCTGTTTCCCCACAGCGGGAGCTCCTGGGACCTCTTCTTTTATGTCCTCCTTTGCTCTCTCTCAGTTCCTGACTCTTTCTCTCATCACTCTGCTACCCTGGGTCTCCATGCTGGTGAGAGGAGCACCTCTTCCCAAAACCCCCTCCCCAAATAGGTGGTGAGTGGGAGGCCACAGCTGTGTAAGAGGGGACCTGCACATTCATTCATTCACTCAACTAATTTTTTTTTGTCTTTTTGCCTTATCTAGGGCCGCACTCGCGGCATATGGAGGTTCCCAGGCTAGGGGTCTAACAGGAGCTGTAGCCTCAGGCCTTCGCCACAGCCACAGCAACGCAGGATCCGAGCCGCATCTGCCACCTACACCACAGCAATGCCGGATCCTTAACCCACTGAGCAAGGCCAAGGATCGAACCCGCAACCTCATCGTTCCTAGTCGGATTCGTTAACCACTGAGCCACGACAGGAACTCCTCACTCAACTAATATTTATTGATATCCTGCTCTTACTCCAAGCCCTGTTTTAGGTGTAGGAGAGACAGTGGTGAATAAGATTGATAAGTCACTGCATTCATGGAGCTTACACAAGGGAGGCCAGGGGCCTAGAAACTGTATCTTTTCCTGGTGTCCATCCTCTGGCTCCTGGCGCATGCCCCTGGCTTCTGGGAGCAGGGACTCTCTCCAGTTCCTTTCAGCTGCCCTGGCATCAGCACCCATTTTTAGAACATTGAGGAGGGGGTGTCCACTGCCCAGGGTCCCGACCACGGGGACCACTCAACCTCCATACGATGAGCCCCGCCCTAGGGTAGGACCCGGGCTCAAGCCCTAGTCTTTTTCAATTACAAGTGACATTGAACCTCTTACAAGAAACTTCCTAGCCTGTTTCTTTATCTGTCAAGCGGGGCTTTGGGGAGGCCTGGAGGAAGTGAAGGGAGGGAAAGACCAGTCAACTCCAGTATTCCCCATTGGTGAACAGCTCCTTTGGCTGTGGGCAGAGGTGGAGGGGTGCAAAGGTCTCAATATTATCATCACTACCAACCTAAGATAATAATAGCCTCTGTCTATTGTAAAGCCTCATGCATCTTCACATTTAATTTACTACTCACCACCAGCTCTGTACGGTCAGGGTATCTTTTCTTCCCATTTGCCAGATGAGGAAACCGAGTCTCAGTAAGGTGAAATGACTTGTTTGTGCTCACACGCGAACCTACCTGACTCTGGGCACTCTTAAGGATGGTGATATGGGGTGCTGCCTGGCACCTGCCCCTTCTGGGCACAATGCCTCGAGAGCAGTAACCCAGTCCTAGTACCTCCCCCACAACCCCCTCGGGGACTGGCACCATCTCGAGTCTGGGCACTGGGTCCTACAGCCCTGGCCAGGGCAGCACCAGGGGCTGGATAAGGCCAGGATCCGATTTAGGGGCCTTGGCATCTCTGGGTCCTGGGATGCTCAGTCCCCGCGCCCGGCGTTGATGGGTGGGCAATCCCTGGGCAGTCGGGGTGTCTCCCCCCCATCTCCGCCCCGTCCTCGGGGACGCGGCGGCACCTTCACACTTTCCGCTTGGCCCGCTGCTCGCCTTTCAGGCCGCCGCGTTTTCAATTGTTAATTTGGAAACGGAAAAAGAAGCCGGCAGGGAGGGGGAGGCCGCAGGGAGGTAACTGGAGCTGCAGCACCGCCCGCGCCCCTCCCGCGCGGTGCTGGGTGTCGGCGACGCTCCGCCCACCCAGGGACCGCCTGGAGCCCCGCCCAGCACCTCGCCCCGCCCCTTCCAGTACGCCCCTCCCCGCGCCGGGGAGTCAGGGCCGGCCCCACGGACCTCGGAGAGCTGAGCTGCAGCGCTTCCGCCAGAGGGGAAAGGGGCCCCGGAGGGGGAAGGAGCCCCAGAGGGGCCAGAGGCCTTGCCGAGGGAGGAGTCCCCCAGGAGCCTCCTCCCCAGGAGTTCCTCCCGCTATAGAGGAGCCCCGCCTGGTGTCAACCTCTTCTGTGTCCCCAAGTGAACCTAAGCCTTAACGCCACCCCTCAGCGCGGAGTTCATCCAGGCCAGGACACTCACTGCCTCCAGAAAGCTGCACCAGGGATCACTGGCCCCAATAGACAGACAGAGCAACTGAGTCCCAGAGAGGGACAGTTCACTTGCTCAAGGCCATGCAGCCAAGGCTGAGTTCTTGAACCTGGCAGGGGTCAGGGTCAGAGCTGAATTCAAGCCCCATTCTTTTGGATCTGATAGGTGTTACACGGCTGTCTTCCTCAGAAGAAGAGGAGGGTGGGGCCGTCAGGACCAGCGGGGGCAATTTGTCCCTTTCCCCTGACCTCCAGCACTCTTTCTGTGGTTAATGAGCTAGCTACTGGAAGTCTTGCTGTGTTCTACCCTGACTCCTCCTTGCTATCATTAATCAGTTATAGAATAGACTGAATAATGGAGGTAAAAGTAGGTTCCTCTAGACTTTCCATGACTGGGAGCACGGTGCAATTGAAATGTAAGAGACCCACCTTTCCAGAAGGCCTTCAGGACAGCCAGCTTCAGGAGCTGCCTCATTCGTTTCCCATTAGGAAGCTGAGATCACCAGTCCCATCTGGATCAGTGAAAAATAGGGCTCTTGGAGACCCTTTCTTTCTTTCTTTCTTTTTTTTTTTTTTTGCTTTTTAGGGCCACACCCGTGCCATATGGAAGTTCCCAGGCTAGGGGTTAAATAGGAGCTTCAGCTGCCGGCCTACACCACAGCCACAGCAACACGAGATCTGAGCTGCATCTGAGACCTACACTGCAGCTCAGGGCAATGCCGGGTCCTTAACCCACTGATCAAGGCCAGGAATCGAACCTGCACCCTCATGGATACTAGTTAGCTTCACTTCTGCTGAGCCACAACGGAAACTCCCTTGGAGGCCCTTATTTGACTCTCGCCTCTTGCTAAGGAGTAGACTGAAACAGTTTCCCCACCCCTCAGCTGAGTAGTGGCAGAGACAGGATAGCCTCTGGACCCAGGTTCCTAGCTCTGTCCACACCCTCTGCCTCCCCTTCTGCTGCCTTCAACCCTGACACCTTTCTCAGAGCTACCAAGCAGCGCTTTGTCTCTTAGGGGACTCCGAATCAGTTGGAACATCTCCCCTTAAAGGCCGAGGAAGCTGAGGGATGTCTGCAGATGAGCTTCCAGCCTAAGACCCTTTTAACCAGGCCTCTGCCTTGGCTGTGGAACAGGCCCGAGGTCACTCAGCAAGCCTTTTCCAGATGTCAGAGCCCGTTGGAGACAGTCTTGCTGGATTTGGTCTGGCTGGTCCTGGATTTGGGGATTCCCATGATGAGCAAGGCTCTCAGGGCAGCCGTAAGCTTCATTGCCCCAGGTGTGGCCTGCGAGTTTGCATGCTGCTTTGCTTGTTAGCAGAGGCATTGCAACGTTCCTTCCCCATCAGTCCCCCAAAACCTCCCATTGGGCGAGATCCTCAGTGGCTGAGCCTGCAGACTCCCAGGCTGTACTCCCCAGGGGGCCCAGCCCTCCCAAAGCTCCTGTTCTACCCTGTCAGCTCTTGGTGCCCTCTCTGCTCCCCGAGTGCTGAGAACTCAGTGGCAAGGACTAAGCTCTTTCCTCTCTTTGGACTTTCCTCCCTCCCCTCTCCCCGCTTTGCCCAAGTTCTGCTGATGCAGAGGACAGAAGGCTTCTTAGAGGTGACCCTGACCCCTGAGAGGCTCAAGTAGCTGGAAGCCTGGGTAATCCTTGAACCCCACCCAGTGCCACTCTGACACATACAGCAGGAAGGGCAGGGGCCCTAGCCTGATGCCAGGATGAAGGAATTTTTGAGGTGGGGGTGAGGGGTCAGTGCCTGGGTCCTTCTGCAAAAAGAAGAGAAATTCACAAGAGCATTGCGTTAGGGATGGGGAACTCCGGGTGCCAGGCCCAGCTCTGCTTCTGATCTCCTGTATCATCGCAGGTGAATCATGCCCTTCTCTGGGGTCGGTTTCCCGTCTATAAAGAGAGGATTGATAGACCCTAAGGGATCTTTTGGGGCCCAAATATAGTCAGTCTCTGCTCACCTCTTGCCACCTCTGCTTCCCCTTGTGACAAACGGCCATCATCTTCTGCTTGGATTATACCATTCACTTCTCAACTCAAGGCAGGGGCAAACGCCACTGCCCCTCTGCCGTCTCCTCGGAGCACCTAAGCACCAGAGCACCGTAGTCTGTTCTCTCCCAGACAGCCTGTGGGATCTTTTGCAAACCTAAGTCAGATCAGGTTACTTTCTGCTCAAAACTCCCCGTCTCACTAGGACTCACCCAAATCCTCACCAGAGCCAGTAAGTGCTCTGCTTCCCAGCTCCCCTGCCTGTCTGCCCTCCCTGCCTGCTACTCCCCACCCCTTGCCCACGCTGCTCTGGGAGCACTCTTTTCTTGATGGTTCCTGGACACACCAGGCACCCTCTGACTCAGGTCTTTTGCACATGCTTTTCCCTCTGCTCAGAACTGTCTTCTCAGGAGTTTCCACTGTGGTTCAGCAGGTTAAGAACCCAACTAATATCCTTGAGGAAACGTGTTTAATCCCTGGCCTCACTCAGTGCGTTAAGGATCTGGCGTTGCCGTGAGCTGTGGTGTAGGTCGAAGATGTGGCTTGGATCTGGCATTGCTGTGGCTGTGGTGTAGGCTGGCAGCTGCAGCTCAGATTTGACCCCTAGCCAAGGGGGAACATCCATTTGCCGCAGGTTTGGCCCTAAAAAGAAAAATGCAACTCTCTCTCTCTCTCTTTTTTTTGTCTTTTTAGGGCCACACCCTCGGCATATGGAGGTTCCCAGGCTGGCGGTCAAATCGGAGCTGTATCTGCCGGCCTTTGCCAGAGCCACAGCAATACAGGATCCAAGCCGTGTCTGCAATCTACACCATGACTCGTGGCAACGCCAGATCCTTAACCCACTGAGCAAGGCTAGGGCTCGAACCCACAACCTCATAGTTACTAGTCGGGTTTGTTAACCACTGAGTCATGCGGGAACTCCGTAACTCTCTTCTCTCTGACACCACATGGCTCACTACTTCATTTCCTTATTTCCTTCAGATCTCTGCCCCAATGTCACCTTCTCAATGCTGCTTCCCTGACCACCCTCTATAGAGCAGCTCCCAACTCCCGTACCACTGTTCTCTGTCCCCTTTCCCCACTGCATTTTTTTCTCCATCATCATGACATTTTGAACGCTGTCTTGTTTATCATCCATCTTCCCCCATGAGAATGTGCGCTCCCTGAAGGCAAGAACCTTGTTGGTCTTTGTGCCTGGTCCTGGGTGAGCACTCAGTAAAATAATGAGTGAAAGAATGAGTGAGTGAGTGAGTGCTCTGTGGCTCCTGGGCATTGCTGCGCTCCCAAGTTCCCTCCTAATCCCATCTGTTGTGGGGAGGGTTGATGTGTGGAGCTGGGTGCAGCCAGCAGGGTGTGGCACAGTGGGGAGGTGGGTGGCACCAGTCAGTGGTCCAGTGCTGGGCTCGTCCCCTCTCTCAGGAAAACTTGGATGCAGGGTATTCAGGATGAAAAGCATGGGACCTCAACCAGCTCTTGGTCTATGGGAGGAGTCAGGTCCTCAGACAGCTCGTTCCACGTGTTCAGGCAGATGCTGTGATGGAGGTGAGCGTAGAGATGGGGATGGGGGATTAAGGGTGCGTAGGGTGGGGGTGGAGGGTCCTCCTAACCCAGCCAGGTTGGAGGAGGGACAGGCATGGCATGAGCAAAAGTGAGGATGGGAAAGAAAGTTCTGTTGGCTGTTGTGGGGGACAGAGCTGTGACAGTGGAGTATCAATGAGGCACCGAGTGGTGGAGGGTTGGTGGCGGGATGGGTAAAGGCCTTCCTCATAATCACACTAAGGTGCTTGCGTCTGAGCCTGCAAGTTGGTGGATTTCACACTTTTTCAAAAAGCAGCAAAGCTCCTGTTCACCTGAAATCTTATGCCAAGCTCAGCACGTAAAACCGAGTCACCCAAATCCACAAGAGCTGCTCTGGGGGAACTGGGGGAGAATTTCCATTGGCCACCTTGTCTAAGTGTCCAAACTCCAGGCTGCCTGACTTCCACCCCTTAGTTTGCTTTTGCTTTGCTGGCCTTCTGCTTGGAGCCCATGCTCCCTGTTTATCTGAGGAGTCAGCGCTGCCTGGCCAGCCCTGAACAGCCCGTGCAAGCTCCTCGTTCCCACCTTTGACATGTTGCTCAGCCCGCTTACCTGGTGCACAAGGTAGACTGGCTGGGTGGGGTGGAGGGAAGCCAAGAGAACAAGTAGGAGGGTTTGGAGCCGGTCCGGGGGGAGAGGATGAGGCCGTGGCTCATGAAACACCTTGTCCAGAAGACACTGCCTTCTGTACCCTCATAGGACCAAGGCCATTCACATGCGCTCAAGAAAAATTGGCAGGTGGAGATGGAGGCCACCTACCGCAAGGAGAGGGAAGAATCTGGAGAGGTTTCATGCCAGGCAGCACACCTGGAATTCGTGGAGTCGAGAAGGGGAGATGAGATTCTGGAGGAGCATCTTCTCTCCACTTCTCTCTACACCTGTGCCAACTTGCCTCCGTGATTTTCAATTCCATTCCTGAGAGAAACAATATGATTGGTTTAGCTCAGCCAAGGGGGCGGGGGGGTGCTTACTTGAGTCAGTGTCCATCTCCTGGTGGCCAAGAGAGGGGCACGGAGCTGCGTGGTACATCGAGTTGGCCCTTCCAAGGCTGCAACGGCGGCGTTCGGGCCACCCCCAGGGCGGCCCCACGTCCTGTGTAATGCAATGGGCTGGGCTCAGAGGGTGAGTGGTGCTGAATCTTGCCTGTGCTCTGGGGTGGATCAGCCCAGAGCAAGTGATGCTTGCTTCTAATGGGGTCATTTGGAAGGGTCAACTTTTTATCATTTTTCAGGCTAAAGGGAATGCTTTTGTAATTGGTCCTCTAAGAGGGCGCATTTTTTTCATAGTTTGTATTATGTACTGGCGGCTGCTGTCCCTCCAGGGACAGCCTCAAAGAATCTGGAGCTGAGCTGATGGCCAGTCCTTTCCCTTCTGCCTCCCTGCTGGCCAGTTATAAGGCCGAAGGGACTTTAGCTGTCACAGAGCTGTCCCCCACCTGCATGTTGCAGACGGGGAAACTGAGGCTCCATGGAGACCTCACCCCTCGCCCTGAGTCCCAGCGAAGGCCTCTGGCCCAGAGAAACTGCGGCTGCGGCTGGTGTGGGGCCCTGGTCACGTGCTTTTGCTCCCTTTGCCATATTTAGAATCGCTGGATCAGGGGAAACTTTTCGTCCCAGCCCCTGAGGATTCTTGGAAAGAGCCTCACTCTGAGGCCTGGCTCACTGCCCCTCCCCTCTATCCCCCTGCAGGAGAAAGATCGAGCCTGAGCCTGCTCTCCTCGGAGGAGCCTGGGGCCCTGCAGGCCTCACTACACCCCCTGTTAGGAAGTGCCTCTCAGGTCTAGCTGAAGTTCCTTCTTTAGGATCAGCTCTAGTCTGAGGTTTAAGAAGCCCTTTTCTGCTGGAAGGTGGTGGGGGCCATGGCCTTTGCCCTCCAGCAACCTTGGATGAATGGGGACAGACTGGCTTCAGGGTCCTCTAGCTGAGAGAAGATAAAACCTTGCCTTTAAGGTCCTGGTCTGGGAGTAAGGAAATGTGTCACACAGTCCCAAGGCCAGACGCAGAAATGGGAGAGCCAGCTGGTGGCCAGAAAGGTGGCGGACCCTGGCAGGGCTCTGGGAGGAGGGATGCTGGAGAGAGGAGCGAGGAAGAAAGGGGACCCAGGAGGAAGGAAGGGGCAGGGCCTACAATTGCATTTACTTTGGCTTGGTGGGGAAGGGGGTCCCCTCACCCCACACACCCTTCCTCCCTTGGGATCATCAAGACCTAAAAACAAACAAACAAACAAACAAACAAACTGACCCCAGGAAACCAAACCAAAAATGCCATGTGCAGAGCACCTGCAATGTTCGGCGTCATTTCTCCCATCCTCACCTTTGAGGATAATGGTCCTGTGACCCCTCTCCAGGGCCTGGTCAGTTTCCTCTCCCATCCTCCAAACTGCAGTTTCAAACCACCTCCACCTCTTCAGACCCCCACCCACCTCTAAGAAGCAAACCTGGCCTCCTCTTCTCAGAGAACAGTGAAGTCCTAGGCTGGGGGGATGCTTTCTGGGTCTCCCACATCTGTTCCGGCACCTCCTCTCCTGCCTGGTCTCTCCCGCTTCCCACCTGTCCCCATGGAAACTGATGGGGTCCTTTCTGCTCAGCATCAGCCCCTCCCCTGCACTAGGATCCCAGCCTCCCAGCTGCCCTGGGGAATTCATTCTCTTGTTCATTCCATCTCTCACATCTTCAATCTCTCCCTCTCTCCTGGCTCCTTCCACTCTGGCTCTCTCATCTTAATAACAACAATAACAACAACAATGGGTTATTGCTGGTGCTCTGTATCCTTCGCCGGCTACCGATCTCAGCCTCTTTTCTTTGCAGTTAAACTTCTTTAAATAGTTATACCTCTACTCCCTCACCGCCCTGCTCCCTTTCTCACCCCATCTGGACCTGCTCTGGCTCTCCCCTCCGTCTGAGGCTGCCCTTGTGCCAAAGTACCCAATGACCAAATTGTCACTAATACCAGTGGACATTTTTCAGGCCCTGTGTTGCTTGACCTCTTGGCAGCATTTGACAGTGTGGTCCACTCCCGCCTTCTTGAAATATTTTCTTCTCTTGGCTGGTACCTCTCTCTTCCGAAGTCCCTCCCCCATCACTGGCCGTTCCTTCCCAGTCTGGGTGGAGGCTGTCTCCTCCTTCTGAGCCTCTGAGGTTTTCCACTGGGCCCTCCTCTAAATACGACATGCTCTCTGGACTCTCTCAGCTGTGCCTGTGGCCTCAGTCACCACCTCTCCCTCGATGTCCCCCAAAGCAGCATTTCCAGCTCGGGTCTCTGGCTTCATACCCAGAGCTTTTGCCCAGTGTCCCACAGCCCTCTCCATCTCGACATGCCCGAAAGGGAGCTCATCGGTCCACAGCTGCTCCTCCCCTGGGCTCTCCCGTCTCAGCTCACTCGTGGCACCTTCATCCATCCAGTGCCCAAACCAGAAATATGTGTCTTCTCTGCCATTGTCCCCATTTCCAGTTCATCACCAAGTCCTGCTTCCTAACACTTTCTCCAGTCTGTCTATTTCATGCTGCCACCGTCATGTCTCATCTGAGTTACTGTGGAGCCGTCTCCTTGATGTTCCCGATCAGTCTCACCTCCTCTAATCCCTCTTCCCGCCGCCCCGAGTGGTGGTTCCGAAGCATACATCAGGCCGTGTTATTCCCTCTCTAAAATTCTTTGGTGGTGCCCCATTGCCTTTAGGTGCCTGACGGTGCCTGGATCTGGCCCTCACTGTTTTCTCCTCTGCCCCTTCATTTTAGGCCCACATCAGCTAAGACCACTGGCCACGCTGGGTTGCCTATAGGCTCCCGCATATTGTTTGCACACTTCCTGCTTCCTCTGCTTGGGGCACCCCCACCCCTGTCTGCATCACCTTCGCTGATCCCTCCATTTGGCTCTGCTAAAGCCATCTTGGGGGGAACCCCACACAGGGGCTCTGCGTAGACCCTGGCCAGTAGGGAGCCTTGGCCAGAGGGGCAGTTATAGGGTCACATAACGAATCGGGGTGAAGCTGATGTTGGCATGAGACCCACCTCCCCGGCAGGGCTTTCCTCAACTCACCCTGCCCTGTGGCTGTTTACCTGGCAGTAATTTGTTTTTGTCTATTTTTTTTTTTTTTAGGGCTGCACCTGCAGTGGCATACGTTAAGTTCCCAGGCTAGGGGTAGAATTGGAGCTACAGCTACTGGCCTACACCACAGCCACAGCAACGTAGGATCTGAGCCGTGTCTGTGACCTACACCAGAGCTCACGGCAATGCTGGATCCTTAACCCACTGAGCAAGGCCAGGGATCGAACCTGTGTCCTCATGGATACTGGTCGGGTTCATTACCCTGGCAGTAATTTGAGGAAGGCTGTGGGGCAGCGGTGTTGAGGTTGGGGGAAAAGGGAGTGATTATAGTTGTTTAAAAAGCCTTGGAGAGAGTTCCCTTTATTTCGCAGCAGATGCAAATCCGACTAGTATCCAGGAGGATGCAGGTTCGATCCCTGGCCTTACTCAGTGGGTTGAGGATCCGGCATTGCCATGAGCTGTGGTGTGGGTCACAGATGTGGCTCGGATCTGGCATTGCTGTGGCAGGTGGTGTGGGCTGAGAGTTACAGCTCTGACTTGACCCCTAGCCTGTGAACCTCCATACACTGGGGGTGCAGGCCTAAAAAGCCAAAAAATAAAAATAAAAATAAATAAACGAAAAGGCTTGGAGTTCCCTTGTGGTGCAGTGGGTTAAGGATCTGGTGTTGTTACTACAGCTGCTCGGTTCACTGCTATGGTGCAGGTTCAATCCCTGGCCCGGGAACTAACTTTCCACATGCTTGGGGCAATGCCCCCCCACCAAAAGCCTGGAAGCGGCTAATAATTGGGTCAGCCACAGCCACTTGCATTCACTAAGCCAGTGATTCTCAAAGTGTGGTCCCTGGGGGAATGGCGTTAGAATCACCATGAACTTTGTAGAAATGCATATTTTCAGGCTCCACTTCATATTGAATCAGATACTCAGGAGTGGGGCCCAGAAATCAGTATTTTAATAAGCCCGCCAGATAATTCTGATGCCGACTGTAGTTTGACATGGATGGATCCAAGCCATTCACGGATTCACCCTCTTCTCCCTGCTGCCCTCCTGAATGAGTACGATAGTCACAGGATGGGTGGGAAGGGGAGGAAGGCTTGCGATAAATCTCGCAGTAAGCTCCAACTAGGGAGAGCCAGCCAGGCAGCACCCACCTGCCCCAGCTCGGTCTACTGTACTAAGCAAGGGACAACATGGGCCCCAAGTTGCCGCTGGACATAATGGACAAAGATGCTCCTGTATGTGGCTGCCAGTCTGGTCTTTCTGTCGGGGTGATATAGACAGGCCAAGCTGGCCAGTTCCTGTGAACAATCTATGCTTGTGTAGAAGGGAAACTGAAGCCTCAGAGGGGACCAGAGACAATCCTTAGGCCGTCCTTATTTGCTGTCTGAATGAAGTCACACCCTGGTTCTGGCAGACCCCAGCCCAGTGCTTCTTCTCCTTGTCTCTTCCATCCCTGAGCTCCAGAACTGATCCCCTGTGACACCAAGAGTGGGTGTCTGTGCGAGGACCCCTCAGGAAGGCCAGGGTGGCTTGGACCCCAGCTCTGTCATGGATTCAATGAGTGATCTTGAGCAAATCTGTCCCTCTCTGGGCCCCATTTCCTTATCCGGAAGATGGGGATAAGCATTCAGTTGCCTAGGACACAAGGTGTTCTCTATCAGAATAAGGATGTTTGTTCAGCTGTATTGAGCATCTAACCCCTAGCCAGTGAATGAAGCCTGGGGGAGGTGAAGTTCAGGGGTTTTCTGAACAGTGTCTACCAAATGGAGTTGGTTGTGGTCGGAGACTTGCCTTCTTGTCGCTTCCCTTCCCTTCCCTTCCCTTCCCTTCCCTTCCCTTCCCTTCCCTTCGCTTCCCTTCCCTTCCCTTCCCTTCCCTTCTCTTCCTTGAAAGACTGTTGGGAAGCCTGGCAGGTCAGGGGTGGGTGTGCTTAGAGCTTTGGGAACCTCCTAAGTGGGTACAAAATGGAGGCTTTGGTGACATGAAGTTTCGATGTTTGTTTTTATTTATTTTTTATTTTTTTATTTTTATTATTATTTGTACCTTTTAGGGCCACACCCACGGCATACGGAGGTTCCCAGGCTAGGGGTCGAATCGGAGTTGTAGCTGCCAGCCTACGCCACAGCCACAGTTAAGCGGGATCCGAGCCACATCTGCAACCTACACCACAGCTCACGGCAACGCCAGATCCTTAACCCCCTGAGCAAGGCCAGGGATCGAACCTGCAACCTCGTGGTTCCTAGTTGGATTTGTTAACCACTGCACCACGACGGGAACTCCTCAATGTTTGTTTAAGGTGATTTTCTGCTGTTTGTTGACTCAGTCCATTAAAAAAAAAAAAAAAGATAATTTGTTGTACACCTGAAGCCAGCACAACTTTGTAAGTTCACTATCCTCCAATCAAATTTATAAAAATAAATAAATAAATCAGCATCAGGGGAGAGAGAGTGGGGATGGGGGAGGAGCTGTTTAGAGAAGGCCTCTCCCAGGAAGTGATGTTTGAACAGAGAGACCTGGGTGAGTAAGGGAGCAATAAATAGGCAGAGGAAACAGCAAAGCAAGGGCAAGCCTGGAGATGGAACAACTTTTGATGCGTTCCAGGAATGGCAGGGAGCTAGAATGGCTGGAACACAAGGATGGAAGGTGGGGGTGGGGGGCAGATCAAGTTTAAGAGCGAGGTGGGGCCGGATCTCGTGGGGCCTTGCTGGACACACCGAGGAGTTTGACTCCTCTCTCTAAGGGCGACGGGAAGTTGGTGGAGAGCTGTGAGCAGAGTCCTGGATTCCAGCTTTGCATTGTAGGAAGGTCACACTGATTGCTTTGAAGAGAGTGGGTTCCAGCTGGGCCAGAGTGAAGGCTGGGAGACCAGTCAGGGGTGAGATGATGCTGGTAGTCTGTCCAGGGCTACATTCTGAAGTTAGAGCCAATAGAAATTGCTAAAGGAGGATTTCCTGTTGTAGCTCAGTGGGTTATGAACCTGACTAGTAACCATGAGGAGGTGGGTTCGAACCCTGGCCTTGCTCAGTGGGTTAAGGATCTGGCGTTGCTGTGAGCTGTGGTGTAGGTTGCAGACGCAGCTCGGATCCTGAGTTGCTGTGGCTGTGGCGTAGGCCAGCAGCTGTAGCTCCAATTAGACCCCTAGCTTGGGAACCTCCACATGCTGTGGGTGCGGTCCTAAAAAGACAAAAGGCCAAAAAAAAAAAAGAAAAAAAAAGGAAGATAAACAGAAAGCAAAGCAAAAAGCAAATCTCTCTTAATGTTGCCACCCAGAGATCAGCCCTGCTGACTCTTGGTATGTATACAAAAAAAAATATCTATTTTATTTTGTTTGTTGATTTATTTATTTGTCTTTTTGCCTTTTATGTAGAGCCACACGCGCGGCACATGGAGGTTCCCAGGCTAGGGGTCTAACAGGAGCTGTAGCTGCCGGCCTTCGCCACAGCCACAGCAACACGGGATCCGAGCCGCGTCTGCAACCTTCACCACAGCTCACGGCAATGCCGGATCCTTAACCCACTGAGCAAGGCCAGGGATCGAACCCGCAACCTCATGGTTCTTAGTTGGATTCGTTAACCACTGAGCCACGAAGGAAACTCCAAAATTCTCTATTTTAAAAGTTGGGATCACATTGCTTTTAAGGTTTAATAATCTGCTTTTTTCACTTAACCTATTGTGAACCTACATATTAGGGATGTGTAATTATTGACATGGAAAGAATAGTGCTGAGGAAAAAAAATTCTTGAAACACAGGAGGAAGCCCCAAACGTGACCCATTTACCTGAGGTTGTGAGGTCAGTTGAGCGATGGGACGAAGGACTTCTGTCCAGGACTAGGGTGAAGGCCCATCAGGATTTGGCTGCAGCCCTTCCCAGACGAGGGGGCTGAATGGGCCGCCCTCAGGAGGACCCTTCTGTCCCTGAGCCCTCTGTGGGTGGGAGTCTCCATTCCCGGTAGATGCGGCCGCTGCGTGCCACTGCGTTTTCTGTGGTTAATTATTGAACACGAGGAGCTGGTGCTCAGCCCCACCTCTCCCTGTGCTTTCTGTCTTCGCTGACTCAGCTCTTGCCTGGAACTGGCTGGGGAGGCCTCCTCCTCACTCATTCATCCAGAACCCCTTACTGACATCTGCCACCCACCCCCCTCCCCTTGGGGCGTGTGCTGGGCTGCAGCCGACACCTGCCGTCCAAGCGGACCGGGAGCCCCCGTCCAGGGAAATGTAAGTGGGCCAGGGTGGAGCCGCACCATTGCCACATCTTCTCATTCCCCTTCCCCACCAGTCCCCGTTTTACAGATGCTGAGACTGGCTCAGAGAAGGCAGGCGACTTGCCCAGTGTCACACGTATAGCAGGACTGGAATTTGAACCCGGGTCTCTCTGACTCTGAGCCCATGCCCCTGCCACGATGGGACAGGAACACAAACAAAGCCATGTAGACAAGTGACTTGGGAGTCGAGCGCGGGGAGGGGCAGTTCTGAGGGAAGAGTGGGACGTGGTCCCCACCAGCCCAAGCTGGAGCACGGGCACGAGGGGAGCATGCGCAGAGGGACTCAGCCAGCTCCCACGGTGAGGTGCTTTAGGCAGAATGCAGTGTCAGCAGTCCCAGGTGGGGACACTCTGGGAACACAGTGGGGAGGCTGCGGGTCAGTTCACGAGGGATGCGTTTCCATAGAAGCCCGTTCCCTCCGGAGCTTCTTCCAGACAAGCATTGTGTCCAGCACACCCCCATCCAAAGGAGGAGTGCTTCCCGGGGGCCAGACCTGGGTTCCCTTTGCTGCATCTGCAGACTGAGCCCCACATCCTGTCCTCCCTTACGTATTTACATGCTCCCTGAGGCCAACAGCTTCTCTCCTCACACCCTTTCCCCATCCACCGGGAAGTTGGGAACCCTGGTTCTTTCTAGTCGTACTTTGGCCCTGGACATCATGGGCCACCTTGGGTGAATCCCTCTCTGGGCCTGAGTTTCCTCATGTGTGCAGTGAGGGTTGAGGGAGGTGTTGGATGGGTTGGATTCTAAAGGTCCTTCTGAAGTTCTGAAGTGACTTAGTGGAAATGAACCTGACTAGGGTCCATAAAGACGCGGGTCCGATTGCTGGCCTTGCTCAGTGGGTTAAGGATCCGGCATTGCTAGTAGCTGTGGCTGTGGCTTCGGCCAGCAGCTGCAGCTCTGATTAATCTCTAGGTATGGCCCTAAAAAGCAAAAAAGCAAAAAAAAAAAAAAAAAGAAAGAAAAAAGAAAACAGGAAAGAAAGAAAGTTCCTTCCATCTCTAGAAGTCTGGTGCTGGGCCACTCATTAGCCTACCACTGCCCTCCAGGGAGTTCCAGGCCTGGATGGCGTGGCTCCCCACTGCCTGACACCTCTCTCCACACCCTGTCTCCCTCTGCATCTTCCGCTCCCTACCTGTCTTTCCTTCCATAGCTGTCTCAGAAATTAATTCCACAAGAACCCACGAAGGCAGAAGCAGTTGTCCTCATTATGTAGATGAAGCCACGCTTCTGTCACCTTGGAGTTCATTGGGAAGGGAGGGTGCTCCTGGGTCTGTCCCTCAGCCAGCCCAGAAATTCCTGCCACTCACAGCTCAGTGAACACCCGGGTGAGCTGCAGCTGCATCGAGGGCAATTGAGAGGATTCTAAGGTGTCTGTGAGCTCCGCAGCCTGGAGCTTGGAGGCTTTTCCCTTTGGTGTGCAGCACAGAACCAGAACTCCAGATATCTCTGACTCTTATTCTGCCGTCCAGATTCTTCTTCTTCAATAATGCCGCCCTCCTCCTCCTCCTCTGACCCTGTAGCCCCATGTAAGAGGCCCCTCAGCTGTCGTGTCCATCCAGCAGTCTAACCTTCTCCTTCATGCTGCTATTGCAGATTTTTGCTCGTCTTCAGCTGCCTGGTACTGTCTGTGCTGTCCACTATCCAGGAGCACCAGGAACTTGCCAACGAGTGTCTCCTCATCTTGGTGAGTGCTGGAGTCTGGGTCTGAGGGCGGCTGTGTGGGAAAGCCCCTCCGGGCTGAGAGAGAAGTAGAGAGAGACTTCCTGTACCGTGGCTCAGAGAGTGGCTTGCTGTGCCGTGTTCCTGGAGCTGGTGGCTGCCCCTCTCTTGGCTTCATCCCCTGCTTTGTAGCAGGTGTTAGGAGAGCTCCTGCCTCTGTGCCGGGCTTCTGCTGGGCCCAGAGAAGAGGAGAGGTCTTCCTCCTCAGGACCAAGGCTGCTAAAGCCACCCCTGTTGTGACAGGGTTTTCCCCCCTAAACAGGAGCACCTCAGAGGGGCACAGTGACAGACAACCAACACTTATGTCACCCGGTCAGGGTTACCAGGCTGAGATGGCTGGGAGGGGGAGTGGGGAGAGGAGCAGAAAAACCCAGACAGCTCATGGGGACACAAGCGAGGACAGACTTGGTCTTTCAGTCTCTTTGGAAGACCTAGAAGAAGCCACTTGCCTTCTGGAATCCTCCTCAGATCCATCCAGGTGTAAGAACCTCAGGGAGAGGTGGCCTGAGAAAATCCTTGTACTCCTAACCCACGGGCTCTGGGCTGGGTGGGTGCTGTGTGACCTGGGCCCCAGTCCTGAAGAGTGGGGACCAGGCCCCTGATCCCACAGGAATTCGTGATGATCGTGGTGTTTGGCCTGGAGTACATCGTCCGTGTCTGGTCCGCTGGATGCTGCTGCCGCTACCGAGGATGGCAGGGCCGCTTCCGCTTTGCCAGAAAACCCTTCTGTGTTATCGGTAATGGGCCTGCCCCCCAGCCTGCGACTGACCCTTGACCCCAAGCTCCAGGGTTGACACCCTGACCCCAGGACCCTGGCCGCTGACACAGACTTCAGGGGCCTTCCTACTCGCTCCCTCGGCCCCAGGAATCCCCGACCTCGTGTCCGGGCACTGGGGAGATTGCCTCCCCGACGCTAGCCCTGACCTTGCCCCTCCCCTGGCCCCTGCAGACTTCATCGTGTTCGTGGCCTCGGTGGCCGTCATCGCCGCGGGTACGCAGGGCAACATCTTTGCCACGTCTGCGTTGCGCAGCATGCGCTTCCTGCAGATCCTGCGCATGGTGCGCATGGATCGCCGCGGCGGCACCTGGAAGCTGCTAGGTTCGGTGGTCTACGCTCACAGCAAGGTGAGGCCGCGCGGGGGCCGGGGGCGTGGCCGGGCTGGGACCGGGAAGGCCGCGGGGAGGGCGGGGCCGAGCGGAGCGCCGGGGTAGGAGGGGCGGGGCGGGGGCGGGGTGGTTAGGAGTGACGGGGGGGGGGCGCTGGAGGCCGCGCAGGGGCGGGGCCTGAGGGGCACGGCTTGAGGGTCTCCCCGGAAAGTTTCTGGCTTCGGGGATCTAGGCTTACAGCGAAGTGGGGAGCTGGACCTGGTTCTGAGGGTGGCGCTGGGGCGGGACAGGAGGTGGGGCCGGATGGAAGCCTGAAAGTGGGGCCTGGGGAGTGGAGCAAGGTGGGCTTGGGGGCGGAGGGCTGAGTGTGGAACCTGGGAGGTCAGGGTAGCGCCAAGGTTTTGTGAGGGCCTGGGTGTTCAGGGAAGGCAGGGCAGGGTCTCCTTGAAGGCAGCTGCTGAAAGAGGCGGGCAGGGCCATTGCCAGGGACCCCCGAGAGGTGAGTAGTATTTATCCCCTTTCAGAACCCCTCCCATAGACCGTTCTGAGAGCCTTCCACCTCCTGACCTGTGCCAGGTGGGCACAGCGTCCCCCGCTTCCTCAGGCCCCCCGCCCCCGTCTGGGTCCTTCCTGTGGTCTCATCGGTTGCTGCCCCCACAGGAGTTGATCACCGCCTGGTACATCGGGTTCCTGGTGCTCATCTTTGCCTCCTTCCTGGTCTATCTGGCTGAAAAGGACGCCAACTCCGACTTCTCCTCCTACGCCGACTCACTCTGGTGGGGGACGGTGCGTGAGGGTCTATGCAGGGCGGACCTTCTCCCTGGGACCCTTCCCGGCCTGATCATTGTGACCCCGACTTAAGGACCTGTCTCTGTCTTCTCAGCTACCGCTGGGACCCCCTGTGACCAGCCCCTGTATTGGTCTCCCAGCTTGCCCCAGGGGACCAGTTTGTACCCCTATCTGGGTCCCTTGTGGCCTGTACACCCCTCCCACCCTGCCCCAGCACAGGAGGGGGAAGAATCCAGTTATGCCTCTAACCAGCCCCTCTGCCAAGTTCTCGACCAGTCCCTCTGGGCAACCATGGAGGGCCACTCCCTCGTGATCAGCCTCCCGACTTCCTGTGCCCTAACAAGCTACTGTGGGTGGCCCTTGTGCCCAGCCCTGCAGGTGACTTGTTTGTGTCCCCAGATTACACTGACGACCATCGGCTATGGTGACAAGACGCCACACACCTGGCTGGGCAGGGTCCTGGCTGCTGGCTTTGCCTTACTAGGCATCTCCTTCTTTGCCTTGCCTGCTGTGAGTCCCCCTTCACTTAGGATGGCCCAGCCTGGGGGGGGGGGGTCCTTGGTGTAGAGCCTGCTAATCCCCTATCCAGCATTTGCATGGACGGTGGGGGACACCTCATATGGATGGGTGAGGCACGTTTGCTATCTTTGTTTTGTTTGTTTGTTTGTTTTTCTTTTTATGGCTGCACCGGAGGCATACAGAAATTCCCAGGCCAGGGGTCAAATCAGAGTTGCACCTGCCTGTCTACACCACAGCCACAGCAATGCGCTGGAAGGGAGCCACATCTGTGGCCTATGGCACAGCTTGCGGCAATGCCAGATTCTAAACACACAGAGCAAGGCCAGGGATCGAACTTGCATCCTCGCAGATATTATATTGGGTTCTTAACCTGCTGAGCCACAGTGGGAACTCCTGCTGCCTTTTGTTGTCCTCCCCCTGCCACATTCCCCCAACCATGTCTATCATCCTAGGGCATCCTTGGCTCCGGCTTTGCCCTGAAGGTGCAGGAACAGCACCGGCAGAAGCATTTTGAGAAGCGGAGGATGCCAGCAGCCAACCTTATCCAGGTACAGGATGCCCAGGAAGTCCCTGGACTGAACTGATGTGTCAAATCTGTGTGCTGACCCTTGTGTCCCAGCTTCACAACTCTGACTCCACTTTGAAGCTCAAAGAGGAGATGTGACTTTTCTGGGGTCACATGCCATGTCAGGGACAGAGCTGGGATGGTGGCTAAGATTGTCAGAAACTTCTCCCTGCACCATATGCCCAGTTCAGGGCTGTCCCATTGCCCAACTCTACAAGGCCTGGAGTGGAGAGGAGACTGAACAAGAGGCCCTATACCCCTGGGGAGACCCAGTCTTGCCACCCGTCAGCTGTGCAGTCATCAGTAAGCCCACTCTACTTCCAACACCCTAATTCATTGCACAGGCTTTCAGAAATGACTGTTGTAACTACAGAGATAAACACTTTGAAATAAATTGTTCTCTGAAGAGCACTTAACAGGGGACCTGGCCTGATCTGACCTTGAAGAAATCTTAGGGATGACTACCCTGAGAAACTGACGTGAGCTGAGAACTGGAAGATGGGTAGGAGTTAGCCGGGTGAAGTGGTGAAGGGAAAAGCATTCAAGGTACGGGAATAGCATATGCAAAGGCCCTGTGGTGAAAGGGAGCAGGGTGTGTTTGAGAAAGTTGAATGAAGCTAGTGAGACTGGAACAGAAAGCTCAACGGGTCAAGGATACTGTGTTGGCAGTGCTGTGGCTTTGGGTTTGATCCCTGGCCCAGGGACTTCTATATGCCTTGGGCCTAACCAAAAAAAAAAAAAAAAAAAAAAAAAGGTTCAAGGAAGAGTGTACAGTGGAAGGGTTTGGGTAAGTGGGTAAGGCCCATACCCAAGGGCCACAGAGAGGAATTTAATGTTTTCCTAAGAACAGTGAGGATCCATCGATAGATATGAAGCAGGAGGAAGGGGTGACATGATCAGATTTAAGTTTTAAAAAGTAGTGAGTGGACTGGAGGGTGACCCAGGTGTGTGTAGAGACCGGACAAGAGGGTCTGGCAACAGTCTGGGTGAGACGGGGTACTGGGTAACTTGGATGAGGATAGCAACAGAGGAGATGGAAAGAAATGGGCAGATTCTGCATGTTTAGGAGCTGAAATTAGTGGCATCAGGAATGGGGGAGAGGGAGGTGGCAGGGTGACATCTAGGTTTCTAGCTTGCTCAACTGAATGGTTGTTGACCCTGCTCACCGGAGGGGGACCAGATCTAGGGCATAAAGAATGAATCTGCCTGGAGCATGTAGAGTCTGGGGGCCGGGGCAGGGGGGACTCTGAGACCCTGAGGTGGGATACTGAGGAGGCGGCTGGATATACTGGGGTGCAGCTGAGGTGAGAAATGGTCTGGGCCTTGTGCGTAGATGGTAAGGCATGGATGCGCTTGCCCAGCAGGGAGAGGAAAGAGGGAGAAGAGAAGATAGTCCAGACCTGGACTTTTAGAAGCCTTAACATTTAGTGGCTGGGTGGGCAGAGTTGAGCCAGCCAAGGAGGCAGAGAAGGAATGGCCAGAGGGGTGGGAAAAAAAACTAGGAGTGTGGGGGCTCTGTTTCCCCTGCGGTCTGAGGCATTCCAGCAGGGCACTGGCTGAAGCTAGGACTCTGATTTTTTTTTTTTTTTTTTCATTTTATGGCTGCACCTGCAGCAAATGGAAGTTCCTAGGCGAGGGGTGGAATCAGAACTGCAGCTGAGGCCTATGCCACAGAGACAGGAATGCTAGATCTGAGCCATGTCTGCGACCTATACCCCAGCTTGTGGCAACGCTGGATCCTTAACCCATTGAGCAAGGCCAGGGATCGAACCTGCATCCTCACAGAGACAATGTCAGGTCTTTAACCCACTGAGCCACAGTGGGATCTCCAGGGCTCTGATTTTTAGTGACTCTGTGACTCAATCTTGTGCAAGAGAAACCCCTACAGGAAATAGTTCAGGGCACACTGGCACAGCCCGCCTCACCAACTCCCCAGCATGCCACCCCCTGCCCCCCAGGCCAAGTTTGACTCAGCACCCTTTTATCTATCCTCCCCAGAGTGGAACCCGCTCCCATCTCTGCTATCTCCAGCCACCAGCCCAGCCTTTCCTTCTCAGCGTCCCTTGGGGCACAATGGCCGCTGTCCCCTGGGAGATGGCCTTCCAAGGGGCATTGTAGGGGCAGGCGGCTGGCACTGTTCGTGCCGAGAGACAGCTGGTATTGTGGTGCCCATAATTAATGAGACAGCTCTGGCAGCTGCTCCCCAGCCCAAGCCAGGGGCCTAGGCAAGCAGGAAGTAAAAATATGCCTGGCCCGAGAGGGTGCCTGGCCAGTGAAGTCGGCCGTAGGCAGTCCCGTAGGGACAAGAGACATCGGAAGAAGGGTCCAGTTTTGCTTTGTCCCGCCTAGGACCTCTCGCACCTCCCTACCCTCGCTGATCGTCCTGCTCACAGTCCCTATCTGGCTCTTTTCCTTTCCTGGGGGAGAGAAGGACAGTCCTTCTTCTTGTCTGACCCTCATCCCTCCTGCTGCAGAGGAAACCCTGCAATTTCATGGATACTGAGTGGTTAGTAGGTGATGCTCTTTCTTCCCCTCAATCTCATGGGCAGTGACAGGCAGCTGGGAAGGTTGGGGGGGAGTTATTATTGGTAATAATAATTCATTTGGTCAGTATTTATTCCCCAAATGTTTGCAGAACACCTACCATGGGCCAGAGGATACAGGCACAGCTTACAGTCTAAGGAGAGAGAAAGATTAATCAAATACACAATGAATAGATATTTATCAGCTGTGATAAGAGGAGATAACAGGAGTATTTAATAGGGGAACTTGGTATTAAGTGCCTACTATTTGCCACGCACCGTGCTTGGCATTTAAAAGACATTCATCCAGTTAGTCCTCACAGCACCACGTTAGGTAAGTAGTATTACATTCATTTTATAGATTTACCCTTGGCTCTGCAGCTTTACTTAATTTGTCCACATGAGTAGAGGGCAAAGCTGGGACTGGAAACCTACTCCTGCCTGACAACAAAACCCCAGCTCTTAACTCCCACACGAGCCAAGGCCCTGGCCCTGATGCTGATCTGCCGGTGGCCTTGGGGAAGCCATATCTCTCCAGGTCTCCCTGCTGGCAGCTTCGCAGTTGGAATTGGCCTCTGGCTCTGAGCACCCTTCAGCTGGCCTGAGGACTGGGTTCTTCAGCTGGTGAGGGGCTGAGAGCCGTCTCTGTTGCCTTGTCCCCCACACCTCCTCCCCCCTTACCTAACCAGGCCGCGTGGCGCCTGTACTCCACTGACACGAGCCGGGCCTATCTGACAGCCACCTGGTACTACTACGACAGCATCCTCCCGTCCTTCAGGTAGGCCCTCCAACAGGGGGAGGAGGGATGGCCCCGTGGTAATGCCCCTTGAGGACACATGGCTGGGACTCAGCCTTGGAGGGAGGGAGAAGGGTGACAGCTCCCGCGGGAGCATCTGGGGCTGGCGCTGCTGATCCTGTGTAAGAGCCTGGAGTGTCCTCTCTCCCACTCTGCTCCGGCAGGGAAGACGGTGACACTGGACACAGCCCCGCCCCGGCTGGCTGAGCCCTGGGTCCTGGAGCGCTGGCCGTCCGCGTGCTCACCCCGAGCTGAAGTCACTCAGAGCAGTGGCCCAGCCAGCTCACCCCCTCTCAGTCTGAACAGGGGCCAGTTTAGCCCTGGCCAGTCTGGCATATTGCAGCTGGAGAGAGAGAGGGGTGTGGGCGAGAATGCCCGTGCCATAGTCGGGTCCAAGGGCCTGCACCAGCACCGCGCTGCGTGACTCTGTATCTGCTCTTACTGTACCAGGCAAGCAGCCTTAGGGCACGAAAGTGGGTTCACCCCACTGGCCCAGGCTGCGGCAAGGCTGCACGGGGCTGGATCGGAGCAGGGGATTATTAATAGCTTCGGCAAGCTTCATGTGGCCAGGTGCCTGGCCAGGCCCTGGGGCAGGAAGGAAGACCGTGGAGAGCGGCTCGGTCCCGCGGGCAGGCGGGCAGCAAGCGAGGCGGGGCCAGGCTGCTGTGCTCAGCGTTTCTGCCGGCGCCTTTTCTGCCTCATTAGTCTCCAAGAGCAGCTGTTGCGTGATCCCACACCCCCCCACACCTGGCTGCCCCCCTCTTTGCCCCCCCAGTCCCAGGGCCTTGCCCGGGGAGGAGCAGGAGAGAAGGGGCTGGGAAGAGGGGGGCTCCCAAAATCACGCTGGTTTCCCCCCATCTCTCCACCTGGCAGAGGCAAACTCCTACCCCACAGACAGGTGTGGTAGTTAGATTAGAAGGAGCTGTTTTTTCTAGAAGTCGTCCTGAGGACTCAACTGTCAGGCCATGAGGGGGGTGGGGCAGGGGCTAGTTTGTTAGAAATATGATATGTGTGATGGGGAAGCGAGATTTGGTGGGTGGTGGTCTTGGGCCTCTTGGGTAAGGGGGGCAGAGCTTGGCTTGGAAATTCTGGGTCCATTGATGTTCCTGCTCCCTGGACCTCAGTTTCCTCATCCATGCAGTGGGCAGGCAAAGAGGGGAGGTATCCTCCTTGGGTTACGGAAACAGAAAATGGCTTGGAGAGTAAGAAGCTGAGCCCTAAATCTTGCCTCCAAGAAGAACCCATGGCAAGAGTGAATCCTGCAGGTGAGGGAAGCTGGGCTGCCCTGTCAAGTCTCCCTCCTTAGCCTCAGTTTCCCCCTAAGACCCAATCAGATCTGGAGGGTGAAGATTTCAGGGCTGGAGTTCCCTTTGTGGTACAGTGAAAACAAATCCGACTGGATAGCATGAGGATGCTGGTTCGATCCCTGGCCTTGCTCAGTGGATTAAGG
>PVHT020000066.1:32719801-32733168 GCA_004024745.2 Catagonus wagneri | reverse complement strand
GTCGCAGAGGTGGCTCGGATCTGGCCTTGCTGTGACTGTGGCGTAGGCCGGCAGCTGTAGCTCCGATTGGACCCCTAGCCTGGGAACCTCCATATACTGCGGGTGTGGCCCTGGAAAAAAAAAAAAAAAAGGATTTCAGGGCTGCCACTGGCCACCAGGTGGACACAGCTCCACATCCAGGTGCTCAGTTTCCTGAGAGCAGAGAGTGGGCTGGACTTGAGGCCCCATTTGCCCCCTTGGGAGGGTGTCCCAGAGCTGGGCCCATCCTGCACAATCCTACTTAGCATTCATTTTTTTCTCGGTGGCGCCTGCAGCATATGGAAGTTCCCCAGGCCAGGGATGGACCCAAGCCATGGCACGACAATGCTGGATCCTTAACCTGCTGAGCCACCAGGGAACTCTCATACCTGGCATCCTTGAGGGTTTTCCAGGAACTGGGCGTAGAAAGAGAGGGAGGAAGGCTAGTTTCCCACCCTCACCCCTGCCCACTGGGGCCTGGAGTGTTTGCTGAGCGCCTGGAGAGAGGCAGGGCCTGGCAGGGTCTGTCAGGAGCTCAGTGCCCTAGAGTGAGGGGGTGATGCCAGGGCCCTGCCTGCTGCTGACGGCCCCCTCTCCTGCAGAGAGCTGGCCCTCTTGTTTGAGCACGTGCAACGGGCCCGCAACGGGGGCCTGAGGCCCCTGGAGGTGCGGCGGGCGCCAGTACCTGATGGAGCGCCCTCCCGTTACCCGCCCGTTGCCACCTGCCACCGGCCGGGCAGCACCTCCTTCTGCCCTGGGGAAAGGTAGGGGCCCCCTGGGGCTGCCACCTCCTTGCTTCTCCTCCTCCTCCTCCATTCTCTGTCTCATCCTCTCTCAGACCTGCCTCCAGCCACTATGTGGGTGTCGGGGCCTGTTCTGGGGCCTCCGGGGCCTTGTCCTGAGGCCTGGGCCGTTGTAACCGGATGGCCTGACAGGTACACAGACTGAGGGTCTCTCTGGAGAGGCCAGAGTTGACTCGCCGTTTTGTCGCCTGGGGCTCCAAGGGTCTGAGTGGAGGAAGATGTCCACACCATCCTTTCCCGTCACCTCCTTCATTCATTCCATTGTCCTCTTTCTTTCTCTGTTTCCACGTCCCCCTCACTCTTCCATCCCTGCACCCCCATCCCTCCCGGGAAGCTGGAGAGAGGAGGAGGCCGCTGGCCACAGGTGCTTACGGCTCAGGTAATCGTGGGCGCCGTCCCGGGGTGTGAGGGCAGGGACTCCCCCCTCCCCCAGCATGTTCCTCCGAAAGGGGCTTGACACTGAACTCACCTCCTGGGAACGAGATGCCAGCTGGAAAGAGAGCTCTGTGGCTAAGAACTGCTGTAGGGCCTATGTAAACTCAGCCAATGACTCATGCTCCTGTCTTGTGCAGACCTTGTCTATGGCTTTGCTAATTCCAGAGGGTCCTTCTGGGATTCTCCCACAATGCCTTTCTTCCTTATGGAAGGACATTTTGCTGTCCCAACAGTCTCTCTCCCCTTAATCTACCTCTCCTGGAGGTTTTGCATCTTAAAAGAAGAACAAAGAACGATGCTTACCCCCCACCCAAATGTTCGTAAATACTGAAATTTCGGGCATATTTGGATCAGGGAAAACCACTAACTCATGATACGGAAAAGTGGCTACTCCTACAGATGTATAGCTTTGAGGTCAAGGATTCAACCTCCCTCTCAGTCATCCCCTGTCCCTCACCCATCTCTTTGTTTTGTCTCATCTTTACATGTCATCCCTAAATCAGCCAGGGGACACCTGGGCCTCGAGCCTCAGGTGTGATTCTGAGCCCTGGGCCCAGAACAAGGGAAGGGAGAAGAGGTGAGCCACTCTGGGGTCAGAAGGATTAGGTGCAGTGAAAGCTTGCCTCTGCTACCTGGTGCTGTGTGGCCTTGAGAAAGTCATCAAGCCACTCTGAACCTCTGGATTCTGGGCAGAAAATCAGTCATGTTTAGGTTGATCAAGGCCTCTGGATTCTCTGACTTTCTGGGCTGAAGAGGCCTGGAGAATGGGGGTTCTGGTGCAGAGGATGCTGGGAGCAGAATTTCTTTCCTGGTCTCTGAGAGGGCGCTTTTGGCCAGGGGCTGAGCAGGAAGTGGGTGGGGAGGTAGAGCCCCTCCAGGTCTCTGAGGGTAGGGGAAGCATGATTGGCAAGGCCAGGCTGGGAGCTCCTTGGAAGATGGTTCAAGGTGCAGCCTCACTGGTGTTCTCTGTCACTGCCTGAATGTCTTCAAGTGTTATCCCCGTCCCCATCCCACTGGGGCTTACAGGCAGAAACTCAGAAGTTCTGGCTTTTGAGCGACTCTTCCCATGACCCGAGTCAGGGCTCTCAGCAGCTTCAGTTCGTTCTGGTCTCACTTTGCCTGAGAAGGAAGGTGCTGGTGAAGACCTAGACCCCAGCACCTGAACCGTGCCCCCCACAGCTGCTCTGGGTCTCAGGGCCCCCCAAGGCCTGGGAACAGATGACAGCTGAGGCTTGACCATCGCTAACTCCCAGCCTCATGTCTGTCTGTCTGCCCTGCAGTGTCTGTGTGGCTGGGGCTCATGGTGAGGATAGTGGAGTACCGCCTTCTTCCCAGGGACCAGAAGGGCTGAGCTGTGACCTCCACCCCAGATGGGCATACCCTGAATCTTGCTTGTCCAGGCCCTGTGGGGCAGGTGCCCAAGACAGGAACCCCCGCCTCCCCGACACACACACCCCTGGTTGGTCAAACCCTTAGTGGTGCTCGTGGGTGGATTCAGGCTTAACACCATCCTGGGACTGCAAGGAGCAAGGCTTCCTGGGGGTTGGCGTTGCCAGAGCCAGCACCTCCTCTCCGTAAGGTTTGGCGATGAGGTGCTAGACAGTGGTTCCCAAAGCGTGGTCCCCTGACTTCCCGCATCAGCATCCTGTGTGCAGTTGTTCAAAATGCAGAGTCACCTGGACCTCTCCCCGAGCCCGTGGAATGAGCGTCTTTGGAGAAGAGAAAGAATTCTGCATATTTAACAAGCCCCTCATGAGATCCTTATGTGGAGCTTGAGAACCTCTGCATTCTGGGCATGTGGGCTGGAGGTTGACTTAAGTGTGTGTGTGTGTGTGTGTGTGTGTGTGTGTGTGTGTGTCCTCTCCCTCCAGCCACAGGAGTCCGGAACCATCCTGGCAGCTGCCCATGTTCTGCCCTCCTGCCTCCTTCCCACTAACCTCTGTTTGTGTCTTGTTCTCAACTTTCCAGCCAGATGTTTAGTAATAAACGGAGTTTCTTTCGGATCCACGCCAGCTGGAGACCGAGGTACCCCCTCGTCTGCTCCTCCTGTCCCCACTCCTCCTTGCCCTACTCATTTCTGGGGCTGGAGAGGGGGTCAGGACGGGCCAAGGACAAGGTGCATGTGCCTGCCGCCTGCCGTCTGCCTTGGGGCCCTTGCGAGCCCCTCGCCTTCCTGGGGAGACCTCTGCCAGGTCTCGGGTCGTGGGCCTGGTGCCCATTCTGCCAGGAGGGACACCTCCGGGAGCCTTGGGACTGAGTTCTGGCTCTGCTGCTGACACCCCCTGCGTGGTCTTGGCCAAACTGCTTCCCTTTTCCGGACGTGTTTCCCATCGCTGGAACAGGCAGATTGAACTAGAGGCTCTCCGAGGGTCCTTCCCACTCTGACTTTTGCGGGGCCTTGGGTTTAGCTTCCTGGCTCCCCACTGCTCATCTCGGACCCAGCAGACGCCTGAAGGAGATGGGACTGGCGCCTCCTTCACTAACTCCATAGCCCGGCTCTTTTAGCTGCATCACCGCTACATTCCTGGGTGCCTGCCCCGGGCCAGGCCCTGCACTAGGGACCCGATGATGAATAAAACATGGTGCCTGGAGAGCTGCAGGGAGTAACTGCTCTTCCGCGTGAGGAGCACAACCAAAGGAGGAGGCAGAGGGGCGGTGGAGCTTGCGTCAGGCAGGTCACCCAGAGGAGGCCCCAGAGGTCTGGGTGTGAGGGAGGAGGCCCCTCCAGGCCAGGGAGGCTGTGCGCACCAAGGTGAGGAGGCGAGAGAGGGCACGGTTGTGGCAGAGAGCAGGCGGCCCAGCGTGGAGGTCGGGAGCTGAGGCTGGGTGGTGAGGTCCCCCAAAGCCTCGTGTGAGTTTTGTCCTGTTGGCACCGCCAGGCACCTCGGACTCTGGGAGTCCTGGGTTTCCCAGAGTGCCCTGGGGGCCTTGTGGATGGGGGTGCGGGGCTTGAGGAGGTGATGGTGACACAGCTCCTGGCTGCTCTACCGAGAAGCAGTGTTTCTTAGAAACGTGGGTTCTGGATCTGAACCTGGCTGCGGGACCTTGGGCATAAGCCCTCGGTGCCTGTTTTTCCCTGGATTGTAAAAGGCTGATGAGAATAGGATCTGCTCCCGCTCAAACTGTGCCTGGCTCAGAGGAAGTGCTATATAAATGTCAGCGTCTTGCGATTTACTGTGTTGTGGTGTGCGCTTGGAAACCACGGTTGCAGGACACGGGAGCACGCTGGAGGGAAAATCTGAGGAGTCTCTGGGTCAGATCTGCCCCTTTGCAAGAGTCCATCGGCTGTGTGGGCGGGGTGGGCAGGAAGGGCCAAGCCAGGGCAGAGAGGCCAGCGAGGCAGCTCTTCCCAGCCCTGAAGTGAGAGGCCGTAATGCAGCACCAGAAGGGGTAGGCTGCCTCCATTCCCCCGTGACCTTGGCCTTTGGTGAGCAGGTGGAGACCTTAAATCCCTGCGGAAGTGAGGGCAGGGTTGGGTCCAGCAGGGCAGTCAGAGGGCAGCCTGTGCTCTGAGCTCACCGTCCACCACAGGGCAGCCCCAGTCAAGCCCACACAACTGTCACCCAGACACTGAACTCTGTTTCTCAGTGGCACCGTTGCCATTTGGGG
The DNA here is from genome assembly GCA_004024745.2 of Catagonus wagneri. Taxonomy (NCBI): domain Eukaryota; kingdom Metazoa; phylum Chordata; class Mammalia; order Artiodactyla; family Tayassuidae; genus Catagonus; species Catagonus wagneri. The sequence continues at coordinate 32,728,303 of PVHT020000066.1, read as the reverse complement.
TAGGAAATTTCTTTGTTGTTGGGCGTTGTCACATGCCTTGTTCAGCATGTTGAGCTGCATTCCTGCCCTCTACCTGGATACTAGGAGCACCTCCAGGGTGACAACTAAAAATGTCTCCAGCCAAATGTCCCCTCGTGAGCAAAATAGCCCCCAACTGAGAATCCCTGCCTGAGACCTTATCCTGCTGGCTTGTCCCAGAGAAAGAACACAGTCTCTGAAGTCAGATAAAACTGGGTTCCAGTCCTGGTTCCATCCAGAGGAGCTCTGTGACCTTGGAAGTGGTGTCACCCCCTTTCACATCTATAAAATAAGGGGGGGGGGCGGTAACTTCGGAACCTGTCACCCGGAGTGGCTGAGCTGAAAGGGCTCAGGCAGTCGGACTGGATCTTGTGTGTTCTGAGGAGACTGGGAGGGGAGGCGCTCTCGCTGTCCACCGTGTGCCAGCTTTCTTTCCATTTTCTTTGATCTTTAAGGCTCCAGAGAGGCTGACGTGAGCCATTTTCTGGGCCCTGCCCAAGGAGCTGGAACCCAGGGCCGCCCCTGGGAAAACAGTGCCTGCTTGCATTGAAGAGGACCCCGGGGTCTCTGGCTGGTTGGAAAGTTACAGAACCCCCACTAACCGGACTGGAGGCTCCTTCAACCCTCACAGAATCAGAGCTGGAGAAGGACCCTTCAAGGCCTCTAGGGCAAGCCCCCAGACCCCCTTCCTTCATAAGTCCTGCCGAGTGCAAGCTCAGTCTTGTTTGCATACTTCCCGTGACAGGGAGATTACCCCCTTCTCCTTGAACCCCATTGGAGAGACGTGCCGGGCTCTTGGCTGAGTGTCAGGGCCTCCTCCACCCCTTCTCTTCCTCTGCCTCTTTGCGGAGGGACAGAAGGAGGGGGTTGCACGGACCGGGCAGGGTGGGGGTGGGGGTGCTTGCCAGCATGAGGAGAGCTTGGAGGGACAGCTATGCAGAGGAAAGTTTGGGAGAGCTGACCTCAAACTTTGGTTGGAATCTTTGGGATGTGCTGAGGGGATCCTGGGCCAGCGAAGAGCATGCTGGATTGCGGGGCCGCCCTGTCCTTCCCTTCGCATATCCTCCGGGCCCCCATCCTTGACCTATAACCTCTCCCCTCTGGGCAGAGGTCCCTACCCCTAAGGATGGCCCCACGTCCCGCTTTGAAGGCACTTCCGAAGGTGCACCTGGTTTCGAGATCTCCCTCACCCCAGCACCCTGGCTCTGTACCCCGTCCCGCATCCCCATGGCATAGAGCACCCTGGCTCCTACTCAGCCCTGAAACCAGAATCTGTCCTCTGCTCCAGCCTTGATCCGAAAGTCCCCACGATGAGGTGACACAGTGTCCTCCCCCAACCCCTCCCCCACCTCAGAATTCCCCCGAGACTGGCTGGTGCTCTTTTGAGCCAGAGTCCTGGACATTTGGGGTAGAAGGGCCCCAGACCTGTCTGAAGGGGGCCGTTGAAGTGGCAAGTCACAGCAGGGAGGCGGCGGTGACACCCCAGGGCATGGGCTGGGGATGTTTGCATAGGTCCTGTTCAATCAGCGATAACACGGTCCTTGAACTTCTTGGACACAGAGTTACTCTACCAGGTACTGGTTAAGCAGGGCCTGTCCTGGGGAACTTGAGGCCTCCCCTCATCTGTCTTCCTCCAAGATTTGGGGGGTGGGTGGGGGGTTGGGGTGTGGGAAGGGACGTCTGAGCGCACACGCAGATGTGCACATATGTGTTCGTGTGTGCACAGACCTGTAGGTGCTGTTGAACTGCAGACTCAGGAGATGGCAGCGGGTCACATGGGCAGGATGTCAGAGCTCAGGCAGGGGAGACCACTGAAGAACAGGTTATAGACCTTCACTGGAAGGGTGGGCACCCGGCATGGCCTGGGCATACGTGTGGGCCCCACAGCTAGACCCGCAGGCCAAGGCCGCCAGCAGGCCAGTACACTGCACACTTCCAGGGGCACCATTTATACCGAAGTCGGTGTGATGGAGACCTTTTGGAATTTTGCAGTGCACTGTCTGTACAACTGTGCCAGGTCCTCAAGCCCTAACCTGACCAGTGTGGGGTCAGATAGCTCCAGCAGCGGGCAAAGGAGGAAGGTATAAATTGACACGTGTACACACATGCCAACATAGTTACACACACTGGCACCTGTGTGCATGTAAGCACACATATACACACGCGCATGCACACACCCTCAAGTCCACACAGCCGGCCCCTGTGTATGGGACGGAGCTGGGGCCTGCCTCCGTGCGCATGGCCAGGTGAGCTTCTCCATCCCTCAGCAACCTGTCTGTGCCCAGAAGGGTCACCACCTCCACCCTCCCACCCACCTGGACCAGGCCCGGCTCCCCTGTCCTCCTGTCTGTCTCTGACTCCCTTCTTGGGTTTCTGTCACTCCTTCCACTCTGACATCTGTCTCCTGTGCACCCTTTATCTGTCCGGGCAATGAAGGGTGGGAGGTGGGGGTGGGGCGGGGAGTGGTTCAGGCTGACCCTGGGTCAGCGTCTCGTAGGAGTCAGGGCCCCTCTCACCACACCCTTGTCCCATCCCAGGAAGTCTCCCTTTGGTGGAGAATCAGCCCCAGTAGCCACCCCCAGGTCCTAAGTCAGCTGTGTCCCCCGACACGCGCCCCTAGCTCCGGCTAACTCTGCTCTCCCCCGCACCCGACCTGCCCTGCCAGCAGCCGGATGGGCATCAAAGACCGCATCCGCATGGGCAGCTCCCAGCGGCGGACGGGCCCCTCCAAGCAGCACCTGGCGCCTCCGCCGATGCCCGCTTCCCCGAGCAGCGAGCAGGTTGGGGAGGCCAGCAGCCCCACCAAGGTGCAGAAGAGCTGGAGCTTCAACGACCGCACCCGCTTCCGGGCCTCTCTGAGACTCAAACCCCGCACCTCTGCTGAGGGTGAGCCCCTGAGGGTTGGCGGGGCCGGGACCTTCTGAGGGTGGCGGGGAGGGGACAGAGTCTGGGGGGGTGGAAACACTTGGTTCTGGTGGTCCCAGCTCTGCAACAGATTGACTGTCTTTGGGTACCAGTCTTCTGGACTATAAAATGGGCATCATAAAAGCTGCTTCGCTGGGCTTCAGACTGAGAAACATGGAACATAGAGGTGGCATCTGGTAGGGGGCTTGGCTCCAGAACTTCTGGTTAAGAGCACAAGTTTTGGAGCCAGGCCGCCTGGGTTTGAATCCTGGCTTTGTCACTTATTTTGGGCAGGTAACCTCATCTCCCTGGGCCTCATTCTCTGCATCTATAAAATGGGAATAATAATCATATCTACCTCATAGGCTTGTTGTGAGGGTTAAATGAGATTATGCACAGAAGGCAAATAGGAGAGTTTTGGAATATAGTAAGTGCTCAACAAAAGCTAGCAGCATTAAGAAGTCCCTTTGTGACTCAGCAGTAATGAACCCAACTAGTATCCGTGAGGTTGCAGGTTCGATCCCTGGCCTCGCTCAGTGGGTTAAGGATCCAGCGTTGCTGTGAATTGTGGTGTACGTTGCAGACATGGCTTGGATCTGGTGTTGCTGTGACTGTGATATAGGCCGGTGGCTACAGCTCCAATTAGACCCTAGCCTGGGAACTTCCATATGCTGCGAGTATTGTCCCCCCCCCCCAAAAAAAAAGCCAGCGGCGTTATACCCACGCTCTGGAGGGAACCGAGGCCATCCTTGCTGAATCAATCCTTGGCTGTGCACAGCCGCACACTGGGTTATCTCATTTACTTCTCTCAGCGACCCCGGGGAGTGGTTTGTATCTACCCCCATTTTACAGATGTGGAGGCTGAGATCTCTCAGCTAGTAAGTGGCAGGGCTGGTTTCCTCTACCAGGTCTGTCCACCTCCATAGCCCACCCTCCCCACCCTGCGCCTCTTCGCCAGCACAGCCTGGGTATATGAGGCTGTGAACCTGGCGGGGGCTGCTTTTAACCAGTTAGGTGACAGAGGAGATTTTAGCTCTGCTCCGGACTTGCACTATGACCTAGGTGTGCTCCTTTCTGAGCCTCAGTGCCCTCTTCTGGAAAACAGGGTTTTGGACCGAGTTCCCTGGAAGATTTCTCCCAGCTTCGACATGCTTCGCACCCCCGGAGTGGGCCTGAAAAAGAGGGGGTGGGTAGACAAGGATGGAGGCTGGGGACAGAAGCCTTGGAGGGATGGGACCCAGCCACGCTGCCTTTGTCTGTGCTATGTCAGTCTCCGAGGTGCTGCTGACTGACAGCTCTAACAACCCTTTCCTGGAAAGTTCCAGAACCCCAGAAACCAGTGTTTGGGAGGTGCTGGGAGCCTGGGCATGGCTGGTACCCGGGCCTCCCCTTCCCTGCCAAGAAGCCGCCTGGCCTCCCGCCCCCTCCCGCCCCCTCTTGATCCCCTGGAGCCAGGATAGCATCGCCTCTCTGCAGTGCGGGGCACCAGCCTTGGAGAAACCATTTCTCTCATGGGTGCGGGGGGCGGGGGTGAGAGAGAGTGACTTGTTTTAGGTGCTGCTCCAGTAGCAGAGCTGGAGGTGGGAGCCAGCCCCTTGATTCCCTCTTGGCTGAAGGATTAGACTGGGTGTGATTATGTGCAGAGGCCTCGGGCCCCTTGTCTCTGGGGCTCACTGTCCTGTGTGGTGGGATCAGTGGGCCTTCCTCCAGGGCTGCGTGCAGTTTGCTCCGGGCCAGACCAGATGTGCCCCAAGCAGCTCCCACTCACCGGCCACCGGGCAGGTGTATACACAGAGCAGACAGGACAGTTTTCTCACCCTGGGTGGGGCAGCCAGGAGGGCAAGAGCCTGGTCCGCTCTGTGCCCCCCGGGAAGGTTCTGGGCCCTTCCTGGGGGCTCCTTCTTCCTCTCTCTGCCTCTAAGAGCAGTGGTAGGGGTTGGGAGCCACCCCTTCTGCTGCCATCACAGGGACCCCCCCACCCCCGACATTGCAGAGGGCCCCTCAGAGGAAGTGGCAGAGGAGAAGAGCTACCAGTGTGAACTCACGGTGGACGACGTCATGCCTGCTGTGAAGACGGTCATCCGCTCCGTCAGGTGAGACCGAGGCTGGAGGTGGGCCACCCACTGCTGCTCCCCATCTGGGGGCTGTCCTCGTGGCCAGGCCTGGCCTGGCTCCCTGCATGCCAGCTGCTGCCTGCCTGGCACCCTGGGCGGCGCTGGCTGGCGGGGACCCCGGAGGGTGGATGGGGTGGGGAGGAGGCACACGGCTCCCTGCAGGGTTTGCGCAGACTCAGCATGTCCGGAGGACCGGCCTGGGCGGGCGGTGGGCAGCTCTGCCCATCCGGCTCCCTCTGGTCAACCCACAGCGTCCTCTCTGCCTCTCTCCCCTTCCTCGCTCTCACCTTATATCAAGCTCTCTTCCCTCTGTTTCTCTCTCCCTAACTCTGTATCGGCATCTTCCTGTCTCTCCCTGAGCTCTGTCTCACACGCCATCTCATTCCATCTGTGTCTGTCTCATCCTCCTCTTGCCCCTGTGACTTACACTTACTCTCTCACCTCGGGGGTCTTGACCTTGGCCTGTCTGTCTCTCCTAGGACTTCCTCCAGAGCAGCACTTTTCAAAACCACAGGTCCCAACAGTTTGAAATCAGCTTAGTGAAATCAATTTAGGGGGCCACGGTCAGCATTAAAAAAAAAGAAAAAGACTAGAAAGTATTAGAATGTATCTCTCATAGTAGGGATAAATAATGCTTAGGAAACATCGATTTCAGGTGTGTGTGTGGGTGTGTGTACTGGTCTCTGATGTAAATATTTCTTATGGTGGGTCTTGGTCAAAAAGTTTGAGGGCCCCCTACCCTACTGGCTGTCTCTGCCTCGACAATTCGGGGGGACCAGAGGCTCCTGAGCCGTTTAGCCATGCCAGCTGTGGATCTGTCCCCCAGGCTCCTTGGAATGGAGTTCCGGCCTATCTCTGTCTCCACCCTACAGCTTCAGCTTCACCCCTAGGCCTTCCATGTCACCCCCTCTCCTCCATGGCTGAGGCACCTGCCCCCAAGCCTCTTTCCTTTGTGTTCTTTTTCATCAGCATCAGGTGGATACCACCCACTCCCCTGAGAGTCTGAGGCCTCTCCCCACCTCCTTTTTTATACATCCTGTCTCTTCCCTCTAAGTGACCAGCTTTTGGAACAGTGTCTGAGCTGCCACCTGGCTCAGGTCAGCTCTCCTTGGCCCCTCACACCTAGCATGCCCCAGTCCTGCTTCTCCTTCCCGGTCCCCAGGTCAGGCAGTGACACCACCATCCACCGTGGGCCTCAAACTATGGGAGTCATCCTGGACTCAGACCCAGAAGCCTTTCAGTCCCATCTCAAAGCCGTCCCATCTCTCCACCCCACTGCCTCCCTCCGGCTCAGGCTCATCCCCCAGAGTGGGTTTTCCTGCCCCGGACTCTCCAGGGGCCTTGTCTGCACAGATGGGCAGAGGACGGTCCTGCTAAGGCATAGTAAAGCACACGGGCCCTTCCCCAACAGCCCACCTTCCCACTGCCCAGCCTCTGCCAGGGATTCAGGGCTCTTTAGTGCCCTGCCCCATGCCTTAACCCCTTCCCTGCAGGTGCTGTTCCAGCTACTTTGAAGCAATGCTCACACACACAGCTCCGTGCCTGAGTCCTTGCTCTGGGATTGGAAAGTATAGCACTCAAGACTTGTCCCCAGACCGCCCCGCCCCTCCTCATGGTCCCCAGTCCTCTTTCTCCATTCCTTGATATGGCCCTTGTCACCCCATAGTTGTCCGTGTCCTCTTTGTCTCCCACCCCTGACCAGGGCTCCTGAGGCTGAGGGTCGGAGCCGATGCCCTTTTGGGTGCCCAGAGTCCAGCACAGCAGCGCCAACCGGCCCGTGTAAAACTACCTTTCCCTAAGCTGTCATCAGCGAGTTTTCACAGACGCCCCCTCTGCATCCCACCCAGCTGGGAGAAACCAGGGCCAGTCCCTGCCCACTCAGGTGGCCGCAGATACAGGCACCTTAAGGAACACCAAACAGACTTAGGGGGCCGGGCAGGACCTGGTGGATAGGTAGGTAGGCTAGAGATCCAGCAGTGGCTGTTCGGGGTGGCCCAAGCAGGAGATGCCTTCCTGCTGGACAAGGTAGCGATGGGCAGAGAGGGAGCTGGCAAAGAATCCCAGTCCTCTGAGACCCCTCCCCGGACAGGATCCTGAAGTTCCTGGTGGCCAAAAGGAAATTCAAGGAGACTTTGCGACCATACGACGTGAAGGACGTCATTGAGCAGTACTCGGCAGGGCACCTGGACATGCTGGGCCGGATCAAGAGCCTGCAGGCTCGGTGAGTGCGCTGCCCCCACCCCGGCGGGGGCGGGGGGCAAGGGGCAGGAGCGCGCGGCACCAGCTCCCCCGCGCGAGGTCCGCTCCAGCCCTTCCGCCGGCGCCCGAACGGAGCGCCCCCTAGGGGCCGCTGCGGGAGCTGGCCTTTCTTCCGCAGCACTAGACACCGCGTCTGTTACAGAACCCGAAGAAACACCCAGGTGCAGGTCCTCTGTGCAAATCCTGTGGACCCGCTTGGCCTCAGGGACGTCTTTGGATGACTGCTTCCCTGTCCTAAAATAACAGGCTTAAAATAATCAGTGACCTCCCATCTCCTAAGGAAACAGGCAATTCGTCCTCAGTGCTGCTCAGCTCTGGCCTCTGGAGTCTTCCAGCACCTCTTCTCTCCACCCAGTGTATAGAAGATTCTCACACCAAGACCCCAGTCACCTACAACTTTCCCTTCTCCACTTGTGGTCTGCATCCTTACTGCCCATTCATTTGTTCTCTCAAGAAATTGTCATTGGGCATTTATTTGGTACTTGCCAGACCCGGGGTGCCCGGGTGGAATGGAGGAGGGTGGTGATGGCAGGAAAGCAAAATAGAGTCCCTGCCCTCATGGAGCTTTCATTCCAGTGGAAGGAGAGCAGATGTTAGTGACACTAGAATAAGTCAGATGATGATAAAGGCTAAGGAGAAAAATAAAGATTAGGATGTTGGGGTTTGTGACTTTAAATAGGTGAGAAGGTGACATCTGAGAAATCGAAAGTGAGGCAAATGGTCCTATGGTTGTTCTTAAATAGTTCCCAGGAGTTCCCTTGTGGCACAGTGGCTTAAGGATCTGGCATTATCACTGCACCGGCTCAAGAGTCTGTCATGGCCCAGGATCGATCTCAGCCCAGGAACTTAAATGGGCATGGCCAAAAAAAAAAAAAAAAAAAAAAAAGGATTTCCAGAGGGAACAGCAAGTGCAAAGGCTTTGAGGAATTTGAGATGGTCAGGTGTGCCTGGGGTGGTGTTTTCGGAGCAGCAAGGAACCCAATGTGCCTGTTCGGCATGAGAGAAGCAGGAGTTGAGGTTAGAACGCTAAAGGCACTTAGACTATACAGAGCCCTGTAGGCTATTGCAAAGAGGCTGGCATTCATCTAGAGTAAGATGTGAAAATCAGAGGGCTTTGAGCAAAGGGCTGACGAGGTCTGTTTTATATATATTTTGCTTTTCAGGGCTGCACCTGCGGCATATGGAGGTTCCCAGGCTATGGGTCCAA
>PVHT020000066.1:32692397-32718801 GCA_004024745.2 Catagonus wagneri | reverse complement strand
TAGGGGTCTAATCGGAGCTGTGGCCACTGGCCTGCGCCACAGCCACAGCAACGCAGGATCCGAGCCGCGTCTGCAACCTACACCACAGCTCACGGCAACGCCGGACCGTTAACCCACTGAGCAAGGGCAGGGATCGAACCCGCAACCTCATGGTTCCTAGTCGGATTCGTTAACCACTGCGCCACGACGGGAACTCCTAGGTGCTGTATTTAGAATGGCCTATAAGGAGCTGGGGTGTCAGCTGAGAGACCAGTGAGGGGGCTACTTCCAACGTTCAGGCAAGGTGTTAGGAACTTGGACCAGGGTGGCAGCAGTTGAGGTGGGGAGAAATGGTCATATTCTAGAAACATTTTGAAGGTAGAGCTCACAGGGTTTTCTAATGGGGTGTAAGAGCAAAAGAAAAAGTGAATCAAGTATAAAGCCAAGATTTTTGGCTTGAGCAGGAGGAAAAAGTTGCTATTTATTGACATGGGGAAGTCAATGAGTGGAGCAAGTTTCGATCAGGAAAGTTGGGACATGTTGGGTTTGTGATGCCCATCAGGCATCTAAATGGACTGTTGATCTGGCAGGGGAGTGTGGAGTTTGGAGGAGAGGTACAGGCTGGAGATATAGATTTGGTGTCAACAGTGTACAGAGGAACTGAAAATCTGGAAATGAAGACATTACTTAGTGGGTGAGAGTAAATAGAAAAAAGAGGTCCCAGGAGCGAGCCTTGGGTCCTGCAGTGTTTAGAGGTTGTGGAGTTAAGGCGGAACCAGTCAAGGAGACAGACAAGGAGAGGTCAGTGAGGTAGGAGGAGAACTTGGAGAGGGTAATGTTTGAGAATCCAAATGAGGAAAGCGCAGGAAGAAGGGGTGATCAGATGTGCCCAGCACGGCTAATAGGCCACACGTATATTAAGGGATGACAGTGATCCTTGAATTTAGCAACCTAAAGATCATTTGGGATCTTGGCAACAGTTTTGCTGAAATGGTGGGAATGAAAACCTGACTGGAGAGGTTTTTAGAGAGAAAGGAAGGAGAGAAATGGAAAATAGAGGTTAGGGATAACACTTTCAAGAATTTTGCTGTAAAGAGGAGCAGAAAAACAAGGTGGAACCAGCTCCAGCCTTATCCCCCTTATAACTCACATTCCCACTTGTGTTTCTCCTTTTCCCTCTCCCTCTCCTACCTCTCCTCCCTTGGGCGGCTGTTTTACTTGTCCTCCTTGTGTGTGATGCCCTTGCTCGCCTGGTGGGAAAACCCTCAAAGCAGCAGCCAGGTACCTCCATCTAACTAAGTCTCCATTTGGCAGAGTAAGCTGGTCCCCTCCCTCAGATTGCCTGTTCCCAGGCAGGATGTCGCCCCTTTCAGCAAACGACCTAGAATTCTTGTAGGATAGAGGGGTGGCCAGTGTCCCGGCTGTTTGACAGTTCCCTTTCCTCACAGGGTGGACCAGATTGTGGGCCGAGGACCTGGGGACCGGAAGACCAGGGAGAAGAGCGATAAAGGGCCCTCCGACATGGAGGCGGTGGATGAAATCAGTATGATGGGACGCGTGGTCAAGGTGGAGAAGCAGGTGAGTGTGGGAGGGAGTTGCGCTAGTGTGGCAGAGCTAGTTGTCAGCGGAGAAGCTCTGGAAGGCCCCAGGGTCAGGTCCAAGGGGAGAGCGTCCTTCACAGAGCCGCAACCCAGAGGCATCTGGGGTTAAGCCCCAGCCGACCCCGCCCCACAGATAAGCGCCGCCTCCCAATAAGCCCTCGCACTCCGCTAATCTACCCCAGTAAAACCCGCCCTCTCCAAGACCCGCTCTAGGTTGCCTGGGGCTCAGGCAAACCTGTCTAAATCCCATCTACTTCATTGAACCCCGCCTCATTTGTCTCCATCACCGGACTGTTCCAACCAAACACAACTAAATTTAGTTCGGAGTCGGGGTTGGAGGGAGTAAGTCCCAGGTTCCCAGCTTCGTCCCTCCAGCGAAACGCCCTCCGCCTTTACCGTAGCACCTCCTGTGGGAGGAGCCGCATCTCCGGTATACAGTCCTTCCCTGACAAGCCCCGCCTCCCAGCTGCTCTCGCTCCACCCACATCAGCTCTCTTCCCAAGCCCCGCCTCCACCATCGCCCCGCCCCAGTCCCACCTCCAGACCCGGCCAAGCCCCGCCTCCAGCCGCCCCCCGCCCCCAGGTGCAGTCCATCGAGCACAAGCTGGACCTGCTGTTGGGCTTCTACTCGCGCTGCCTGCGCTCCGGCACTTCGGCCAGCCTGGGCACCGTGCAAGTGCCGCTCTTCGACCCAGACATCACCTCCGACTACCACAGCCCTGTGGACCACGAGGACATCTCCGTCTCCGCACAGACGCTCAGCATCTCCCGCTCGGTCAGCACCAACATGGACTAAGGGGCTTCTCAGGGGCGGAGAAGCACACGGACCAGTCCCTGGGCCTGGCGTTCGGACCCGCCCTCTGAGGCCTCTGGACTCCTCTCTTACTTGAACTCGCTCCCTCGCGGGGAGAGAGGCCACACGCAGTATTGAGCTGCCTGGGTGGGCGAGATACCCGATGTGGGTGCCAGCGACCCGCCCCACCTCAGGAGCGCGAGATGCCAGGCCGCACGGAGGGCAGCAGCGGCGGCTGTCCCGCGGCCTCTAGCTCCGCAGTGCCCTGCCTGTTCCATCAAGGCCCGACACGGCCCGCCTGGTAGGGGCACAGCCCTGGGGAGTGGGAGCGGGGCGCTCGGGCCCTGGGCCCTGACCCAGCTTCCAGCTATGCAAGGTGAGGTCTTTGGCCCGCCCTTCGGACAGAGCAGGGAAGCCCTCCCGCCAAGTCCCCGCCCCTCTTGGGGGTGGGTCCAAGGTGCCCACACAGGTACCCACAAGCACAGGGCCCTGCCACAAGGCAGGTGGGCACCATATATGCAAACTATATTAAATATGCAACTTTGGGGACCCCCATGGGGTTCCTCTGCCCCTCTCCCGTTGGGAGAAGGGGCCCCAGCAGTAGCTGGTCTCAGGCTGCTTGGCCATGACCCCCATCCCCGTTCTTTGGCTTACCACCCTTCCCCTTCCAGCATGGGGCCTATTTCCCCCTTGCCTCCCCAGCAGCAGTGCCTGGGCCTTTCTTCCTATTTGCAGGGGTCCTCTCCCAGGGGCTCCCTCTTTCTGCCAGATGTTCACCTTCCTCTGGCCCTAGACACCTTTGACAGCACAAGTTTCCGTGTTCTCCCCCAAACTTCCTACAGTGTTCCCACTGTCATACAAACATGGCCCTACAGTCACACAGGAAGTCTCTCACACTCACACTGACACAAACAATCACTCACATTTGGAGACTTGAGCAGAGAGCCACTCAGCCTTTCCTGGGCCTCTGCAGCTGATGCCAGTGGACTGGCCTCGCAGGGCGAGGTCTGCTTTGAGGAACCCCCAACTCCATCCAGGTAGGACAGGGAGCTCTGATGGGACCCCAGGTGTCTCCAGGCCCCACAGAGCTTTGTCAGCTCTCCTTGCTCAAGAAGATCTACTCCTCACAGGTCCAGGAGCCCTAACTGCTGCCTCTGCCTGCTCCCGAGGGCCCTCCTGGGCGTCCCACCGCACAACTCAGGCCTAGGCCTCTGGGGCCTGGACAGCACTGGAAAGACCCCAGGCCCTTCCCCAGGGTGGTTATCAGGCCCGCTTCTATCTAGGCTTGCCCTCTTCCTAATCACTCTAACTCCCAGAGAGAATAATAATGCATCTAGCAAGCACCATTTGTCAGGTACCAACTGCGCGTACGGCGCTCACATGCACTATTTCCCCTCCTCCCACAGCCCACTCTTCACTGCAGTTGGCAGCCCCCCTACCACATAAGCCCCCATCCACTCCAGGCCCCCAGCACCTCTTCGGTCTCCCTATCCCTCTGTCCCTCTTCTGCAAAGCCAAGGCAGGTGGCTGGAGGGTGATGGGTAGTGGACCAATGGTGACCCTTTGCAGGGTGCCAGGGGATAAGGGGCTCAGGCCCAGCTGCCTGCATCTCATGACTGGGGACCTGCATGCACCAGTGCCAGGGCTGGGGTTGGATCTTGCTCAGCCCCATGGTGCCCAGCCTCTTCCTCCACATGCCCTCTGCATGTGACTATCATGCCCTGGCTGGAGCCTATCCCGGCTCACCTCACCTGCACGGCACTGTCCCCAGAGAGCCACGCCTCCGCCCCCTGAGAGACAGAGTCGTGGAGAGGGGCGGGGGAACGGGATCATCCTATGACCAAAGGAGACCTGGGAAGAAGCCCTGCCTCCTTCCACGATCGAGGTTCCCCACCAACCCGGTTCTCGGATATGCAAGTACCTCACTTTGTTAACTTATTAACTTATTGATTTCATTAAAGTTTTCAGTAGGAGCTGGTTGGTCTCAGCTTTTCAGTGTCTGTGGAGTGGAGCACTTAGTCTGGGGGTGTGGACGAGGAGATATGGATTAGTCCGGAGTCAGGACTCGTTTGGTTGTAAACAGCAGAAATGCAACCTGATATGCCTAAAGCCAAAAAAAAATAATAATAATAAATAAATAAGAGTTCCTGTTGTGGCTCATCGGTTAAGAACCCAACTAGTATCCATGAGGATGTGGATTCAATCCGTGGCCTCACTCAGTGGGTTAAGGTTCTGGACTTTGCCACAAGCTGTGGCGTAGGCCGAAGATGTGGCTCAGTTCCGGGGCTGCTGTGGCTGTGGCGCAGGCTGGCAGCTGCAGCTCCGATATGACTGCTAGTCTGGGAACTTCTATATGCTGTAGGCGAGTCTGTAAAAAAAGCAAAGCAAAGAAACGAGGGGGGAAAGAAAGAAAGAAAAGAAATTTATTGGCCCAGATAACTAAAGAGTCCAGGGAATAGATCTGGCTTCATGTATAGCTAGTTCTAGGTGCTTCAATGTGTCAGGGATCTGTCTCTGTCTCTGTCAGTCCTCCTCTTAGGCAGGCTGACCTCTCACGATGCCCCCTGGCACTTCCAAGCTTACTTTCTTTTGGTTTAGTGTCCCAGTGGAAAGTGAGTACCACGTTCCTAATAGTTTGTATCAGTCAGCTTCAAGTCAGGAAAAAAGAAACTACTAGGTTTTTCTTTTCTTTTTCTTTTTATGACCGCACCTGCAGCATATGGAGGTTCCCAGGCTAGGGGTCAAATTCGAGCTGCAGCTGCCGGCCCTGCCCCACAGCCCACAGCATCCTCAAGACACTACGTCAGGTTCTTAACCCACTGAGCCACAAGGGGAACTCCTATACTAGGTTTTTCAACACAGAGAATTTAGGAGTTGCCTCGTGGTCTGGTGGTTAGGAACTCAGCGTTATAACTGCTGTGGCTTGGGTTACTGCTGTGGCTCAGGTTTGATTCTCTTGCCCACAAACCTTTGTATGCTGTGAGCACAGCCCCCACCCCCCAGCCCCACCCAGAAAAAGACCATAGAGAATTTAGTATAGCGAATAGGTTACACTGATGTAAGTGGAATGAAAAAGGACAGAACACTGGGTTAAACTAGAAGAAACCACTGCAGGAAGCAGCTTCCATTTCAAAGCCTGCAGTGATATAGGGAAGAGGCTGGGGCCAGCAGAACTCATGGGCTTAAACCCTAAAATGCTAGGGCTCAGAGGTCTGGAGGGGGGGGTGCTGTCTGCTGGTCCTCGTACCTCCTAGGGGCCACAGTACAGCTTGTCTGGGAGTGCAGAAAAATAGTCGAGGGCTGGGAGCAACTGCAGCTACCAGGCTGTTGCTGATAAGGTTAGTAACAAAAGAAGGAAAATCTCCACTCCTTTCACCTTCCAGTCTTGCCCCAGGCCCCTTGTTGTCAAAGCTAGCTGACCAAGGTGATGTGGTTTGCAGAGTCCCAGCTCCAGTTCATAGAGCAAAGTACAGAAGGCTGCATCTGGAACTGAAAGACCACAGCTTCGTAACTGGCACTGTCCATCCCTTTGGACAGCCAGTGTCAATCTGAATCAATCCACACATGTTTGAACCTCCGTGTAGCAAGAGTAGCTTCTGCCTGATAAGATGAAGCTATCCTGCATACAAATGAAGACATTCCAGCCCCTCTCCTGGAAAATGAGAAAAACAAGATATTCCCCTCCCATCCAGTAGATGTATCCGGCTCTGGGAGTTAGTCATTGACTCCATATTTGCGTGATGTTAATTACTCTAAGTCAGTCACAGTTGCACCTGTGACAAGAGAATAAACTGTAAAATTAGCTGTCGCTTACATTTTTAAGTAAAATAATAAAGGAAAAAGAGAAGAGACAGAAAAATCACTTAATATCCCCCCCCCCGTGCCCCCCTGCCCCCGACAGACACCAAGCAAGGAAGGACATATGCATAGCTGTAGAGACCTCCTTCTGGTAACTGGTCACAATGCCATAGGCTTTTGTTTTCTGTTTTTTTTTTTTTTGGCTGCCCCACGGCATATAGAATTCCTGGGCCAGGGATCATATCTGAACCACAGTAGCAATCTAAGCTGCGGCTGCGGCAACACCGGATCCTTAACACACTCTGCCAGGCCAGGGACTGAACCTGCTTCCCAGGGCTCCCAAGATGCCGCTGATCCCATTGTGCCACAGTGAGAACCCCCACAATGCCGTAGCTGATAGACAGATAAATAGATAGATGACAGATAGAGATTTATAGGTAGATATATTCAACTGAGTAAATGTTTTTCTTTATATATCATATATATGTCACTAATTAAGTGGCTATGTGTGTGTGTATATATATATACACACAGGCACACACACACATATATATACTTTTGCCCACCGTCCTGAGTTCCCTTCCCCCACATTTAGGACCTCAGGTAGCTGGAGTTTGTTGCGTGGTGGAGTGACCCCACTAATCATTTCTGAAGCTTCAGTGGTCCCGCCCAGTTTTGGGTTTCGTGAACTTTTGTGCAAGGAAAAGGGGACACTTGAGGGTCCCCCATGTCCCAGACATAGCACTCCCTGTTCTTGGGTGTAGGAGGTCTCCCAGTCAGGCAGCCAGTACATTATATTCTTTCTTTGCCTGTGGTTTGAGTGGCATGAGAAGCCCAAATAGCCAATTAGAAGTTTTAACTTCGAAGTCAGTGAAAACTGTGTTGCTTCCCTTCCCTTGAGAACTCAGGTCTCCAAACCAGCAGAGGCCAATGCTGCAGGGACATGAAGCAAAATTTTCCTGAGTCGGTGTAGTAGCCTGAATAATGAGCACCCACAGATGTCAGGTCCTAATCTCTAGAATTTGTAAAATGTTACCTTAAAAGGTAAAAGGATCTTTGCTGATGTGATTAAGTTAATGATCTTGACACGGGGAGATTATCCTGGGCGACCCAGGGGCCCTAAATCCGACTGCCAGTGTCCTTTTAAGAAAGAGGCAGAAGGAGATCTCACACACACAGAGGAGGAGGAGGCAACATGAAAAGACAGAAGCAGAGATTGGAGTAATGGGGCCGCGGCCAAGGAATGCCAGCAGCCACCAAACTGGAAGAGTCCAAGAACGGATTCTTCCCTTGAGTTTTAGAAGGAGTGCAGCCCTGCTTGTATCTTGATTTAGGCCCTGTGAGGCTGATGGTGAACTTCTGGCCTCCAGAACTCTAAGAGAATAAATTCTGTTAAGTCACCAAGTTTGTAGCAATTTGTTATGGCAACCACAGTAAACTAATACTGACGGTTAGAGAGACGCCACTCCTACCTACCTTCCTTTGATTCCTGGAGCCTTATATGCTGGCTGTGTCAATGAGGATGCGGAATTCCACTGTGGCTCGGTGGAAACGAATCTGACCAGTAGCCATGAGGACACAAGTTCGATCCCTGGTCTCGCTCAGTGGGTTAAAGATTCAGCGTTGCCGTGAGCTGCGGTGTAGGTCGCAGACGCGGCTCGGATCCTGCATTGCTGTGGCTGCAGCGTGCAGCTCCTATTCGACCCCTAGCCTGGGAACCTTCATATGCCGAGGGTGTGGCCCTAAAAAAAAAATGAGGATGCACCACTGCCCCCTCCACGATAGGGTCCAGTGGGATCAACCTGGCACCAAGTGGCTCAGTGCTAGAGGGACGCGGCAGAGAGGCCAACCGACACTCAAGGGATGTGGCATCATAACCATCTGATTATACAGAACTCCTTGGCCGTGGATGCCCTTTGGTCAGATTTTTATTTGGAATAGAAATATAATCACACTTTGCCCATTTCTTTTCTTTTTAGGGCCGTACCTGTGGCATATGGAAGTGCCCCGGCTGGGGATTAAATCAGAATTGCAGCTGCTGGCCTACATCAGAGCCACAGCAACCCCATCTGTGACCTACACCGCAGCTTGCAGCAATACCGGATCCTTAACCCACTGAGCAAGGCCAGGGATCAAACCCACATCCTTCATGGATACTGGTTGGATTCTTAACCTGCCAAGCCACAATGGGAACTTCTTTGTGCCCATTTCTGAAGGTCCATCTAAATACCTCTTTCCTTGTCTTCCTTATCAGCAATCCTCCAATTCTGTGCTTTCTGAGTCCCTGACCATCCAGTCAGACCAGGAGCCACTGCCCAGAAGCCAGTGTAGGTCCATACTCCTTATCCTTTCTCTCTCTCTCTTTTTTTTTTCTTTCATTTTTTAGGGGCGCATCCGCAGCATATGGAAGTTCCCAGGCCAGGGGTCAAATCGGAGCTACAGCTGCCAGCCTATGCCACAGCCACAGCAATGCAGGATCCAAGCCATTTCTGCGACCTACACCACAGCTCATGGCAATGCCAGATCCTGGCCTGAGCGAGGCCAGGGATTGAACCCACGTCCTCACGGATCCTAATCGTCCTCATGGATCCTAATCGGCTTTGTTAATTGCTGAGCCATGAAGGGAACTCCTTCCTTATCATTTCTCAATCCAGGCAAAGTGGGCAACCCAGTACTGAAGGACTGGATTTATCCAGGCATGGGAACAGGGATGGTGAATGTCCTGGCCAGAAGCCATAGAATGTGTAAAGGTCCAGTGGCACCAGAAAGTAGATGAATGGAGAAAAAAGAGATCCCTACCTGGGCCCAGAGAGCATGGGAGAGAGTGGTGCAAGATGGGACTTTAGCATGAGGCAGGGAGTCAAGGTTTATAAAACCCACACATCATTCCAAAGAGGTAGGGCTTACCTGTGAGGACAATGGGGAGTCAGTCCAAGATTCTGGAGTTCCCTGGTGGCTCAGCAGGTTGGGGATCTGGTGTTGTCACTGCCGTAGCTCTGGTTGCTGCTATGGCGTGGCTTTGACTCCCGGCCTGGGAATTTCTGCAGGCAGCCAGCACAGCTGGGAAAAAAAAGAAAATCTTGACCAGGGATCAAACCAGGATAGACTTGCACTTCGGAATGTTTCCTTCTGAGGATGTGAGATGGATTTGAGGGAGCAAACCTGGGTGCGGGAAGACCAGTTAGGAGACTGCTGCGGTAATTTGAGCAGGAGATGCTGGTAGCCTAGACCAGTCCCACGGTGTTTCACTAATTGAATAAATGTGTATGAAGCGCCTGCTGTATGTCAGACCCTGGCTCAGCACAATGCACAGGATGATCAGATGCAGGAGACCTAGTTATGGCCCTGAGGTCATCCAGCCCCTGGGGAAAACAGATGCACAATTACCCAAAGCACATGCCACTCTTTATCTGCTCAGTTTGTCTGACTCAGCAAGGAGGGTTTGCAGGTGGCTGTGGGAGTCCCCAAACTGTCAGCAAATATGGCCTTGAGAGCAGATATGATTTTAGCTTGGTGTGTCACTTACCTATTGCCATGTGACACCTCACCCAACACCTTAGTAGCGTAAAACAACAATGATTTTACTTTGATTCTGCGAGTCAGCAATTTGGGCTGGTCTCAGAATCTGAGCGGTTCTGCTGGTCTCACCTGGGATTGCTAATGTGTTTGCACTCATCCGGCCTCTTGGCTGGGGCTGCTTCTTCTGAGATGACCTGACCCACGTGTCCGGTTTGGTGCTGGCTGTCATGCACGGGTGGGATGGCCTGTCTCTGCTCTGTGGGACTTCTCACCCTCCAGTAGGTTTGGCTGGGCTTCTTCGCATGACAAGGGGGCCAAAGCAGATGTTATATGGCCTCTTGAGGCCCTGACTTAGAAGCTGTACGGAGCAGCCTGGGACTGCCGCGCAGCAAGGCTTCAGCTCACTGGGATCTGGGGCGCTCTGCCACTGTTATTGTTTTTACAGTCTTGCAAATCAAAGAAAACCATGCAGCATATTTCCCAATATGAGCACCTGCTTCTTCTCTGCCATCATCGCAGGTCCAGTACAAGGCTGGGCACAGAAGGGACTAAGAAATGCTGTTTGGCAGGAAAGGAAGGAAGCAGGGCCACCTGGGATTGGTCATCCCCACACAAGGGACCCCCCT
Organism: Catagonus wagneri; assembly: GCA_004024745.2. NCBI lineage: Eukaryota > Metazoa > Chordata > Mammalia > Artiodactyla > Tayassuidae > Catagonus > Catagonus wagneri. The sequence continues at coordinate 32,708,485 of PVHT020000066.1, read as the reverse complement.
ACCCCACCCCACCCCCTGCTGGATTCCTCCCGTTCCTGTTATGTGTCCCCTCGGCCACAAGGCGTCAGTAAAGACCTTGGCTTGGTGTGGCAGCGCCAGCCTGGAGCCCAGAGGGAGGCTGGGCTTTTGGGGCCAAGATAACTCGCCTTGAAGGCCCATGCACTAGTGCGTCTGGGAGAGAGAGGGAGGGAGAGAAAGAAAGAGAGGGAAGGAGAGACAGGGAAAGAGAAAGAACCGGGAGAGGAAGAGAGGGAGAGAAAAAGAGGGAGAGGGAGAAAGAGAGAAAGGGAGAGAGCAAGAGGAGAGAGGGAGAGGAAGCATAGAGCTGAATGGGCACTCCAGGACTTGCCTCAGAGAGTGAGGGGCTGTGCTCTCTGCCCTTCACTCATTTATTCTGCAAGTGTTTATTCATATCTACTTTGTGCCAAGCACCGTTCAAGGTCAAAGCGGCTGTCCCAAACTCACAGAGTCCTGGTCATGCAGAGTAGACAGTAGATTACTGTCTAGACAGAAAATAAACAAAAAACAAGATAATTTCAGAGAGTGATAAGTGCTTTGAAGAAAATGAAATGGAAATAGTATCGCGACAGCACTGGGGGAGCACATTTTGGGGCAGGCGGGCGGGCAGGAAGTTCAAGTTGGAAGTAAAAGACTTCGGAAAAAGTCAGAGCTGCCAAGGCTCCCAGGAGCTAGACTTGTCTAAAGATGCATTTTGTGGATGGGGAAACTGAGGCCCAGGAAGCCAAGGCAGAGCCCAGAACTGAGCCCAAGTCTCTCGACCTCTGTGCTTGTCCTTGGGTGGCGTTCCTCCTCTCAGGTCCTTAACCTGCTCACGTGTCATTTCTTGGGGAAAGGAGCAGATGGGGCGAGGGCTGCTCTCAGAATGTGAGGATCAAACAGGGACCAGTGGAGAGGGACACTGTCAAAAGTCTCAAGGGCAGAACACACAAAACCGTATTATCACGGTAAACGTCCCACTGAGCTCTGATTTTCCCTATGATATAACTTCAATGCTTTTTAGAAAATATATTAGATAGCAAATCCTTTTCCAGATTTTAGTGGTGGTGTCTCTCCTTTGCCTTTTGGACGGGCATGATCCTGGGAAAGTCATTTCCTCTCTCTGTAAGTCTCGGTGCGCCCACTTACAAAAATCTGAACCCAGCTTTCTGGACTGCAAAGCCACTGCTCCAACAGTCCTTATAAGACCACACAACCCCCAGCCCCGGGCGCAGTGGGCCTGGATTCCCTCCCTCCGTACCTGACCCTTGTCCTCACTGCCCACTCTTGTCCTGAACCTACCCACCAGACCAACAGACACGACTACCCTCGTTTAGAGACTCCCAGGGACCCCGGAGGTAGTTTGCCAGCCAAGAAGCAGGACTTGTTCAAGGTCACGCAGCCAGTAAGAGAGAGCCAGGATTTAAATCCAAAGTTCCATTCAGTTTCCTCTGCTCAAGGCTCTCATTCAAGATGGCGAACCCCACCCCCCCGACACCCCACCCATGCCCCCACCCCCCATCCCAAAGCCTTGGTTTGGGGAACTAAGTTTTATTTCCTTGAAAACTTATTTATACGCCCTGTGTTGGTTCAGCTGGTCTCACTTGGTATGTGCTGCCACCTCCTGAGCATAGGCGGTACTGCACCCCATCTAGAGCCGGCACCATCTGGGTCAAACCCAGGGATAACGCCTAGAGGATAAGGCCCAGGCGTGGGAAGCTTGACCCAGGAAAACACTGAGATTCGAGAGATAACTTAAGCCACAGACTTTCGCGGATCCCTCTTCCTCTTTCTCACCTCCTGCTGACTCCCTGCAGCCTGACTCTGGCTGCTCCACTCCCTGAAGCTGCTCTGGGAAAGTCAGTTTTCACTTCCTTGTTGATAAATTGAACAGCCTCTTTTCAGCCTTCGTTTCACCCGACTTTTCAGCAGCATTAGGCGCTGCCGACCACACCTCCTCCGGGAATCGTCGCCCTTGGCTTTCAGGACATCTCTGCTCATTCTTCTCCTTCTTCCCAGCTGCTCCTTCTCAGGCTCCATCCCTTCCTTCTCTTAAATGTCAGTGTTCTCTCTCTGGCTACTTTCTTCTATTATTCTGCATCATCGTACCCATGGCAACCGTGGATATGCCAGTAACTCAAAATGTGTTTATTCTCAGCCCAGACCTCACTACTGAGCTTGGCCCATTTACCTGGCCTGCGTCCACCTGGGCATCAACCCAGGATGACCCTGTATGTCCCTCCTGATCTTATCCTACTCTCCCCAAACTGCTCCTCCTCCTGGTTCTCACCTCAGGCAGGACCCACCCTGTCCTCCACCCACACTGCTGGGAATCATTTCTGGCTCCATGCTTCTCTGTAGCCTCTACTTCCACAGACCATTATTAGGCCTGCAGGTCATCCTCAATATCCATTCCCACTTCTTCCTCAGTGGGAGGACCTCCAAATTCTACTCAGACACAAAGTGAATTCTACTCAGGTTGCCCAAAGTAAAGACCACACTGCTGATGCTAACTTGTAGCTGTGTGGGGGTGACTCCCAGGATGTACCCTTTTTCTTCTCTCTTCTCCTTCTTCCTGGCTGGAATGTTGATGCAGTGGCTAGGGCAGCCTTTTTGGACCATGAGGTCTGACTCACGAGTGACAAAGCAATAACGTAGAGAAGCCTGGAGGTTGATGATATGATAACCACACCAACCCAGGACCATCTTCCTGATTTGTTTCATTTAAGCTGCTGTTATTCTTTCACTCAAAGCCACACACTTAATCCTAAATAACTCAGGTATAGCATTCATTCAGTGATAGTGTCTGCTTATACCAGATGTTGTGGTCCATGTTTTTCAAATCATATCTCCCTTAAGGCTTATGGCTTCTGTCTTTACCATCTCTCCCTTTTAGCCCACCTTGTCACCTCTTGTCCTAGGGCCCTTATCTCTACCTGAATTGGCGTGACAACTTTCTCAGTATTCTCTGTTTTTCTAATGTGTCCCTCTCAAACCCAGCCAAGATGTTTCCAAAACACAAATCTTACCCTGCTCATAAAAATCCCTGGCTCCCCGTTACCAACAGGATAAAGGTCAGCCTGCCACTTCAAAGTTTATCCCTCTTTGACCTTTACCTACTTCAAATATATCCCTTGCTCTCTGAGCATTCACCCTACATACTAACCCCACTGGACTTGCTGCCTTTCCCAATCGAACCCTGTTCATTCATGTCACTTGGCCATTGCCCACATTGTCACCTCCCCTGGAATTTCTTTCTTTCATGGGCTCATGTCCAAATTCTACGCATCCATTCTACTATATGAGCACCTAGTGCTACAGAAGTGAGTGTTTTCACAGCAGCAACTTGAAAGTCCCGTTATTATTATTATTACTTTATTATTATTTTGCTTTTTTTTTTCTTTTTGTCTTTTTGCCTTTATCTAGAGCCGCACCCGCAGCATATGGAGCCTCCCAGGCTAGGGGTCTAACAGGAGCTGTAGCTGCCGGCCCTCGCCACAGCCACAGCAACGCGGGATCCGAGCTGCGTCTGCAACCTACACCACAGCTCACGGCAACGCCGGATCCTTAACCCACTGAGCAAGGCCAGGGATCGAACCTGCAACCTCATGGTTCTTAGTCGGATTCGTTAACCACCCAGCCATGAAGGGAACTCCTATTATTTTGCTTTTTAGAGTCACACCTGCAGCATATGAAAGTTCCCTGGCTAGGAGTTTAATCAGAGCTACAGCTGCTGGCCTACACCACAACCACAGCAATGTGGGATCTGAGCTGCGTCTGTGACCTACACCACAGCTCATAGCAATGCTGAATCCTTAACCCACTGAGCGGGGCCAGGGCTCAAACCTGCAACCTCGTGGATACTAGTTGGGCTCGTTACTGCTGAGCCACAATGGGAAGTTCCTGAAAGTCCCATTATTATTCCCATTTTACGGATGAGGAAACTGAGACTCAAAGAAGGGAAGTGAGTTACTCAAGGGGCACATTCACAGCGATGGCTGACCTCATACCAGCTCAGGTGCCTTTATGTAGGACTCAGGCCTCTAATATCTTCCCCAACCCCACCAAGTGCCCTGGGGCAGAGGACACGAGTTCTAATCTCAACCGAGCCACTCGCTATGGTAAAAACTGCTGGTAACCCACCAAAATCCATCCTTCCCATCTTCCATTGTAACTGAGTTGTTGATGAACACATGGTTGCCAGCTAGGAACCATATTTCCCATCCTCCCTTGCAGCAAAGTGTGGTCATGTGAGTAAATTCTGGTTAAGAGAACCTGAGTGGAGGTAATGTGTGTTTCCGGGTCTTAAATCATTGATTGTGCTCACCCTCCTCACTCTCTCCTTCCTGAGAGCTGGATATGGACGTGTTCATGACTCGGCTTCTACTCCACAAAGACCAAAAAAGAAAGCAAGCTGCCATCTTGGCTCATGAGGTTGGGGTCATGTCAGGCAGAACAAGAAGAAGGAGGCGACCTGGGTCTGAGTGACTGGGTGGTACTAGAAGGAAATATTTTCTATTTTTTAAGCAGCTTAAAAAACTTCCCCTTTGTTACAGAAGCTGAGCTAACACTAAAGTGTTTCTTGCTATGTGTACCATCCTAAGTACCTTAAATATTTCAACTCAACAGGAGTTCCCATCATGGCTCAGTGGTAAAGAACCTGAATCACATCCATGAGGATGCAGGTTTGATCCCTGGACTCACCCAGCAGGTTAAGGATCCAGGGTTGCCATGAGCCACCATGTAGGTCTCAGATGTGGCTTGGATCTCTGTGGCTATGGTGTAGGCCGGCAGCTACAGCTCTGGTTCAGCCTCTAGCCTGGGAACTTCCACATGCCACAGGTGCGGCCCTAAAATGCAAATAAATAAATAAATAAGGTAATTAAAAAATTTTAACTCAACAGATTGCTAGCTGTGTCGTAGCAGACAAATCACTTCACTTCTATGAGCCTCTGCTTCCCCGCCTCTGTGTCACCTGGAATAATAATGCATTAAGTTAGGTCACCGAGGGAGGTGAGAAATTATGAGTCACGGCGGGATGATCTAAGGAGCAGACAGCTTGTGTGGTTAGGGCACTAAGCTGCAGATTTGAAAGACACTGACTTGAAGAAGAGGAGGAACAGCAGAGGAGGACGAGATAAAGCGATTGTTAATTCAAAAGAATTCTGGGAAATAAGAATTTGTGGGGATTCCTTACGCTAATCGTACAGTTTCGTGTTATTTCTTTTGACTCACCTACAGGGGAACAAGCAAACTTATCCAAACTAAATCAAGGAGGGGTAGTTCCCCAAAGGAAATTTGGGGAAACCTTTTCCCCAGGAGAAGGGTGACTGCATTCTGAAGGGCGTCAACAGCCCAGGTCCACTTCTGCCTCGGGGTCTCCCTCTGCAGGCTGGAGAGCCCCGTCCTTCTGCCCTTCGGGTTGGACGGGCTTTGAAATCATCTCTCCCCATTCTGGCCTCTTTTTCTGGACATGGTTAACAGCTACTGCTTACTCAGTGCCTATTGCACCAGTGTTGCAAGCAGCGATCACTATGGGGACATTTACTGCTTTCCAGGCACGGTGCTGAGCACATCAGCCTTCAATCATTTAATCTGACCAGCCGCTGTGTACGTATTGGTACTGTTTTAGACTAGATAGAAAAACAAAGACAGAGGCTCAAAAAGTGGCCCTGCCAGATGTCATTTATATATATGTGTGTATATATATGTACACACACACATAAAGGGAGTTCCCATTGTGGCTCAGCAGGTTAAGAACCCATGATAGGTCTGTGAGTGGCCTCGCTCAGTGGGTTAAGGATTTGGTGTTGCCGAGACCTGTGGTGTAGGTTGAAGATATGGCTTGGATCTGGTGTTGTGGCTGTGGCGTAGGCCGGCAGCTGCAGCTCCAATTGGACCCCTAGCCTGGGAACTTTCATATGTCACAGGTTTGGCCCTAAAAGGTAAAACAAACACAAAACTGTATGTGCTACTATATACACAGTTTGGAGCCAGAATTTAAACCCAGGTCTGTGGGATCCAAAGACCCCAAGGGCCCTTCAGGTGCTGCTGCTAGTCTGTCGACCTGGATCTCTGAGTGCAGAGCCCAGGCAGAAGCACAACTGTGCAGGTATCTCTGATGATCTCTGGGGAGAGCCAGACCATTACTGTCCTTAGCTTAAACCCAGAAGCTCTTCTGGAGGGAAAAAAATAGAGCAATTTTATGGCATAAAAATTCATAAAACCTCCAAGAGGCAAAAGATACCACCAACAAAGTCAAATCATCAGCAACCGATTTGGAGAGGCTATTTGCAACATTTACAGAAGCCAAAGCTTCCTATTCATAATATATAATGAACTCTGAGAAATCAATAACAAGAAACAGCCCAGTAGAAACACAGGCAAGACTATAAACAAGCAATTCTTAGGAGAAGAAAGACAAATAGACCATTCAGATCTTTACCGATAATCAATATATGTATATATTGATTTTATATGTATATATTGATTTTATATATATATATACACACACACACACATATATATGGCATCAGAATCTGAGAATCTGAGCTAATTATTGTTTGTTTTTAAAACAAAGCACATTGTTTAATTAGCTTAGATTCTCAGATTCTGATGCCATATATAGTATATATAATTCTGATGCCATATATAAATATATATATTAGCTCAGATTTTCAGATTCTGATGTTATATATATATATATACACATACACACATATATTTGCATCTAGAAAGGTTAAAAATGAAGACACACTGCTCCTGCCCACTGTCGTCAAGAGTGTGAGCCAACAGGCATGCTCACAGAGCTGGCAAGAAGGGGAACGGGATCAGTCACTTAGGGAACTATCTGGCAGTCGCTACCAGAATTTAATTTGCTCATCTCTTCTGATCCATTAATTCTCCTTTGAGGAATCCATGCTACAGAGATGTTCCCATAAGTGTTCCAGGGTAAATATACAGGGATGATCCTTGTAGCATTATCTGTAACAGTGAAAATTTGGAAACAAGCTGAATATCCATCCGTAGGGGACTTGGTAAATAGCTTATGTACAGTGCAATCATGAAAAGGAATGTCATTAAAAAGAATTTACTGGAGTTCCTCGGTGGCTCATCAGGTTAAAGATCTGGTATCGTCACTGCTGTGGCAGGGGTTTGATCCCTGGTCTGGGGAATGTCCATGTGTCACGGGCATGGCCAGAATAACATAAAGTTAAGGAGTTCCCATTGGGGTTCAGTGGTAATGAACTCCACTGGTATCCATGAGGATATTATCCATGAGGATAGTTCAACCCCTGGTTTCATTCAGTGGGTTAAGGATCCGGTGTTGCCATGAGCTATGGTGTAGGTCGAAGATGTGGCTTGGACCTGGCATTGCTGTGGCTGTGGCGTAGGCTCTTATTCGACCCTTAGCCTGGGGAATTCCGTATGCCACAAGTATGGCCCTAAAAAGATGAAAAAAATAAAATAAAATAAATAAAAAATAAAAAGACTTTACCAACATGGCCATTTTCCAAAATATGTTAAGTGAAGAAAAAATCCAACAACATAAAATAATATAATTCGGAGTTCCCGTCATGGCTCAGTGGTTAACGAACCATGAGGTTGTGGGTTCGATCCCTGGCCTTGCTCAGTGGGTTATGGATCCGGTGTTGCCATGAACTGTGGTGTAGGTTGCAGACGCGGCTCAGATCCTGCGTTGCTGTGGCTGTGGCAAAGGCTGGCAGCTACAGCTCCTGTTAGACCCCTAGCCTGGGAACCTCCATATGCCGCGGGTGCGGCCCTAGATAAGGCAAAAAGACAAAAATAAAATACAATAAAAAACTTTATAAAACAGTATAATTCCATTTATGTGAAAAAGAGATGTGTGTTAAGTATATAATGTAACATAATGTATAGAGTATATATGTGTATGTGGGAACACTTGGAGTTTTTCTTTTTTTTTTTTCTCATTTTTGGCCCCCCTCCCCAGCATAAGGAGTTTCCAGCCAGGGATCAGATCCAAGCCACAGTCACAGCTGAAGACGCAACTGTGGCAAGGCCAGATCCTTAACCCACTGTGCTGGGCCGGGGATCAAACCCGCAACCCAGTGCTCCCAAGATGCCACCAATCCTATTTCACTACAGGGGAGCTCCAGAACTTGGCGTTTTTGTCTTTTCTCTTTACATTTCCTAAACTGCTTAAAAGTATTTTGCTCTGAGCATATATTACTTTTGACTAAAAATAATAGGCTTTGTTTTAAAAACAAACAAACCCTAATTAGCTCAGATCCTCAGATTCTGCTGCCAGCCTAGGCTGGGGGACTCAGGGGGAGCCCTGCTGTCTGGATATGGCAGAGCCCCCACCTGGAGCCGCTCACCAGAAAGAAGCAGAGGAGTGAGGCCTCTGGAGACCACCCTCTGGCTCGCCGTGCAGGACTCCTTGCCCCATCCAGCCACGCTCCTGCTCCCTGGAGGGGTATCTGGGTTTCATGCTTATTGGTATCCAACCTTCTCCCACACAACAAACACAAGGATCTTCCCAAGAGCCTCGCCTGGTTTACCATGTGTCTGTCTGGTTATGACCCTGGCTGTGTGTGGCTGAGTCTCTTGCTTGACCTCTCTGAGCCTCGGCTGCCTCAAATACAGCCAGCAGAATAAAGTGAGGCCAATAACTCCGTCCACCTTTCAGAGTTAAAAGGACTGAAGGAGAGCGTGCCCATCAAGCCCACTGCCCCACCGTGTGCCAGGGAAGCAGCGTACTTCCTGGCCCTCCCTGCTTAGGCCAGCCTTGCTTCCCAGCACCTGTGAGGTAAGAGGGGCAGGGGATGGAGTCCTCATCATACAGAGCTTGGAGAGCTCAAATGACATGCCCGAGGTCACAGGTTCGTAGCTGAGTTGGGACTACAGGTCAGAGCGCCCAGCGCCAGCTCGGACGCTAGCCTTGGGCCATCTTTCAGCCTCAGTGCCCGGCTCAGGGCTTCTCCCCGGCCCCTGCTCCAGCCGCACCTGGGGTTCTGATTCCCCAGCATCTTACAGTCTAGGCTCCTCTCCAGTCCTGGAAAAGCCTTTCCCAGGTGGAAAGGGTCCTGGGGAGGGCATTTCTGGCAGAGGGGACAGCATGGGCCACGGTATGGAGGCATAAGGAGCATCGTGGCTCAGGAGCCTGGCAGGCAGGAGCAGACAGTGAGGAGGGCCCTGGAGGCTGGCAGGGACACAGCTCTCGCCTCATCCCTATGGTCGTGTTTCCCCACAGCAGCTCCAGTCTGAGCCACACCTGGGGGCAGACACGTCACATTGCCTTAGTTCTTTCTCACAAGGAGCCTGTGCTGTCTCCACGTGACAGCTGAAGAGACGGAGTTAAGAGTAGCTTCCTTTATCTCCTCCATCTGCCAGGCCACACTTGGGCCTTGGGTCATTATCTGGATGTCCCCTCCCCGAATTGATCCACACCTTATCCTTTTAGCACCACCAGCTCCCAGGGCTTCCCAGAACCCTGGGCATGTGTCTCTGCCTTGCACACTGCAGGCTGGCCCGGATCTCAAGTCCCAAAGTGTGAGCAGGTTGCCTCTCTCCAGACCAGCTACGGGTAGAGGTCATGGCCATTCATCCCCAACTCACCTGAGCCAAGCAGCACCGCACTGTTTGCAATGTGCTCTCAGAAGCCCAGTCTCATTTGAATCTTTGCACACACACGCCCTCCCCCCTGGAGGGTGGGATTACTCTCCCCATTGTACGGAAGAAGAAACTGAGGCCGAAAGAGGCTCAGTGACTTCTACCGCATCCCACAGGCACAAAGTAGCAGCACTAGGTCTGGGACCCTGCTCTTATTTCATTCAGGCTCAGGTCCTTGGCCAGCTCCTGCCTGGGGCGGGAAAGGGCCCTGACTAGACAGGAGTGGGCATGCCCATCCTCTCACTTCTGGGGGGGTGACTTAGAGGAGTAATTCACTGTCTGTTTTCTGATGTCTGGAATGGAAATAAAACCACCTAGTGGTGCTATATAGAGGCTTAAAGGGAGGCTAGAAGAGAAAGAGGCACCTACTGGGTGCTGTTAGGTCCCATCATGCCTACATGCACATAGTAGGCACTCAGCAAGTCTGACAGCCCCACAGTCAGCAGTAATCCTGACCCAGCACTTCTAACAGCGGGGTGGCATAAAGAGTTAGGCAAGGATGGATTAAGGAATTCAAGAGGATTACATAGTAATCAGCTCGACAACCTAAGCTTCCTGGGAAAAGACCAGGAGCAGACTGTTCATTTAATTCACTCAACAAATGACTGTCGAACACTTGGCTGAGCTGAATGACTGGCGGTGACAATGGTGATGATGATGGTGATGGCGGCAGCTGTCTATTGAGAATCCACCACGTACCAGGTACTCGTGCAGTCTCATCACATCAGCCCTGTAAGGTTGATATTTCTTCCAAAGAATTCTTTTCCCCTCTAATTGGGAAGGAGCTAGTCAGGTCTGGGACCAGGCAGAAGCAAACGAGACACCCAGCGACACATTTAAGGAGGCATTCCTTTTTTTTTTTCTTGTCTTTTAAGGGTCACACCCCAGGCATATGGAGGTTCTCAGGCTAGGGGTCAAATTGGAGCTGTAGTTGCCGGTGTACGCCATGGCCACAGCAACTCCAGATCTGAGCCGCATCTGTGAACTACACCATAGCTCACAGCAACGCTGGATCCTTAACCCACTGAGCGAGGCCAGGGATCGAATCTGCGTCCTCGTGGAGACTAGTCAGATTCGTTTCCACTGAACCACGGTGGGAACTCCTAAGGAGGCATTCTTAAGACCCTCACTTCGCCCTTGTTCCAGGGCTTGTGGTGGACACTGTGATGTGCTGTCCAGTTCCTGCTCCCTGGGCTGCTGGGAGTGCTGTGGGCAGACAGTCTTCCTTGGCAGCAACCCCAGGGATGGCTCAGCTGGGGAGCGGTGCCCCGCCCAGTGTCACACCACTTCCCCAGGCAGCCATATCCCATGACTGACAGGGCAGGAGTGAAAAGGAATATAAAGGCCTAGCTTGGGGGTGGGGAGACATTTCTAGCCTCAGACCTCTCCATGCACTGGCCAAGGTTCTTTTTGGGTCTGCCTTATAGCTTCCTCTGCTCACTTCTCTGGAGCCTTCCTTCCATGGGTGCAGATTAGGGGCTCCCTAAAAATATTATTGCAAGCTAGGGAGTTCCCGTCATGGCTCAGCGATAAAAAAACCCAACCAGGATCCATGAGGATGTGGGTTCAATCCTTGGCCTGGCTCAGTGGGTTAAAGGAGCCAGAGCTGCTGTGGCTGTGGTGTAGGCTGGCAGCTACAGCTCCAATTAGACCCCTAGCCTGGGAACTTCCATATGCTGCTGGTACAGCCCTAAAATGACCAAAAAAAAAAAAAAATTATTGCAAGCTAAATACAATCTTAGAATTGGCTATGGGGGATCCCAGCTTGGCAACAGTGTTAGATTGTACCCCGCCCCCCGCAACTGGATTAGAACACAGGCTTTCTAAAGACTCTAATATAAAGGGGAGTTTCTTGGTGGTCGAGTGGTTAAGGATCCGGCATAGCCACTGCTGTGGCTCATATATATATATGTATAGTTCAAGAAATCCAAGGTCAGGGATGATAAACTACAAGCTACACTGTTCTAAACACCTCTTGGGAATTAACTAACTTCATTGTCACTGCAGCTCTATGAGAGAGGTACTATTAGCATCTCCATTTTGTAGATGAGTTGGAGGGAAGTCATAATTTTCTTGGAAGAAACTCCTGGTAATGAAATCCAGTCGACAAAAAGATGATTCAAAATAACAAACTCCAGCCTGGGGAAACTTTCATAAGAAAAGGAAAAAAAAAAAGGAAGAAAAAGATGAAATAATGTCTTGCCTGTGTCATGACTCAGTTCCCAACCCCGAGGGAGCCTGACTCCCAACCCCAATAACCCAACCCAGGTAAGAGAATGAAATTCACAGGACAGGAAATAGGGAGTGGGTTACTTGAGGGGGTAGCCCCTGGAACAGGAACCACGGGAATCTGGTTGGATTACTGCAGAAGAATCAAAACTCAGAAGGTAAGGTGACTTAGCTTGAGGTCCAAGCAGCTAGTAGAAACTGCATCTAGAAATAGACCCTGAAGCTATCAGAGTACAAGGCTCTGCATCCCGGCAGGAAGGACAGTCCATCCTCACCTCCAGCGGGGAGGGTCAGAATTCTGCAGAGTGTCAGGAATTTGAGGGTTCAAGGTGTGTGCTGTCTGAGTCTTTTCTTCTCTGTCCATCTGTCTGCCGTCCAATTGGTCAGCTGCCCCTCTGGGAGGGATGGTGGGTGGGAAATAGCCCGGGAGCTGGACTCCCTCTTCTCCCCTTTCTTTCTTTCTTTTTTTGCTTTTTTTAAGGGCTGCACCTGCGGCATATGGAAGTTCCCAGGCTATGGATCGAATCGGAGCTGTAGCTGCAGCTCACAGCTCATGGCAATGCCAGAACCTTGACCCTCGGAGCACGGCCAGGGATTGAACCCACGTCCTCACGGATACTAGTCAGGTTCATTTCCTCTGCGCCACAATAGGAACTCCCTCTTCTACCCTTTCTTAACTTCAGGAGGAGGCAGGTGTTGGGGTTTCATTGTAACCCCTTCCGTATGGAGAGCACTTCAGGACTTACCTACTGCTTCCATCCCATTGCTGGATCTGCTCTCCCGTTACTGTGAGGCTTACTGCCTTGTGAAATGGTAGGGCAGGGTCCTTAGCTCTATTTTACTGGTGGAGAAACTGATGCCAGACAAGGGCCAGACCCTCCCATGCCAATCCAGCCCTTTGGTTTTTACCTCTGGCCTGGGATCCTGGGCAAAGTGGAGCAAACTTTGGCCATTCTGAGCCCTTTCCCAGAAACGTCTCTGCCCTTTCTTCCGGCCCTGTCCCAGAATACGCTCCTTATCTCAAGGGAGATCTTCATTCATTCTCCAGACATGGCTGTTGCCCTCTCCTGGCCTGGTGGCTGCATAGCTGGAGCTGACAGTGAGCCCTGGGTGAGCTCACAGGCTGGAGGGAAAGTCATGTCAACAAGCGTGGCATGGGGGTGAAGCCAAGCTTCGCCAACCGCAGGGCACAGAAGGTCACAGCTCTGTGTTCCTCTGCACAGAGTCTCTGCAATTCATTCTCTGCTCTCCAGCCCCACTGCCCTGTCCTAGCCTGGTCCTCAGCCTCTCCTCCCTGCCTTCCATCCCTCTCTTCCTGCCTTTCTTCCACACCCCGGAAGCACTTGGGGATCTTTCCAGAGAGAGGAAACAGCGGAGGGTGGGCAGAAGCTCAAGCTAGTGCTCAGGACTGAGGCCAAACTCTGCCAGGTCTGGACCCAAGTTCAGATGCCTCACCTGTAGAACGAGGACTGTGCCTACCTTCCAGCCCCCAGAAAGCCGATGGATTTTTGTTGTCTCTTCTAGAGACCCCATACTTTCCCACAAAGGCCCAGGACTGGTAGCCTCCCTGCCTTGAACCGGCTCTTTGCTTGCACACCATCTTTTCTAAATCCTAAAGATACTCATCCTGGAAAGCCCTGCTCACCACATCAATTGTCACCACCTCCCCTAGCCTGAACTGGCACAACCCCCAGCCAGCTGAAAATGCTTCTTCTTCTGGGTTTGCCTGCTGGGCCATCTTAGCTGTTTTCTAATCCTCATCCCTCTCTTCCTTGTACCAAGATGAGTTGATTTCCAGGCCTCTCAATCCCTACTCCCACCTGGACTGTGACTCCTCGAGGGTATGATTATTATTGTAGAATCATCAGCATTATTATTTATTGAGGGTTGCCTAAGTGTCTGGCACTGTGCTAAAGGCCTCATATGGCATGCGATCCTCACAGCCATCTAAGACTCAGATCATCTGTCTCTCTGAGGAAATGGCTTCAGAAATCTGTATGGATGGTGTCTTGAACAAGGGGGAGAGCCCTGGTTCAAAGCCAGGGCTGTTCAAGCCCTCAGGTATACCCAGATCCCCTCTGGCCTCCATGCAGAGCAAACAGAGAGGGCAGCACCCCCACGCTCCCTCCATTCTCCCAGGTGCCCCCGTCTTTGCCCTTGGGTTACCGGGTGGCGGCAGCCTTTGCCGTCCAGATTATGACATAACAATTGCACAACTCACAGATATTTTCGAAAGAAACTGTCAATTTCCTCTCCTGGCTGCTGCCAGGGGCTGTGGCCTCCATCCCATCCAGGGTCCCCAACAGCCTGAGGACTCTAGAAGCCAAATATAGATGAGGGTTGGAGTGATAAGGAAATGAAAACGCCAGACTGGAAAGTGACCCAGTTTTATTTTGGTGTTGGAGGCCAGATGGGGCATTGCCCCGCTCTGCAGGGGTGAGGGCTGCACAACTTGTCCCTCTCCAGAGCCGGAGGCCCAACGATCTCAGGGCCCAGGCAGCCAGGGTGGGGGCCAGACGGGTGGGCGGCTCCAGGGACCCAGTGAACACAGTGGGTTGCACGAGGAGAGGGGGAATCAGGCAGAGGCCTGGAATGGCTCAGACTGGGGAGCTGGGTTGGAGGATCCGAGAGGAGAGGATACAGAATCCAAGAAGTGGGAGGCTGGAAGGGGCATCCAGACCCCTTCACTTCAGCCCTGTGGCTCCGGGTCAGAGAGATGAACCCAAACTGTCATCCTGCAGGGAGCAGGGCCCAGAGTGAGGACCAGAGTCCCGGCCCGGCGTCGGCTCCGTGCGCCAACCGCTGCCTCACCCTCACGGAAGGTGCGTGCGGAGGCCCAGGCGCTGGGAGCGGACTCCGGCGGGGCCGGCCCCCTTCTCTCGGCCACGCCAGGCAGGCGTCGCTTAGCAGCTCACCGAGCCAGCCGGCGGCGCCGATCCCAAGTCCGAGAAGCAGTCGAACTCGCTCTGGCCCAGGAAGAGCTCGGGCAGCTCGCGCACGCGGTGCAGCCCGAGCTCCAGCTCCAGCGACGTCAGCGCCTCCTCGTCGATGAGTTCGGCGTCCATGCAGCCCAGAGCGTGCGCGGGCGGCGGCGGTGGCGGAGCTGGGGCTCCCGGCGCCGGCTGCGGGCCCGGGGGGCCTCCCGGGGCGCCGGGGGGCGCGGTCGCGCGACTCGGGTACAGTGTCGCCACCGGTTGCAGGTGCGCGCTGCTGGTGGCCGGCGGCGGCACAGCCGGAAAGGGCTGGAAGGTCGGCGGCGGCCCAAAGGCCCCATAGGTCAGAGCCCCGGGTGGGGGCGGCGGCGGGCCCAGCGGAGTCCCCCGCGGCCGCAACCCGCTGTCCAGGCCCGGGCCCGAGTACGGTTGCAGCGTCCGGAGCACGTGAGGGCCTTGGGCCGGCGCGGTAGGCGGCGGCCTCGGCACCAGGCGGTAGCCCTCGGCGAGCATCAGGTGGTCTGCCATGACCGCGGGCCGGCTGCCGGCGGCGGCGGACCAATGGTCAGAGCGAGCGTCCCCCGGCCCGGACCAGCTGTTCCTCTGCGGCGAGGAATCCGGGCGCCGTGCCCTCTCTGCACCCCAGCCCGGCAAAGGAAATCCGAATTCGACCCGTGCTTCTGCTCAACCCAGGAGGCACGAACTCAAAGCTCCTATGCACCCCAGCTCAAGGCGAGAACGACCCTGCTCATCCACCTGGTCCGGCAGCTAGACCTCAGCTAGGCGCCGGCGGCGGCTCCGCGCTGTCTTATACCCAGAGGCGGGGCTGCCCCGCCCCCGATCGCTCATTGGCTGGATGAGACGCTGGGCGGGCCCCGATGCGCTGCGCCTCCAAGAGGTCTCAGCCCGGTCCCTGTCCCAGCTCCGCCCTTTGGACCTTAGGCCACGCCTGGGGCTTTGAGTTCTGTCCCGCAGCCTGATGTTTGGCACTTTTCAAAAGGCTTGGTCATATCCAGACAAAAATTTCCTGGAGAAAGACACTTGCACACGCATGTTCACTGCAGCACTATTCACAATAGCCAAGACATGGAAACAACCCAAATGTCCAGCCACAGATGACTGGATTAGGAAGATGTGGTATATATACACGATGGAATACTATTCAGCCATAAAAAAGGATAAAATAATGTCATTCGCAGCAACATGGATGGAATTAGAAACCCTCATACTGAGTGAAGCAAGTCAGAAGGAGAAAGACAGATGTCATATGAAATC
>PVHT020000066.1:32586843-32691397 GCA_004024745.2 Catagonus wagneri | reverse complement strand
AAAAAAAAAAAAAAGGCTTGGTCTGGCTGCTCTAGGCTCAGTTTCAGGGCTAGATGGGGTCAAACTTGAACAGACCAGAAGATGGAGTGCGAGGGCTAGAGGCTTAGGCCCCCAGACCTGCAAGATCAGAAACCCAACCTCTTAACCCTCTTAATTTTCCAGATTAAGAAAGCAGGCAAGGCAGAAGGCGTTTCCTGGGAATACAAAGTAAAGCCTGGACAGAAGGGAGACTCGAACCCAGGCCTTTTGATTGCCACCTCTACACAGGGCATGGGCAACTTTGTGGCATAGGATCTCGCGGAAAGTCAGCTGCCCGACTCCATAATCCCAGGAGTCCCAGTTACCCCTCCCGCGGCTCCTGCGCACTTGACTGTGAAAGCATGTACTGAGTTGTTATTAAAGTAATTTATGGGCACGCCTGCTGAAGGACTTGTTCATCTTCATGTCCTCAGCCCTTGGCCCAGAGCCTAGCTCAGGGCAGGTTTTCAGTAAAAGCTGAGTGAATCAACAGTTGATCGAATGAATTGCAACTCATTCCCCTGCGCTCCAGTTTCTTCATCCGTAAAATGGGGAGGACAGTACTGAACTCACTGGGCTGTTGTGAGGGTTAAATGAGGTGACGTGTGCACAGTGCCTGGCATGTAGTAGGTGCTCAAAAATGTAACTTAAATGAATGAAAACCTGGATTTAGTTCTGCCCCTAGAGATCTTCTGAGTGGAGGATGTTGCACCTTCCCTTGATAGCAATAGCTATAACTTGGATGTTTAGAGTGCTAAACATTCTATAAACTCCTTACTGGAGGCAGTGCATGGATTATCAAGCCCATTGCACATCAGAAGACTGAGGCACCTAAAGGGAAACTGACTGTCCTAGGGTCATACACAGCCAGAGTTAGCTGTGCCCTTAGAGCAGGTGGAGTCTCTCCTGGTGGCCAGGAGACAGTCCTCCTGAACCTTGCCCTCCTCCTGTTTGCCACTCTGCCACTCCCTTCTCTGACTCCCCTCCCCTAGTAGTGTCCTTGGGATTTCCTGGAACTTGGGTTTATCCAGCTGGTGCAGACAGGAGAACCGTAGCGTGAGAAGCCAGAGGCCCAAGTTCTAACCGTATCTCTACCACCTGTAGCAGTATGACCATTGGGTGTTGGGAGCGGGGTGTCACTTTTTTCCCCAGGGCCTCAGCTTTCTATTCAGTGAAAGGGAGATTGTAGTCCCTGCCCCGCCACCTGAGAGTTTGTGAGAAGGTCCCAGGTGACCACGGATGCGATCACATTTTTGGCAAAGTGTAAAAGCTACACACCAGAATTGACTCCCCCAAGTCTCTTTCTAATAAAAATTTCACACAGAAATTCCTAAACACGGATTTCACCTCAGACTCACCAAGGTGAGGGGTGGTGGTACAGAGGAAGGGAGGCTTTGAAAAATCTGGAATCTCTGGCTCCACCCAAACCCCTGACTTGGATTCTGTGAGGGCATTTTGAATCACAAATTTGTATTTTTAAAAAACAACTCTGTCCTTCTGATATAGTGGTCTAAGGATTTGGGAGCCATCATGCCACTAAAAGGCTAAAAGGTTTTCCTTTTTTCTTTTCTTTTTAAGTGTGTGTATGTGTGTGAATAATGTTTTAAAAGTTCTTTAATTTAGTCCATAAATATTTGTTGAGCACCTATTCTGTGCCAGGTATTGATCTGCTAGTGGTTTTTAAGCTTTTGGGATCAGCTAAGTCTTGAGAAGCTAATGAAAGTTACTGACTGAAAAATTAATAAAGGGAGCTCCCTAAAGTGGAATCAGGAGGCCAGAGGAGGAGTGCTCATGAAGATACCATTCAGGGCATTAATACAGATCCCAACAGGAAGACACACACCTAACTTGCATCTCTAGCAAGAAGTAATATTACTTTTCAGCGGCAGAAGAAAGATTTTTCTCCTTGCCCGGCAATAGCTCTGCCAATGCGATGGTCACAAATCAGCCAATGAAAAGTCACTGTACTTCCATGCCCCAGTTTCCGCCAATGGGCTTTTTTGTTCCAACAACCCCTCCCAACTTCCCCTTCTCTTGAGCTTCTGCTCTTTTAGTTTACCTGGACTTGCAGGTGGTTGGCCATTGTTGTATGTCCCAAATTGCAATTCTTTGCTGCTCCTGAATAAACCTGTTTTGCTGGTTAAATGACTGGCTGTTTTATTGTTTTAGGTTACACTACAAACATCAGGGTGACACACTATTGCATAGCAATTTGGCAAGTTAGCAGATCCCTGGAGGATCCATGGGGTTCTCAGGGATTCATGGGGTCTGGGTTAGAACCCTTCTCCTTAGGTACTTGGGGACATACAGTCAAGAATAAACTAAGTAAAATAATTATCCACGTGTTAGAAAGTGGTAGGTACTATGGAAACAAAGGGAAAATAGGGTAGGAAGGAGACTGGGGTGCAGGGGACAGCTTGCAGTATTGCACAGAGTGGTCAGGGTGGGCTTCGTTGAGACCATAAGATATGAGGAAAGACTTAGGAGAGGGCAGTAGCCACGTGGTGTCTGGGGCAAACTGGTCCTAGCAGAGGGGACAACTGGGAGTACAGTACTGCTTAAACTGTAGTACCAGGCTCCACCCCAGATCCAATCAGAAACTGGGCTGAGGTCCAGTCATCTGCCTTTTGTGTGTGTGTGTGTGTGTGTGTGTGTGTGTGTGTGTGTGTGCATACTTTTCAGGGCTGCACCTGAGGCATATGGAAGTTTCCAGGCTAGGGGTCGAATCAGAGTTGCAGCTGTCAGCCTACTCCACAGCCACAATATCACCAGATCTGAGCTGTGTCTAAGACCTACACCACAGCTTGCAGCAACGTCAGATCCTTAACCTATCCATCAAGGCCAGGGATGGAACCCACATCCTCATGGATACTAGTCAGGTTCTTAACCTGCTGAGCCACAACAGGAACTTCCTCATCTACATTTTAATCAGCCCTGCAGGTGATCCTGGGTGCCAGAGTGAGGGTGAAGCCTTGAGGCAGGCGTGAACCACAGACAGGAGGGAGTGTGGCTGGAGCAGAGAGGAAGCTTGTGCTGGAGGGAGGTCAGGAGCAAAGATCATGTGGGGCCTTGTGAGGTCCTGTATGTGCTTTGGCAGAGGGGTGACGTCATCTAACTTAGGCTGTAAAAGCATTGCCGTGGGTGAACCTTGCTGTTTGCAGCATTTCCATGAACCGCTTCCTTGCTCACCTTGGACAGCCCAGGCACATCCATTCCTCAGGATTCCTGCTGTTCCCTCTGCCTGGAATGCTCTTCCTTCAGACAGCCACATGATTCACTCTTTCACTCGATTCTGATCTCCTCGAAGTCAGCCCCTTAGCGAGACCTTCCCTGACCACCTTCTCTGCTTTGCTTCTCAGCCCCACCACTCGGCATTATTTCAAAGAATGTCTCGGAGTTCCCGTTGTGGTGCAGCAGAAGCTAATTCGATTAGTATCCATGAGGGTGTAGGTTCGATTCCTGGTCTTGCTCAGTGGGTTAAGGATCTGGCGTTGCTGCGAGCTGTGGTGTAAGTGGTAGACGTGGCTTGGATCCTGTGTTTCTGTGGCTATGGTGTAGGCCAGCAGCTGCAGCTCTGATTCGACCCCTAGCCTGGGGACCTCCATATGCCACAGGTTCAGCCCTAATAACCAAAAAAGAATGTCTCCCCACCAGCAGATCGGCTCACTGAGGACACAGGCCTTGCCTCTCTTGTTCTGCACAGTATGGTGCTTGGCACATAGGGAGTACTTAAGTGTTTGTTGAGTGAATACTTTAGGCAGAGCAGAAGTCGTTATCTTTTTTGACAAAGAAGGAAACTGAAGCCCAGAAAATAACTCAGGAAGTTAGCTGCGGTCACAAGGTGTGTGTGGTGGAGCCAGGGCTGGAAGGGACATTTATAGTCCCTGAAGCAGAGCTGTCCCCACTGATCCAAGCTGCTTTCACCCCAAGCCATGTCTTCATGAGCACATGGTGGGGGCCAGGGGGTGAAGCCCTTGAGTCCACCTGGCATGAGCTGACAGAGCCACAGTAATCCTTGACCCAGGTGGGTACCGGTCAGTGGTCACCAGCGGAAGGAACTGGTGGGTCCCAGGTACCATCTTGTGCCACGATGTGAAGATAAAATTCTTCCGTCTCCTTCCTTGTGTCTAGTCCCTCTTCTTGGGGACTTATAGGAAGATCCTCTCCCAAAGACCCCAGGTTCCGGTTGGCAAGACCTTTGCGGTCTGACTCTTGCTGATGGCCCCATTTCTAGTACTCAAGACAAAGCGAGGCTCAGAGAAGGCTCAGCAAAAGCCTGAGATTGGAGGGCTCAGGAGTGGTACTTGGGGAAGACCTTGTTCTAGAACAAGCTCTGGGCTGACTCCTGAGTCCCTGGCTGAGCAGCGCCCCGAGCCCCAGCAGCTTGGCAGATTTGGCACCCAAACCCAGAGCCTGCTCTCTGATCTGAGTTCCAGGCTCTGACCGGCAGGCAAAGTTCATCTCTTCTGTAGATTTTCCTCTAGGCTGCAGAGCTGGGGAAACACTTCTGCAGACCCCCTAAGGGCCAGGTCCTCCAAGAACCCCAGCTGATGACTTAACACCACTGCATCTGATGCCCAGATGATGAAAATGAGGCTGCCGCACCAGATCATAACGAGAATAGTATTAGCTAATGTTTATTGAGTGTTTACTGTGTACCAGATGTGGGCTGGATACCTTATCTGCAGTGTTTTATTTAAGCCTCATAATAAACCCGTGAGTAGTTGTCATCATTCCTACTTCACAGAGATATAAGTGACTTGCCCAAGGCCACACAGCTAGTAATGGAGCAGAGGAGTGTGGCAGCCCACTAGTTGCCCCCCAGTATCACTCTCTCATTCTTCTTTACCAGCATGTCAGGTGAGTTCCTGCCCTGACAGCTCTGCCTAGAACCATCTGCTCCATCACCCCTTATCTCCATCGCTAATTCCCTCACTTCCTTTAAGTTTTTGCTCAAATATTACCTTTTTCTTCTCCTGACAATGCCACTGAACTGTAATGGTTTCCAGAAATGTCCACAGCTGTTGATAGACCTCTTCAAATTCCCCTCTCCATGAATGTGGGATGGATATAGTGACTCACTTCTAATAGAATATACAGCGGAAGTGATAGTGTCATTTCCAAGACTAGTTCATAAAAGATACTGTGGGTTTCTCCTTGTTCCCACTCTTGAATCATTTATTCTAGGGAAGTTAGCTGACAAGCCACAAAGGCACTCAAGCAGCCCTAGTGGAAAGGCCCACATGACAAGGGACTGAGGCTTCCTGCCATCAGCCAGCGAGGAACTAAGGCCTTTTGTCAACAGCCATATGTGTGATCTATCTCAGAAATGGATCTGCCAGCCCTTGTCAGCTTTTGGATGTCCACAGCTCCGTCTGGCATCTCGTTTGCAACCTCGTGAGAGACTTTGAGCTAGAATGACCTAGCTAAGCCAATCATGGAATCCTGGCCCACAGAAACTGAGATAATATGTGTTTGGGGTTTAAGCTGCTAAATTTTAGGGTAATTTGTTACACAGCGATAGATAACCTATACATTAATACAGCAACCAGTCTCTTCCCCATCTCCCAAATGGGCCTGATTTTGCTCTACTTTTAATTTTTTTCTAAGCAGTTATCTTCTAACACATTAAATTGTTATTTATTACATTTAATTGCTTATCTCATCACCACTAGAATGTCAGCTCTACACAGGCAGGGAATTTCTTCTGTGTTATTTATTTATTTATTTATTTATTTTTACTTTTTTGGCTCTTTTTGGAGGCCGCACCCATGGCATATGGAGGTTCCCAGGCTAGGGGTCGAATCGGAGCTATAGCTGCAGGTCTATGCCACAGCCACAGCAAGGCCAGATCTGAGCTGCGTCTGTTCGCAGCAACGCTGCATCCTTATCCCACTGAGCAAGGCCAGGGATCGCACTTGTGTCCTCATGGATACTAGTCAGATTTGATTCCCCTGAGCAATGATGGGAACTCTCTGTTTCATTTATTGACTTATCTCCAGCACCTAAAACAGTGGCTGACACTGTAATTCATCAAAAATGTGATATAGTTGTACCTTCCTGTCCATGTGTGGATGGGTTCCAGGACCCCGGTGAGTACCCAAATCTTCAGAGGCTCAGGTCCCTTCTATAAAATGGTTAAGTATTTAAGTATAATCAACACACATCCTCCCATATACCTCACATCATCATAGATTACTTAAAATACCTAATACAATGGAAAGTGTTGTAAATACAATGTAAATATTTTCCAGCATGGAGCAAATTCAAATGTTGCTTTTGGGAACTTTCTGAAAGTTTTTTAAAAAGTATTTTCCAACTGCAGTTGGTTGAATCCAAGGATGCAGAATCCGCAGATGCTGAACTAGCAGTTATAGAAGGCCAAATGTAATATCAACATAAGACAGTTCTTATTTTGGAAAATTTTAAAGTTAAAAATTCATGGGGAGTTCTGGTTGCAGCTCAGCAGCTTAAGAACCTGACATAGTGTCAGTTCAGAGGCAGCTCCAATTTGGTGTTGCTGTGGCTGCGGCGTTGGCCTGCAGCTGCAGATCCAATTTGACCCCCAGCCCAGGAACTTCCATATGCGGCAGGTGTGGCCACAAAAAAGAAAAAAAAATATGGGTCTAAAGTTAAATATACATGATAAATAAATAAATAAAATGTGATTGTAAGTGCTCAGTAGGTATTAGAATATAAATGAAAGAATGCGGATTTTGCTGAGAGCAGCAATGTGCCCAGACAAAATTCAGACACATGCCTGGCCAATCAGATATAAGCATAAGAGGCTGGGTGAGGCTTTCTGGAAAGCTCTTTAAAAATGGATGGAGTTATGCAGAATAGGTAAACCCACAGAGACAAAATGAAAACTAGGGGTTTCCAGAGGGTGGGGGTGGGGGAGAAGGAAGGGGGAGCAACTACTTAGTGGTACGAGGGTTCCTTTTGGAACTAGGTAGTTGGCGACTGCACAACATGGTGAGTGTGTTAAATGCCACTGAATTGTTCACTTTTATGTGGTTAACTTTATGATATGAATTTCACCACCATTGGAAAAGAAAAAAAAAAAAACCAGATGGATTCAGCCAGCATTCACTTTTTCTGCTTTGCCTTTACTCCTTCCCTGCAGGGATGAGGATGTGATGCCTAGAGGGGCAGCAGCCAGTTTTTCAGCATGAGGACAAGAGAACAACAACGGTAACAACTAACACTTATTAGAGCACTTAACATACTCTTTACATATATCAATTCAGTTTTTACGACAACCCTATACAGAAGGTAGTTATTCTCGTTTTATAGATGAGAAAATTGTTACGAAGAAGAAAAATGATAGCATATTCTAAGGATGGTGTAGTGGAGTCTATGGGAAGCCTGGGCCCTCCAGGCACCGTGGAGCCTCTGTAGCAGTCCTGAAAGCCCTGCTTTGGTCTTCTTACTACTTGAAAAAAGTATGTGCCTAATATAAATACTTAAACCACTGTAGTCGGGTTTCTGTTTCAGGCATTCTGAGATTCAAAGTCAGGTGTATCTGATTTTAGTGCAAGTACACCTAGCTGCAATGCTCTCTTAGCCTGCGAATCTGTTATCAAGTGGTATTTGGACCTTCTGATCCCACCTGGTGGTGTTTCTCTATAGTAGCGATGGAGCCTCCCTCCACTCAGCAGCCCCACTGCCCAGCACAGGGCCTGGTCTGTACAAATAGTGCAGTGTAATACTGGAATTAGCAGCTTGGACCAGGGAAAGGAACTCGGGGTACAGGAGGGAGATGGCCCTGGGGATAAAGCAAACGTCAAAGATGCAGAGAGCTGCAATGTGGGGGAAGATGTCACGGAGGAGTGAGCCTTCTCAGGTGGGTTGGATCTGGACAGATGGAGAAGGCAAGGAAACCGCCTTTCTTGACAAAGAGCACAGCTTTTGAATGAAAGCACCAAGGCATGAATGTACACAGTGAAGTTCAGGAAGTGCCAGGTGGCTGGGTGGGGCCGGAATAATGGACATTTGCGTTGGGCCAGGGAGAGATCAGACCTGAAGGATGAAGGTACTAGAAAGTTAGCACTCATAATACTGAAAATCATCTGTGCAGAGATTTCTACATCTTCTCATAATAACCCCAGAAGGAGAAAAGGCAGGAGGTGATTCACATATTTGGTAGAAAGGAACTGAGACAGAGAGGGGGGAATGGATTTGGCTACTGTTGGTAGCTAGCAAGTGGCAAGAGTGAGACTTGAACCTGGGTCTTTGAATTTCACATCCTGTACTTGCCTGCTCAAGCAAGGGATTGTCAGTAACTCTGTGGGCAGGGAAGGGCCACGGAGGGCTCTGAGCAGAAGAGTGAGGATCCTTCTATGGGAAATTTCTCTCTCGCCAGTGGAAATGAACAGGATGGATTTGAGGTAATGAGCTGGGGCGTGGCAAAAGACTCAGAATGTATTGCATTTACAGTTTTGCATGTTCAGTCTTTAGAGCAATGGGTTTGTATTACAGTTTGTATATAATATGTGCAGTAACACACAATATATAATCATACATTATTGAAAAAGCACATATCCAAAATACCTTTTTTTTCCTTTTTGTCATTTTAGGGCCACATCCACGGCATGTGGAGGTTCCCAGGCTAGGGGTCTAATCGGAGCTGTTATCCGCCGGCCTACACCGCAGCCACAGCAACGCAGGATCCGAGCTGTGTCTGCGACCTGCACCACAGCTCACGGCAACGCCGGATCCGGCGGAACCTCATGGTTCCTAATCGAATTCGTTAACCGCTGCGCCACGACGGGCGCTCCCCAAAACACAATTTAATATCACTCTTAAACACATTAAAGGGAGAAGTCAAGGTGAGAATCAACTAGTGCCCACATATATTTGCGTCAGACACCTTGTAGTGGATGCTGATAGTGCCTGGAGTGGACCCTTTTTCCCAGCTGGTGCGCCTGTCTCCCAAGTACCAGGATGTTGGCTGCTAACAAGCACAGCTGCCCCCTTCTCTTGAGAATTGCCCTCAGCCCAATGGAAGCCTCCCCTTTCCTCCCCAAGCCCCTGCCAGTCCCGGGCCTTGGCTGATGCGGGTACAATAACAAGCCTCCTTGCCACAAGGTGACTTGGCTCTGTGGGTCAAGGGCCCCAGCGCTCCCTGTGGGTCAGGCTGGGGCTGCATCATTCTGTGCCCCCGGCTCTCTTTTCCTCACTCCTCTTCTGAGAGCTCAGCTTCTAGGGGCTCTGACCAAAGACCCTCCTTTGAAATATGTGCCTATTAGGTACCAGCGGCTGATGTCCCTTGTCCTATTTAATCCTCATGATAACTCTTGGGGGGGGTCAACTTCACCCATGATGACACTCCTTCTCTGAGAAGTGCCCCCTTCCTCGTTTTACCCAGGCAGGTTCCCCTTATGCTATATGACCCACCTTTGCTGGATAGAGCCCCTGTGCCATACACCTGAGAGATGGAGCTTCAGCCCCTCTGGACCAGATTCTTTCTTCCAGGAGTTTGGAGTTGGGTCTGAAAGATGGCAGCCATATTGAAGGAGGTTGGCACTGTCACACATAAGCTTATGTGTGAGCTATGGGAGCAGCCAGCTTTTGCCACAGGCACCAGATACACAGAAGAAACCTGTCTGCAGAGGGAGAAAAATGAAGCAAGTACAGAGGGGAGAGAAAAGAGAGGGGAGGAGTTCCCATTGTGGCTCAGTAGTGATGAACCCAGCTAGTATCCCTGAGTATCCATTAGTTCTATCCACTATCCCTGGCCTCCCTCCGTGGATAAAGGATGCGGTGCTGCCGTGAGCTGTGGTTAGGTCGCAGACGCAGCTCGGATCCCTCATTGCTGTGGCTGTGATGTAGGCTGGCAGTCATAGCTCTGTTTGGACCCCTGGCCTGGAGACTTCCTTATGCCATGGGTGCAGGTCTAAAAAGACAAAAATAAAATAAAATAAAATAAAATAAATAAAATAAAATAGAGGGGAGATGGAGAGGAAGCCTTGCCTGAATTTCTGATTGGCTCTGCAGGGGGTAGTGTGAGGCTCACGTGCTCCTCTGCCTTGGGGTTTCAGGAGGTAGCCTGGTCTCCTGAGACAGTCCTGATTTTGCTTACTCTAGCCTGAGGGACATAAAAAGTGCTGGGTAAGATGGGGAGTTTTGCCCCCCTTTTACAGATAATAAGAAGGACACTCAGGAAGGGTAATCATCAGCTTATGGGAACCCAGCCAGAAACTGACACAGCTAGAATTCTCAGAGGGGTCTGGCTTATTCCAAGGTCAGGTTGCTTGGACTGCTCATGTTCACCCACTGGGGACAGGACTCTGGCCACCTGAATGCTGCATCTCTGAGCATCTTAACTCTGGGCTGGCAGAAATTGCTTCCTCGGGCTCAGGAATTCCCAAGATGCCTTGGAACACAGCAAGGGTGTCACCTCACTCTGGAAGCTGCCACTTCTGACCTGGCGTCCATAGCTCTCCTGTGAATAAGTGGTCTTGCTGAGCTTTGTAGCCAGGCTCAAAGGACGACCTGGACCCTCCCCCTGAGGATGACCTTGACCTTTGATTGCTAGGTAAGTGGGACTTTGAGACCTTGCCCCTCTGTGGGAAGGGGAGTTTGGCCTGAACTGCACTTCCTCACCAGCATCACCCATCCCTTAAGAATCAGGCTGATAAAGAGCCAATGCTGAGCCCAAAGCAGGCACGATTAATCATTTCCTCCTCCGCGCTGCTGCTACTGCATCCTGTGTCTGAGTCACTTCCACATCCCTATACCTAACACGGAGCCTAGCGCAAAAGAGGTACGGGGGCACGAGTGCTGAATGAATGGCATTGAACCTTACCCTGTTGGATACTGTGTCCACTCAGCCCCCTTAACAACACTTAAAGCAGCATGAGGGTAGGTAGTCTACTCTGTGATGCGGGAAGGGCCAGGCTGGTGCCATGCGGAAGCATGGCCTCTGTGGAGGGTCAGGAGTCTTTGGGATGAATTGCAGCTCATCTCACTGGGTCTTAAAATCTTAGGCAAGTTATTCCTCCTCTCTGAGCCTCAGTTTTTTCATCTGTAAAACGGGGATGATAATAATAACACCTCTCTAACCGCATAATCAGGATTAAGTGAGATAATACACCTAAAATTCCATCACGGGCCTAACACAGGAACTCAGTGAATATTAATTTTCTCCATTCTGGTATTTCCCATAGTGCCTGGCATATGGCAGACGTTCAGTAAACACTAGGTCACCTTCAGGCTGTCCTGGACCCAGCAGCCCTGTTCAAATTACCAGTTGGCAGCAGCAGTGTGAATGGACCAAGGAGATAACAGCAAAGCCCAGTCACAAGGTAGCACATAGAATCCGGAACTGATAAGTGACTGCTCTTTTTTTTTTTTTGCCTTTTAGGGTTGAACCCTTGGCTTATGGAAGTTCCCAGGCTAGGGGCCGAATCGGAGCTGTAGCTGACAGCCTATGCCACAGCCACAGCAACGCTGGATTCTTAACCTACTGAGCGAGGCCAGGGATCGAACCCACACCCTCATGGATACAGTCGGGTTCGTTACCTCTGAGCCATGATGGGAACTCCAATGACTGCTGTTTTAAGCCCTAAGTTTGAAGTAGTAACCAATGTGCTGGGTAGGTTCCTAAGTTCCTGAGACAAACACTGACTGATGTTCTAGAAAGGGCTGGGGTGGAATTGGTCTTTAGTTGTAACTGGAACCAGTACACTCTCTCTGTGTCACTTGTCTTTGTTTCTGTTTTTAATATTAACTCCCCACCCGACAACTCTCACCAGGAGGCTCAGATGGCCGCCCTGGGGGGCAGCCTGCGTTGGTGCGACCCCATTCCCCCTTCGTTTTTTTCTGAACACTAGCTTTTTCTCTTTCACAGCACGCTGATTTTCCTCATGGTGTAGAAAATACAGCTGAGTCTTATAGCTTGCCCCTTTAGCTTCTGGAGAAGAACTGACTCGTTTCCCTGGAAGTCCCAGAGAGAAGACTGGTTGGCCCAGCTTGGGTAAGGCACTCCCCCCACCACCCCTGTGCTGGTGGGGGAGGACGGGCTGGCCCAGTGCAGTCCTGATGACACATGCTGAGCACAGCGCGGTGCCAAGCACTGTTCTAAGGCATAATGCGTGTATTAACCGACTCCAGCCTCACAGCAAAGGCAGTCCTATCTGGGCTGTTATTATCTCCGCTCCGAGGTGAGGAAGCTGAACACGGAGGCACAGAGAGCTGGACTAACTTTTCCAAGATCACACAGCCAGAAAGAAGTGTAGCCAGGATTCATATCAAGACTGTCTGACTCCAGAGCTCCCGCCCTTATGGACCACTCAGCTGGCCTCTTAGATGGAGCTCCAGGGGGATCCAAAGAACTGAGGGGAGGGCAACGTGGACACCCTCCAAGGAAGGAACTAGAAGACTTGGCCCAGAGAAGGGAAGCCCTGGGAGGCCTTAATCACACTGCCTTCAGGTCTCTAACTGGCTGTTGTAGGCAGTGAGAGTGGAAGGTTCCAGGTGACTTCGGAAAATGAAACTGGGACCACTGGGAAGTGGGTTTCTGCTCAGTGGAAGGGATTTCTTCTGAGTCTGAGGATGGTATGATAGCTTCTGGAAACACGAGGGTCTCGTTGTCAGGAGTTGGAGGAGCCACCTCCCCGGGGGAGTTGTTTCGAAGCCTCCCGCCATCCCGTCTGTGAGGGTACAGCCCGCCAGGGCAAGAGGAAGGCGCTCGGTGGGTGGGAGGCTGGACTGGGTCGGTGGTTCCCAGACCTTTGGGTCAGCAAACCATGCCTTTCCAAAATTATTGTAACTGATGTAAGGTGGCTAGTTTTTTCCCTGGGGGAGAGTCCTGTGCCCCCTTTATGTGTCAGGACACATAAAATAGCCCAACCAGCCAGCTAAACAAACCAAAAACAACCACCAGCCACTTCACCACTTCGTAAGAGGGAGCCCATTGCAACACCAGAAATCCAAACGGACATTATCTCAGAATAAACGATTGCTTGCTCTCAAGGATGAGCAGTTGACAAAGTTACATAAACAGAAGCCAAAAACAGGATGTATTAACAACAATTTGAGGGAGTTCCCATCGTGGCTCAGCAGTTAACAACCAGACTAGGATCCATGAGGACTCGGGTTCAATCCCTGGCCTCGCTCAGTGGGTTAAGGATCTAGCGTTGCCGTGAGCTGTGCTGTAGGTCGCAGATTCGTCTCAGATCTTGCGTTGCTGTGGCAGTGGCGTAGGCCGATGGCTACAGCTCTGATTTGATACCTAGCCTGGGAACTTCCATATGCTGTGGGTATGGCCCTAAAAAGACCCCCTCCAAAAAAAATGTGCAACAGAATATTGGAGGGGCATGGAGAAAGAGGACTCATATCAGGCATATCTCGGTAAAGACCTACTGTTTCTCAGCAGATGGAGGCTGCTATGTGATCATCTCCAGTTACCCTGTGGGTGTGACCTGCCTTCTTGGCTGGTGTGTAAATTCCACGGGGTGGCGGGGGGGAGGTCATGTGCCCACTTGAATGCCCAGCCTGGTGCTGTCCTGGCTGGAGGCTACAGGATGTGGGTGTTGCCCAGCCTGGTTCAGATTTAGGGCGCAAGGTAGGGCCAGGCAGGACGAGGCAGCTGGGGGTTTCCTCGGAGTGGGCTGGAAGCCAGCCTGACAAGGAATTTCCCCAGGCGCGTCTTAATCCTGCCTTCCATGTAGAGTGAGCACAGCATGGGAAGATGGGCTGGGCTCTTCACTTCCCCAGAAACCAGCTATTCTGGGGAGGAAGCAGCACTGTCTCACAAGGTGTCAGGGTCTGGTCCTCCCCTCCTGGGAAGGAAATATACCCCAACAACCGCAGGGCTGACTGGTGCCCTGGGGAGAAATCTTGGCTTGGCTGTGTGACCACCAGCTCTTTAGCCAGAACTGTGCAATAGAAATACAATGTGAGTCATGTGTGAAACTGTAAATGTTCTAGTAGCCACATTTTTTTAATTATTTTATTTTATTTTTTGGTCTTTTTGCCTTATCTAGAGCTGCACCCACGACATGTGGAGGTTCCCAGGCTAGGGATCTAACAGGAGCTGTAGCTGCGGGCCTTCGCCACAGCCACAGCAATGCGGGATCTGAGCCGCGTCTGTGACCTACACCACAGCTCATGGCAGCGCTGGATCCTTAACCCACTGGGCAAGGCCAGAGATCGAACTCGCAACCTCATGGTTCCTAGTTGGATTCGTTAACCACTGAGCCACAACGGGAACTCCTAGTAGCCACATTTTAAAAAAAAGAAACAAGTGGGAGTTGCCGTCGTGGCTCAGTGGTTACTGAATCCGACTAGGAACCATAAGGTTGCAGGTTCGATCCCTGGCCTTGCTCAGTGGGTTAAGGATCCGGTGTTGCCGTGAGCTGTGGTGTAGGTTGCAGATGCGGCCCAGATCCGGCGTTGCTGTGGCTGTGGCTGTGGCGAAGGCCCGCAGCTACAGCTCCTCTTAGACCCCTAGCCTGGGAACCTCCATATGCTGCAGGTGTGGCCCTAGAAAAGGCAAAAAGACCAAAAGAAAAAATAAAGGAAAGAAAGAAAAGAAACAAGTGAAATTCATTTAAATAACAAATTTTACTTAACCCAATACATCCAAAATTATATCATTATAGCATGCAGCATATATAAAAATGATGCCACAGGTGCAGTTCTAATATATATATATATATATATATATATATATATATATATATATATATGTATGTATATATATTGTATTTGACATTTTTGGCATAATCTTTGAAATCTGGGGTCTCTTTTATTCTTACAGAATAATTTGGATTAGCCACATATCAAGTGCTCATTGGCCACTGTGGCCAGAGGCTACCATATTGGACCGAGCAGCTGTACGCCATGAATTCTGGATGTGAAGCCTGGGAGACTCAGAATTTCTGCATCCTGAGATTGCCCTTGGAAGGACTTCAAGGTCAGCTGGCCAGGCCCTTTACGTATAAGGAAATGAGTTTCCTCAAGGAGACCCACTGCTCCTAGCAAAGCAGAGGTCCACACCCAGGGCTCTGGGTCCCAGTGTAGGTAACCCCCCTAACCGAGCATCCCCCTGCCAGTGGAGAAGGGTTGCCGATGGCCTCTGTCAAGGTATAAAACAGGAGCAAGATGTGAGCTGGGGGGACCTGGGAGGAGGTAGGCATCTTCTCCTCTGCCACCTTCTCTTGTTCTGGGGGGAACGTCTGAGCACAGAGTGGGCAGGCGTTCCTTTGACAGCTCCTCAACATAGACTCATGCCCACGCCTTTCCTTCTGATTCTTCTCTTTTCTTCTCATATATTTGTTGCTTATGATGACCCTGCATTTGGTGGCAGATTACAGACAGGCCAGACGTCCTGGGGGGAGGAGCAGTTAACTCCACCTGGAGCCACCTGGGCAGGCTTACTGCTGGACAAAGACGGGGGAGCTGTGGACCTCAGAGGAGGGTACAGATGGTGAGGGGCACAGATGAAGGGAAAGGGAGGTTCAGGCAGAGGGTGACAGAGAGGGGCTGTGTGAGGGACCTGGTCTCCTATTTTCCCAGGGGCAATGGCTGCTGCTATTCTTTCTCCTCACTTCCACCTGGGGTCCTAGGAGTTGCCATGGCCTCTCAAGAAAGAGGGAAAACTCCATTTTTTCTCTTTTTTTTCAGGGCTGCATCAGCAGCATATAGAAGTTGCCCAGGCTAGGGGTCAAATTGGATAGCTGCTGGCCTAGGCCACAGCTACAGCAACACAGGAACTGAGTCCCACCTTTGCAGCAAGGCTGGATCTTTAACCCACTGAGCGAGGCCAGGGATTGAAACCACAACTTCATGGATACTAGTCAGGTTCTTAACCCACTGAGCCACAAAGAGAACTCTAAAACTCCACCTTTTTTTTTTTTTTTTTTTGTCTTTTGTCCTTTTAGGGCCGCACCCTTGGCATATGGAGAGTCCCAGGCTAGGGGTCTAATCGGAACTGTTGCCTCTGGTCTAGGCCACAGCCACAGCAATGCCAGATCCGGGCCACGTCTGCGACCTACACCACAGCTCACAGCAACACTGGATCCTTAACCTACTGAGCGAGGCCAGGGATCGAACCCGCAACCTCATGGTTCCTAGTTGGATTCATTTCTGCTGTGCCATGAAGGGAACTCCCAAAACTCCACTTTTTATATGTCTGCCTCACCTGAGATCCTAAGAAGACCAGCACACGGCGGGCACCCAGTGGATGGAGGGGAAAGAGGGAAGCAGATGAAGAGGACTTTAGCTTGAGTCCAGAGCAGCTGGGTCAGGGAGTCCAGGGACCAGCAAAGGGGGCAGGAAGGAGACTGGTGAGTCCTGAGCACCTCACCTTCAGAATCTCATTCACCAGCCCGATAGCAGGAGGTAGGCGTTATTTCCCCTATTCTAGGTGAGGAAAACGAGGCTCAGAGAGGTCCAGTGACCTGCTGGGGTTAAGGCCCATTCTGTCTATTTCAAAGGCCAGTCTTTCTAGGTTCTTTCTGACATGTGCTTATCTGGCCTCTGCCAAGAACCCAGCAGTGACCAAGTTCTTGGCAGGCACCCCCGCCTTCGGGGAGAACTGCTTCACTGGGAGTTCCTGGTGAAGTAGAAGTTTCCTTGAAAAGCCTCCTGTTACAGTCCCGACCCCTCCCGGGCTTGGAGAGACCCCATCACACCGCCCCCACCCCCACCACACACACACACACACACACACACACACACACACACACACACAACACACGCACCCCGGGGTGAGGATGGGAAGCAGCTTGAGGGGGTAAAGTGGCTTGCTCAAGGTCATAGAGCAAGGGGGTGATAGAGGCGAGATGGACCACCGTGCCCTTGGGCGCTGACTCATGGCCACTCCTGTGGGAACGCCGCTGCCAGTGTCTCAGCCTTGGCTTTCCCAGCCAGGCAATGGGTAGGATTGCCTTGGCATATCTGCCTGGGCCTGGAGCCAGGGGACAGGGAAAAAGCTGAGCACAGCGCATCACCAGGGCACCTCGCCCTCGCCCTGTTCCAGTGCCAACTGCTCACATGGGGCATCCTTCCCCAGGGGCAGGAGCCTTTCCAGTTCTCAGAGGGACCAGGCTAGGCTCTGATGTGGCTCAAATCCCCAGCACCCAGCACAGGCAGAGTGACCAACCCTCTTGGTTTGCCCAGGACTATCTCAGTTTGCGGCTCCAAGTCCTGCAGCCCGGGCACCCCTCAGTCCTGGGCAAACTGCACAGTTGATCACTCTAGACCTGAC
Source organism: Catagonus wagneri (assembly GCA_004024745.2). Taxonomy (NCBI): domain Eukaryota; kingdom Metazoa; phylum Chordata; class Mammalia; order Artiodactyla; family Tayassuidae; genus Catagonus; species Catagonus wagneri. Next base: position 32,674,161 of record PVHT020000066.1, on the reverse strand, counting down.
ACCAAGTTGCTAGTTGACACTCAGGAAACGTTTTAAGTGAACAAACACAGGTAATGGCCTCAAGAACAATAAATGAGCAGCAGCCCTGGGAGGGAGGCAGATGGAGACTGCTGGGCCCATTTTATAGCTGAGGAACTGAGGACCAGAGAGTTTAAACTTGCAGTTTGCTTGTACCTATCTCATGCCCTTTCCTCAGCACCAAATCGCCTCTAAACCGTCCCTTGAGTATTTGGAGCTGGTCACTGGGGTGGGAGGCAACTGAGCACAGAAAAGGCATTCAGTGGATTTTGCCCATCCTAAACCTGAGGCTGGAAAGGGCAAGGAGAGACGAGGGGCTGCTCTGTTTCACTTCCACAGCCTCTGTGGCCCTGCTGGGGTTGGTGGGGTCAAACCTCACTTTAGCAGCTTCAGCTGTGTGGCCTTGAGCAAGTGACTTATTCTCTCAGTTGCGGATTCCTCATCTGTAACAGTGGGAATACAGTACGAAAGCTCAGCATCTGAAGTCGTTGTTGCAAGGATTAAATGAGATGATGCACAGAAAGCACTTGTCACGGGGCCTGGCTCGGAAGAAGTGTTCCATGAACAGCTGCTGTAATTTTTCTTATTGGGCGCCGCAGGCATTCGGTGTGTTCTACTCGCTGTGTGGTGGAGCCCTAGGAGCTGCCTTGGAGGACAAACATCGACACTCCTATTATTGTGTGGCCTCTGTAAATCCCATAGCCCCTCTGTGCCTCCATCTGCGCTTCTGTAAAATGGAATGTTACCCCATTCTAGGTGCTTTGGAGGACCAAGTGAGCGGGTGTGTATTTGGGATGGTTCTTAATACACGAGCCGTCCCTTTCCTCTCCACGCACACCCTAACCCTTAGAACTAACCTGTGAGACATATTACTATTCCCGTTTTACCGGAAAAGGCAGCAGTAGTAGAGGTATTCCGCGAATGTCTGCTTGGTGAATAAGTGAATAAATGAATGAATGGGAAGGGTGGTTGACTGAATGAATGAAAGGATGAATGGCGCGTGGAAACCTCGCGCGAGAGCTTGGACCCTGGGCTTTCTCAGCCAATCGGGCTGCAGGCTCGGCGGCCTCTCCCCGCCCAGGTGTGGGGATGCGGATTACTGGGCGCTGGGCGCTTGGAGATCGCACTTGAAAGGAGCCTGGAGCGCGCAGAGCGCGGCCCAGTAATTAGCGGCGGGAGAGCGGCAGGCGGGCTTATCGGCCATCGCGGCCTCCCGGGCGGGCTCCCGACGCCGCCGCCGCCGCCGCCGCCCCGGGCGGAGGGCGCAGCGGTTCCCACGCTCGGCCCGGGCCGGGGGCGTTCTCGGTACGGCGTGGCCGCGCTCGCCACTGCCGCGGAGGCCGGGCTGTAATTAGGATAATTGCGCGGCTCCCCGCCCGCGGCTGTTGGGGACCCCAGGCCGTCGGGGGGGGGGGCCTGGGCCGGGGGCGCCCCAGCCCCTGGCGCGGCTCATTCCTCCAGACCAGTGAGTCAGCACTCCTGGGCTGCCCGGGCGGCCGAGAAGGGGCTCCTGGAGTCAGCTCTGTGGGGAAATAGAGGGAAGGGGAGAGTACTAGCCTTGAAGAGCATCTGCTGGATGCCGGTGCTTGGCTAGGCAGTTCTGGTCGTGCGCATCACCGTGTAGTGTCAGGAGGAGATGAGAACATCTGGACCGCCGCTGGTGCCTGGCCCGGATAAGGTGCTCAGAACACAGCATAGTATCCTAATCCGCTCAGCAGTTTAACAGGTGGGAATTCTGAGGCCCAGAAGGGTTAAGTGACTGTGCCTCCAATTACACAGCCAGTGCATTCGTACTTCAGAAAGCCTTGATGCCCAGCAAATGTTGGTTTTGCTCCCTCCAGTACTTTGATTTTACTGCACCTGGAGTCCCAAGCCTGATGTCTGTCCTAGATTTTTAGATTCTTGGCAGCGCTAATCATAACCAGATCCTTACCACTGATACAAACCACAGGGAATCCTTCTGGAAAGGCAGTTAAAAAGGCAGTAATCCCATTTCAAGCACAACTGTCTAATCCTAAACCCAACCCAAACTTTAACCCTCTTCCACATTTAACTCCCAGACCTTGAGCTTGACCTTTGCCCCTGCCCCTGCCCTCAACCTTCTCTCCCAGTTAACCTCCATCAACCCTCCAATCCCACTCCCCCAAGTACTCTGCCTCTGGAAGGTCTCTGAAGGTCTCCCGCAGCTCAGGACCTTTGCACATGCTGCAGCCTCAGGCTGGGATATCCTTTTCCCGGGGCCACTTGGGAAACTCCTTTAACCTTTTAAAATTCCCTGCAAGCCCTTTTGGGACCACCTTGTCCCCTGGCCAGGCTTTCCACAGACTCTGAGCTCTTAGAGGATAGGGTCTGCATCTACTAGGAGTAGAAAGTGAAAACAGAACCAATTAATTGCTTATGAATGCGTGAATGAATGAGTAAATGAATGAGAATGAATGAATGAATGATTGATTGAATAAACAAGCAAAGGCCTATTCTGAGCCTCAATCCTTAACCCTCTTCCTAGCTTTGGATCCCTTCTCCAGTAGGAAACAACTGAAAGACCAAGGGTCCCTACCCCCCTGCCCCCCCCCAGGTGCCCCAAGATCGTTATTTCCCTGTGTCTGTGACGTGTGCAGAGGCATTTGAACCTAGGACTTTGAATCAGACAAGCCTGGATCTGGCTCCTGGCCACAGGGTTTCCAGCTGAGTGACTCTGGGCCTCTGCTTGGTGATCTAAAACATAGTAGCAATAATGAAAACTTTATGAAGGAAAATCATCCTCCCCCAAGGCCCTTGCTGGAACTCAGGCTTGTAGTTCAACCTGTGGAAATGGGGATGGAAGGAACAGGGCAGGGGTATGTGGAAGGAACATAGTCTTTCTTGAGGGTAAGGAACACCTGTGAGGGTAAGAGGCAGGCCCACAAGGAAGTGAGGCAGCCCCCTGGGTGTGGAGGGAGGCTTCCCAGAGGATGTGAGAATCTGTCGGAGTCTGCTGCTGGACAAGTCACAGCAGAGGCAGCTGCATGTTCAAAGACATCAAGCTATGAACAAAGGCTTCCCTATTATTGCTGGAGGACAGAGCAGGAGGTGGGGGCTGGTGGTAGAAATTGGGGTTGGTGAGGGTGGCAGTGCCTGGGTAAGAAAAGGCCTTGAGGGGCCTTTGGCTGTTGTGCTTTTTCTTGTAGGCAATAGGGAACCACGGCAGGTTTGGGAGGGAACTTCAGAATGGTGGCTTTGGGAGTTTCCATTGTGGCTCAGCAGTAATGAACCCAACTAGTATCCATGAGGACTCGGGTTCGATCCCTGGCCTCACTCAGTGGGTTGAGGATCCAGTGTTGCCGTGTAGGTCCCAGACACGACTTGGATCTGGCATTGCTGTGGCTGTGGCATAGGCCAGCAGTTGCAGCTCCAATTCGACCCCTAGCCCCTAGGAGCTTCCATAAGATGGCTCTGACCAACAAATGTGGAGGCTGGCACGGAGGTAGCCGTGATGGGAAGCAGGGAGGCCGGTTGGGAAGCTAGTGAGGATACAAGTGACATAAAGTAATGTCGGTGATTAGCCAGCTTTTATTGAGTGCCTGCTATGTGCCAGGTGCTATTCTAAATGCTGACATGTTTTAACCCATGCAAAGTTAGTTGCGCTCATGGCCTTCTAGAAATACCACCTATATATAAACATTTCCCACATATCTGTCTCTGGCTGCACCTCCCCTCTCTTGGACCTATATGCCCAACAGCCCACGGGCTTCTCTGCAGATGTCTAACAGGAATCTAACCTTCACGTGTCTAAAAGCGATCTTCCCAGATCTTCTCCTCCCTCTGTCTTCCCCATTTCATTAAACGACAGTTTCATCCTTGCAATTGTTCAGTCCCAAAACTTTGGAATCATCTCAGTCTACCCCCGCCCCCAACCGAACCCCCACCTCGCCACTCTTCCTGTCACTCCTCACGTCTCATCCAGCTGCAGATCCTGTCCTTTCTGACTCCAGCACATCAGCTCAGTCTGGCCAATTCTCACCTCCCTGGTGCTTCTTGCCTGAATCACTGCCAGTTGCCCCGTCTCTCACTGGTCTCCCTGCCTCTGGCCTTGCTCCAGGCCCTTCAGTCTATTCTTCCCACAGCAGCCAGGGTGACCTTAAAATATGAAGTCACATCAGGTCCCTCCTCTGCTCAAATCTGCCCTCCTCTCCCTAGCATCAAAGTCAAGGTCCTGACAAGAGCAGCCAGATCACTCCAAGACCTCGTCCCTCTCTCCCAGTTCCTTAGTGGACCTCTTCTCTGCTCTCCCTGCCCCCCACCCTGGCCACCCTGACGTCTTTGCCAAACCTCCAACTCTTTACATTCTCACAAGCCTCAGAATTCTGGGGCTTGCCCTTCTCTCCACCTGAATGCCTTCTCCCCAGCTCTTAAGGTAGTTTGCTCTTTCAAATCTCTGCTCAAATGTCATCTGTTAGTGGGATCTTTCTTCAGCCGCCCTGTTTAAACTAACAGCCCTCCTCCTCCACCGCCCAGGAGCTCTTATCCCCACCAGGCTAAAATGTCAGCTTCATGAGAACAGGGGTTTTTGTTGGTTTCACTGCCATTTCTCCAGTGCCAGGCATGTCATAGGTGCTCAATTAATTTTTTTTTTTTTGGAACTGAAGGCGGAATCCTCATTTTACAGATGAGGAAACTGAGGCACAAAGAGGTTAAGTAGTTTGCCCAAGATCGCACACTAGTAAGCAGTTCTGTTGGGCTGATGAGACCAGAATGGGCTGGGCAGTGACAGCAGCGAGGGTAGAGAGGAGAGGTGGATGAAAACAAGGACCTCCAGGAGTTCCCTGGTGGCTCAATGGGTTAAGGAGCCGGCATCGTCACTGTTGTGGTTCATAGTCACTGCTGTGGCTTGAGTTCGATCCCTGGCCTGAGAACTTCTGCATGCTGCCTGCATGGCCAAAAAACAAAACCAAACAAAACAACAAAAAAAACAAGGACTCTCCAATGGGCTCACGTGACCAGAGTTCACGGGCTGACTGCTGCATCAAGGGGTGAACCTGATATGGTGGGACCTCTCTGGGTTGACGTGAAGGTTAAATCAATCTGGAATTTAAAACGCACTGTATATGTAGGGAAAGAAAGATTTCTGAAAAGCTATCCCATGAATTTTTAACTCGCAGCAATTTTCCTGTCCTTCTTCACCCTTGGCATTGCTCCTGGGGAAGGCAGCTTTAGCAGCTGACAAGAAGCTAATTTGCAGCTTTGACTTTCAAAATGCATATTTTGAAAGAGTAGAGCAGACATAACAGTTTCAGAATCCAGAATTTCAATTTAAAGACCTACACACGTGGGAGGGATAAAGAGTTTTTCTGAAAACCCTCCCCAACCCCCAACCTCATTTTCCATGTCGAGACCCAGAATCTGGCCACGTTAGAGCATGGACTCTTTTTTTTTGCTTTTTAATTGCTACACCCATGGCATACGGAAGTTCCCAGGCTAGGGGTCGAATCAGAGCTGCAGCTGCCGGCCTACACCACGGCCACGGCAACTCCAGATCCTTACTCACTGAATGAGGCCAGGGATCAAATCCGAACCCTTGCGGATACAAGTCGCATTCGTAACCCGACGAGCCACAGTGGGAACTTCCTGAGCATGGACTTTTCACTATGAGCTCTGGAGGGAGGGAAGGAAGGTGTGAGGTCGAGGATTGATACTAAGATTCACCTGTGGATCAGAATCCCTTGGAGGGCTGGTTCCAATGCTGACAGAGCCACGTGGTGGGGGCCCCAGCCCCAGAGTTTGTGATTCAGTAGCTCCTGGGTGGGACCTGAGATTTTGCATCTCTAACAAATTCCCAGGTGATGTTGACCACACTCTGAAGGGTCCTGGTGTGGAGGATGCAGCTCTAGCCACACAGGGCAGCCTGCCAGACCCCATCCCCTCCTGGGTGGAGGTGTGGAGGGGAGAAGGCAACCGGGGTTTCAGGGACCGCAGGAGATGGGGATGTAGAAATGCCCAGGAAGGGAGTTCCTGTGGTGGCTCAGCGGGTTACGAACCTGACTAGTATCCATGAGGATGTGAGTTCGATCCCTGGCTTCGCTCAGTGGATTAAGGATCTGCTGTTTCTGTGACTATGGCGTAGGCTGGCAGCTGAAGCTCCGATTCAACCCCTAGTCTGGGAATTTCCATATGCCATGGGTGTGGCCCTAAAAAGCAAATAATAATAATAATGATGATGATGATGATGATGGAGTTCCCGTCGTGGTGCAGTAGTTAATGAATCCAACTAGGAACCCTGAGGTTGTCGGTTTGATCCCTGGCCTTGCTCAGTGGGTTAAGGATCCGGTGCTGCCGTGAGCTGTGGTGTAGGTCACAGATGCGGCTCAGATCTGGCATTGCTGCGGCTGTGGAGTAGGCCGGCAGCTATAGCTCTGATTTGACCCCCAGCCTGGGAACCTCCATATGCCACAAGTGCAGCCCTAAAAAGCAGGAAAAAAATTAATAATAATAAAAGCAAAAAAGAAACGAAAAGAAATGCCCAGCAAGACTGTGGGTTAGAGAGAGCCAAGGTCGGAGGAGAAGGCACAAGAAGCTGTGGCCAGGAGCAGTGTGGGCAGCGGATGCCTTGGGACCAACCCAAGGACAGGTGAGGTGTAAACATCAGCCATAGCTACAGAGGCTGGAGGCGACACTGGAGCCAGAGATGCCCTCCCCCACCCCAAGGTTATCCAAGCCTCCCCTCACTACTTACCCTAGAGGAAGGAAGGAGGGGATTGAAAAATCCTAAAAGACTGAGCATTTTACCCCAAAGAACCCAAGTGGACCTGCAGTGGCACAACCTAAAATTTCTCGCCAAAACGTTATTAATTCCTCTGCTCCTGTGAGAGCAGGAGGAAGTGGCCCGAGGCTTGCAAAGCTGTGGTTAAGAACCCAGGCTGTGTAGTCATTCACTTGCTAGGCAACCCTGGGCAGGAGACACCCTCTGCAAACCTCATTCTCCTCTAATGCAAAGTGAAGGTGAAGCTCCTAAGACTGAGACATTTAAAGGAGACAGAGTCTTCAGAAGAACACCCCAGCTAGTGTCTGGCACAGAATACACATTCAATAAAAGATATTTATTGTTATTAGGGGTTTAAAAAATTCTTCACCTCGAATTTTTCCTTCTCTCCTCCTCCTTCCTCAAATACTTCCTGCTACGCCCCTGATGTAGATTTTGCCCAAACAAAGGTGAACAGACTGGTCAACGGGTGAATACAGACCATGGGCTGATGCTGTGCTGGGGTGAACCCAGGGGGCTGGGGAATCAGAGATGGCTTCCTGGAGGAGAGGAGGGAGTGTTTATTTAGCTGCCTTTGTAAAAGCTGGTAACAAATCAAAGGAAGGTTTTTTTTTTTTTTTTTTTTTGCTTTGTTTTGCTTTGCTTTTTAGGGCCGTGCCTGCGGCATACGGAGGTTCCCAGGCTAGGGGTCTAATCGGAGCTGTAGCTGCCGGCCAACGCCACAGTCACAGCAGCGCCAGATCCGAGCTGCATCTGTGACCTACACCACAGCTCACGGCAACGCCGGATCCTTAACCCACTGAGCAACGCCAGGGATCGAACCGACAACCTCAGCGTTCCTAGTTGGATTCGTTTCCGCTGTGCCGCAATGGGAACTCCAACAAATAAGTGCTCTTTATGTGTGGCTTCTTTTACGCAGCGTAATTATATCGAGATGTATCCATCTTGTTGTCTCTACCAGTAGTCCCTTTTTTAAAAAAACTGCTGAATGGAATCCTTTGTATGAATATACGGCAGTTTATGCACTCCTCTGATGATGGACTATTGGGGTCCCAGATTTCAGCGGTTACAAATCAAGCTGCGGTGAATATTCATTACAAGTCATTGTAAGGACCTAAGCTTTTGTTCCTCTTGAGTACGTTCCCAGGATTGGAACGATCAAGTCATATGGTAGGTGTATGTTAAAGTGTGTAAGAAACTGTCAGACTGTTTTCCAGAGGAATCGTACCATTTTCCATTCCCACCAGCAACATCGGAGTGTTCCAGTTCCTCTGCCTCCTCACCAGCACTCGGTATGCTTAGTCTTTTTAACTCTGACCACTGTGACAGGCATGTAGCAGCAGCTCACTGTGACTTTAATCTGCATTTCCCTAAATGCGGAGCATCTTTTAATGTGTTTATTGGCCATCCATGTATCTTCTTTGGTAGAGTGTCTGTTTAAATATTTTGGCCGTTTTTAATTGAGTTACTCTTTTTTCTAATTATTGTCTTTTGAAAATTCTTTATGTATTCTGAATACAAGTCCTTTGTCATATATGTCGCTTGCAAATATTTTCTCCTGATCAGTAGACTTTCTAGTCTCTTAATGTCTTTCAAAGAACAGACATTTTAAAAATCTTATGAAGTCCAATTTACCATTTTTTTTACTTTTGTGAGTCATGCTTTCTATGGTATATCTAAAGAAAACCCAGGACCACAAAAATTTTCTCCTATGTTTCTTCTGTAAGTTTTATAGGTTTAGGTTTTACATTTCGGCCTATCAATCTGTTCTGAGTTACTTTTTATACATGCTATGAATTGATCAGATTGTGTATATGTGTTTTAACATGTGAATGAAAACAATTGTTCCAGCACTCACTGAAAAGATTTTTTTTCCCTCTGTGGATGTGGCTTTGTACCTTTGTCAAAATCAGTCGTGTATGTGATTGTATTTCTGGAGTCTCAATTCTATTGACGTATTTGTCTGTCTTTATGCTAACATCACTGCCTTGATTATTGTAGCTTACTCTAACTACTCCCAGACAAAAGCATAACTGACTGATAAGGAAAAAGAGAGAGGGGGGAGGGAGAGAGAAGTTCTGTCCAAATAAGCACACTAGCCAAGGAAGAACTTGGAAAATGGGAGGTTTCATGACCCTTCCCAAGCTTCACCCCCTTCCCATTTCTAGATACTGTCTGATCAGGGCTGAGGAAGATAAGACTAACACTTCCTGTCTTCTAGAGACAATACTATTCTTTCTTTCTTTTCTTTTTTTTGCTTTTTAGGACTGCACTCGGGGCATATGGAGGTTCCCAGGCTAGGGGTCTAATCAGAGCTGTAGCTGCTGGCCTATGCCACAGCCATAGCAACGCCAGATCTGAGTATCATCTGTGACCTCCACCACAGCTCACTCAATGCCAGATCCTCAATCCACTGAGCGAGGCCAGGGATCGAACCCGAAACCTCATGGTTCCTAGTCGGCTTCGTTTCCGCTGCGTCACCACGGGAACTCCAAGAGACAACACTTTTCTTAGTACGGCCCAAGATCACATTAGCTTTTCGGTAATCGCTGTTGACTCATGTAAAGCTTGGTAACAACTGAAACTCCTTTGTTTTACAAGTGGTCCTGCTAAGCCAGGTCGCGTCAAACCCTCTGCACTGACCAATGTGCACTTTACAATACATAATTTTTGACTAATAATTATACATCAAGCCTCGTGCTCGGTACTTTATGTAATAAATTACTATTATGGCTATCCCACACCAAGCACTTTTACTATGTACCAGATACTGTGATAAACTCTTTTTTGGCCACATTTTGTAGCATGAGGTTCTTGGGCCAGGGATTGAACCCAAGCCACAGCAGTAACCCAAGTCACAACAGTGACAACACCCACTTTTTAACTTCTAAGCCACTAGGGAACCCCCTGTGATAATTTTTTTTAATGCTACAAGAATTTACTGGCTCATGTCACTCAGATGTCTGGGAATTGTAAGGTTTCAGGCACAGTTTGATCCAGCTTCATGAACTAAACATTTGGTGTTCTTCATCCAAGCTTTATAGCAACCACTTAAAACAGGCTTTATTAGCCCAACTTTATCACTGAAGACGTTGAGGTTTTTGGAAGTGATGTCACTTTCCCAAGGTCATCAGCCAGCAGGTGGCAAGACCAGAAAGAGCTGATTCCAGTGTCCACGCTGTCCTGCTTTCCATTGTGTAGAGAAGGGGAAGCAACATTCAGAGAGGTTAAATAACTTGCCCAAGGCCATGCAGGTTGGTAAATGATGGATAAGTAGGCATCAGGACCCAGGTCTGCCTGGATCCAAAGCTGGGCTCTTCGCTCTGTCCCTGGGAGAGGAGTCTTGGGCATGAGTAAGTCTGGGGCAAGTGTCCGCAGGCTGTATGTAATGACCCACAAGTCAGGGACTTTTAAAATCATAAAGCACCAATCCAATGTACAGGGGTCATTCCTATCATTATTGTTACCGCAGCTTGCCAAGTCTAATTTGGGAGACTGAAAGACCAGCTTCAACGTATGAGTGATTGATTTGGTTACATGAAACAGAAGCCCATTCCAGCTAGATGAAGCAAAAAGTGTAACTCAATACGAGGAGTCAGGACTATCTCCCGGATCTCAAGGACAGGCAAGTGACCAAGGACATCGCTCCCGGGACTGGAAGGCCATCCAGGAGTGCCTAGCTTTCCCCACCCCAACTCTGTGATTCTCTCAGAACCCCGGTTTCCTTCCTCTCTCTCAGCCCCTTTTCCCAAACAGGTCTCCTCAGCAAGTCCGTTCCCTTACCTGAGCTGAACTGAACTGACCAAGCTCTCCTTCTCCTAATTCCAAAGTTCAGGGAGTTCCCACTGTGGCTCAGTGGTAATGAACCCGACTAGTATCCGTGAGGACGCAGGTTTGATCCCTGGCCTTGCTCAGTAGGGTAAGGATCTGGCGTTGCCATGAGCTGTGGTGTAGATTACAGACGTGGCTCGGGTCCTGTGTTGCTGTGGCTGCGGTGGAGGCCGGCAGCTATGGCTCTGATTTGACCCCTAGCGTGAGAACTTCCATATGCTGTGGGGGCAGCCCTAAAAAACAAAAAAAAACCCGCAAAGTTCAAGAATTTAACTGACCCCGCCTGGCCTCTGACCTGTTCCCCCTGAAGCAGGTGCCCACCTCTGTCCAAAGAGCTGCTCAAGGAGGGGAGGGGCTGGGCTGCAGAGGACAAAGACGGGCCCCCTGGGTCAGGGTCCAATAGCGGCTTGTGGGCTGAGCAGTTTCCCCCCCTGCCCTGGGGACTGGGAGGAGGCCAGCTGGGTCATTTTTCTGCCTAGTCATTTCTCAGTACCAAACTTCTTCAGGGCTAAACTTCCTCTCTCTGGGATCCCAGAGCCTGGGGAAACTCCAGAAAATTTTGGAAAAGGCTGGTGAAGAGTGAGTGGCTCATGCTTTGGGGGCTGATTAAAGTTCCTGGGGACTTGCCTGTTTTTCTTAGTCCCTGAAAGGTGGTTTACAGGCCAATCCCAAGGGATTTCCTGTCTTGCCTCCTGAGTAGTTGCCCAGCCTTAGAAACAGGACAGATCCACAAGTGACTTTTGACCAGCTCCCTCTCCCCCTGACCCCATCTGGTCTCTGTGTTTTCCTTCCCTGGCTGTGCCTCTTTTGAATCATAGACTCCTAGAATGTCAGGACTGGAAGATCATTGCATCCCAAAGTTTTCTCCTCTCCGATGCTGAAACTGAGAAGCAGAGAAGGGAAATCTGTGGGTGTGAGGGGAGAGGATTTTAGGTCACGTGGTCAAACATACTGTTATCAGGGAGTTCCTGTCGTGGCTCAGTGGTTAACAAATCTGACTAGGAACCATGAGGTTCTGGGTTCGATCCCTGGCCTTGCTCAGTGGGTTAAGGATCCGGCGTTGCCGTGAGCTGTGGTGTAGTTTGCAGACGCGGCTCGGATCCCGCGTTGCTGCGGCTGTGGCGAAGGCAGGCAGCTACAGCTCCTGTTAGACCCCTAGCCTGGGAACCTCCATATGTTGCGGGTGTGGCTCTAGATAAGGCAAAAAGACAAAAAACAAACAAGAAAAAAAAAAAAGCATACTGTTATCAAAGCTGTATTTCTTTTTCTTTTTTCTTTTTATGGCCCTCCTGAGGCATTTTGAATTTCCAAGCCAAGGGATCAGATCTGAGCTGCAGTTGCGACCTATGCTCCAGCTGTAGGAACACCGAATCCTTAACCCGCTCTGCCGAGCTGGGTATCAAGCCTCTGTCTCAGAGCTCCAGAGATGCTGCCACAGTGGGAACTCCTGGTAGCTGTACTTAAGTGAGTTATGCTATTGCTTCAGCTGAGTCTAAATTCATTCAAGTAATATGGCTAAATAAAGCAAAGCATGGAGTAAACAGGCCTCCGGTTTGTACCAACACAAAGGGATGAAAGTCATCCCGGAATGAGTGATGTTTAGGAAACACAGCATTGATGGGTGAGTGAATGACTGGACAGACGAAGGAATGAATGAATAGATAATGGGCCACCGTGGAATCTTTGAGTTTCGTTTCCTTATAGACTCAGAATTACTTCCCAGACCTGGCCTTTCAAGTCAGAGAATCATCAGGGCCCACAGAGCACCAGCCCAGCCTCTACAGGTACTACGCCTGTCTCTAGCTAAAACAGAAACTGTTTATCACACTGGTCTCATTTTCCAGGTCAGTAAATTCTAGCCTCGAGGCAATGAAGTCTCCCTTTTAAGGTGAGTGTCTTGGGGTCCAGTTGCCCAGCCTCCTTTGGGGCCCTGTCCCTGATCTTGCAGGGGGGCGGGTCTTGAGGGACCAGCTGGGGTCTCAGCATCTGTGCAGATCCTCACCTGCAGGCACCTTCCTGATAAAACCATGGGACCACAACGGAGTAACAGAGGGGAATACACCCCATGTGGATGCTAGACAGGCCTGCACGACTTCGGGCAAGTCACTCCGCTCCTGCTCAGGGTCTCAGATGCTTCCTCTGATAAACAGGAGTGTTTAGGTCCCTCTCATCAGCAACTTCATCCAGTAAACACCTACAGAAGCCCTACTACCTTCCTGGCATTTGCTTGGCATGTGGGCAGATGGAGGAATTGGTTGGACCCAGTGCCTGGAATAACCCACATTCACTGGGGTGGGAGAGAAGGCATATATAACATATAATTACAGCCAGGTGACACGGACAGCCCCTGCCAGATCTGGGATCCCCAGAGTGTGTCAGTCCAGGGAGAGGGATGTGGCAATGACTTGGTGAGGTCACAGGGCTGCACCCAAAGAGGTGCTGGCCCTTGAAGGTAAGGGCGGCCTGGGCTTCCTCTATCCCACAGCAAACCCAATGACCATGGGTTTTGGAGTCAAACAGGTCCAGGTTCGGACCCCTGAGCAACTAGAATAGGTGGCTTCGCTTTCTGGGCCTCGGTTTTCTTGTTTATCAAAAAAAGGGTGATTGGGTGTTCCTCTCGTGGTTCAGCAGGTTATGAACCCGACTAGTATCCACAGGATGTGGGTTTGATCCCTGGCCTCACTCAGCGGATTGAGGATCCAGAGTTGCCGTAAGCTGCAGTATAGGTCACAGATTGGGCTCAGATGGCACTTTGCTGTGGCTGTGGCACAGGCCAGCAGCTGCAGCTCCGATTCAACCTGTAGCCTGGAAACTTCCATACACCTCAGGTGTGGCCCTTAAAGAAGCAAAACATAAAAAAATAAAAGGATGATGTGGGAGTTGCCACATGATCAAGTGGTTAGAACTCGGCCGTTTCATTGCTGAGGCCTGGGTTCAGTCCCTGACTTGGGAGCTGAGAGCCCACATCAGGCCACTTCACACCATGGCGAAAAAAAAAGAAAAAGGTAGGATAAGATGATGCCCCTAAGCTCCCCAGGCCCTATGAGGATCCATAACATAGTGTAAAGATAATGTCAAGAACCGGGCACAAGGCCTGGCACAGAGTGTGTTTCCACCATCCAGGCAGGAGGTGGAAGATCTGGACATCTGTCCTCCCTGAGAACACACACCTCTCCCTCCGGACCCTCCTGGCTTGTATGGGACCGGTTCCCTTGCTGGGGACCTCTGGCCCCAAGAGATCTTGTCCCAGCCCTTTCCTCTTCCTGTGAACACTACGGTGGGCTTCCCTCCTCCCAGGCTACAGCGCTTTCCACCGCCTCTCTGCCTTCCTGATCTGACCTTGAACTTGATATGTGCCTGGGACAGGGAGGAAACTGGTAGGGCTGGAGCCACGGGTGGGACTCCTCTGGGGAAAGCCTGCCAGGGCCGCGGTTCCTTCCTCTTTTCCCAGCAGTGGGTCAGCGCTGGAGCTGCCCTCTCTTGCCCAACACCTTGCCCCGGTCAAGGTGCGATCCTTCCTCCCTTTTTGGAGGTGGGACTGACTGGCTACCTGGAAGAAGGCAGGCAGGACAAGCCCTGCTTCAGATGCACCAGGGGAGGGAGGCGGGGAACTTGGCTGGGGCAGAGGATGGGAAGGTCTGGAGCCCAAGTGGAAGAACAGGTTTGCCCGCATTCTTGGCAGGGCCCAGGATTCCAAAGCACCTTCTGTTTTTGTCACTGTCAGCCAAGGCCACAGGGTACCAGACCTTCCTGAACACTAAGCCCTTCACCTGCGGTTCTCATTCTTCACCATCCAGAATTGAATGCAAATGCCTGATCTTGCATTTTCTTTTGTTATAAAGGACATTGTGGGGAGTTCCCACTGTGGTGCAGCAGGATCAGCAGCATTTCTGCAGTGCTGGGATGCAGGTTTGATCCCTGGCCTGCACAGTGGATTAAGGATCTAGCATTGCCACAGCTGTGGCATAGGTTGCAACTGTGGCTTGGATCTGATCCCTGGACCAGGAACTCCATATGGTGCAGAGTGGCCAAAAAATTAAAAAAAAAAAAAAAGGGTGTTGGGGGACATTTGGTAAAACCTGCAGTAAGTCTGTAGCTCAGAAATTGTACCACCTGATGTTAATTCCCCAATTTTAATAATTTACTGTGGTTATATGGGAGAATATCCTTGTTTTTAGGAAATACACTTTAAGGTACCTGGGGTAAAGAGTCATCATGTCTGCATGACATATTTCAGAAGAAATACACATGCATTTCAGAAAAAAAAAACACAGAAGAATAAAGCAAGTGTGGCAAAATGCTAACATTTGGAGCATTTGGATGAAGGGTGCCTTGGAATTCTTTATGCTGTTCTTGTAACTTTTCTGTAAATGATGTCAGAGTAAAACATTTCAGTAAGGAAGTTCCCGTTTCTGCAGCAGAAATGAATCCGACTAGTATCCATGAGGATGCAGGTTTGGTCCTGACCCTGCTCAGTGGGTTGGGGATCTGGCGTTGCCATGAGCCGTGGTGTAGGTTGCAGACGCAGCTTGGATCCCGTGTTGCTATGGCTGTGGTGTAGGCTGGCAGCTGTAGTTCCAATTCCAGCCCCACCCTGGGAACTTCCATATGCCACAGGTGTGGCCCTAAAAAGCAAAACAAAATAAAACATAACAATAACAAAAACAAAAAATTCAGTAAAAAAGTTTTTTCTCCTTTGGAAAAATAGGATCCAAATTCTCTATTGGGATTGCTCCATCACCAGGTGGTACCCATCTCCCAACCCCTCAGGATGACACCTGGTGTCAGAGGAGCTTTCCATGACCTCCATGACCTTGGGCTTAGGCTTCTGCGTTTGATGACCCTGCTGGCTGCTTTGCTCTCTTGGGTCTTTGACGTCAGCTTCCTCCCATCGCTTCTCTGCTGCTGTGACTAGTTAAGCCTGGCTTGGGGCCTGAGTGTGTGTCACTCCCAGAGCATGACTCTGTGGTCATGGCCTCTGGTGTCAAGGCTGTGTCCTCCAACCCGCCTCATCCTGACCCTGGTCTCTCACCATCATGCCTTATCAGAGCTTGGACACGCCCAGCTGGAAACTTCTGATGCTTACCATGACCACAAACGCCTTGGGGGAACCAGGCCTTTTGTATGAGTCAGTCCCATCAGGAAGACAGAAATCCCACTGATTAAGGGTGAAAATTTAAGATCAGGAATGGGTTAAATCGGATTCAACAAGTAGAAAAGCGAACAGTGAGATATCAGAAGTAGTGACTGCAGAAAACAGACACCACACTTAGAGATGGGAGGACAAGGGAAGAAGCAGAGGTTACTAGGACCTAGAAACAGGGACCCAGACCCTTGAGGAGGGCGCGTCTGTGATAAGTGCTGATATAGCTGAGGGGCCATGAGGAGGCTGGTTCTGGGAATGCGGAAAAAACCTGAAAATTGGAGCCTGTTGCTACTGGGACCAATTTCTCCTGCCAGAGCCAAGAGCTAATGTCAGGTGATGCTGCCAGGAAGGAATAGCAAGCAAAAAGCATGAAGCTCTTCCTTTATTGGTCCCAGTCTCGCACTCTCTAGTGCCTCCTGTGGACAGAGCATTGGAAACAGCGGACAGAGTGCCAGCCCCGGCATCACAAGACAGCTTATAGAAGAGGGGGTTTGGGCTGAGAGCTAATAGCACTGGCACTGCGAGAGGTGTGGGAGGTGGGGCGAGGTTCTCTCTCCCTAAAGAAGCGCCACAGCCATTGCGCAGCCATGATGGCCGACTCCACGGGGCCTTCTCTGAGGAGGGGTCCTCTCTGGTACCGGGAAGAAGTGACGCACAGTCCTTTTGTTCTGGAGTCTTCTATCTATTTCCACTGGACAGGCTTCCTGGGCAGAAGGTTCTGGAGGGTAGGCTCCAGACTTGCATCTCATGCTCTTGTTCTTTTTTTCTCTGTTTCTCACCCCAGCCAGGAAGAGTTCCTTGTCTGACACCAGAAACTGCCTCTTCTGTGACTTCAGTCAAACTATTATTCTTGGATAACCCAAGTTTTATTTCAACTTTTATATTAAATTTTTATTTAAAGAGAAGATTTTAGTTTTCTAGAAACCTTTTTTTTTTTTTTCCTCTCCTCCGTACATTGACTCTTGCAATTGAATGCCTGGCCCTTCAAAACAATTTTGCTTTGGACACTTTTAAGAGTCCAGCTTGACATTCAGTTCTGAACAATGACTTCTTTCTCTGAGGCCATTTTCCACTGCCCCCTCAACAATGCGTGAAGGGCCATTAAACAGCAAGTAACATTTGGAGGAAGAAGAAAACCTCAATTTAGAAACTCCAAATATTATCCTGCTCCAATAACATGAACTGACTATGTACTTGGCGCCACGCTAAGCTCAGCGGCTGTCCTCAGATTTGTCCTCTCAACAACCCTGTGTGGAAAGCTCAGGGGTCTCTGTGACTTCAAAGCCTGAGCTTTTCCCTACTGTGCGACACCGCCCTTCTGGGGACAGTTTTATCCTTTCATCTTTTGGAAAACTGAAGCCTAAGAGGGGGTCAGGGCAGCCAGTCATAAATAGGAGTTCTGGAAGAATCTAGCATGGGGCAATCACTGAGCCTACTCTACATAATGTAGGGACGTTATGAGAGAATGGATGGGAATTTTGGCATGTGCCTGGACAGTGATAGGTATTTGATAAATGGTAATAATAATAATAATAATAATAATAATAATAATAATAATAATAAATGTTTCCTGGCTGGTCACTACGGCAAGCACAGGGCTAAGCATTCCACATGTATTGATTATTTCAGTTTCCACAGAAGCCCTCCATTCGCACTGGGGTTCTCTGCCTTCTCCCACCCAGCCCCACTGGGAAACCTGACAGTTTCCATCTTAGAGCTGGATCCCAGCTCTAAGTCACAGCTCTGTGTGTGGATAGTGCCAGCCCGCAAAAGAACCACCACTGCCCTGAACTGTGCATACTTAGGGATGGTTCCAGCCATCTACGCAGCCTAGAGCTTTTGGTTAGCCTTGTGGTTTTCTTTCCTTCCGCTTTTTGAGTGTTGTATAAACTGCATTGGTATGAACGCTTTTGTTTGTTTAACTGAGAAATTTTGAAGGCTCTGAGGTTTTAGTCATCTCACTATTTTTCATACTATTATTTGGGAATTATTTTAGATTTACAGGAGAGCCAACAAATGGTACAGGGAGCACACCCACTTCCCTTTCATGTTACGTAAAGTTTCATAACCAGGGCACATTCCTCAAAGCTAAGAAACTGACACTAGCACAATGCTCTTAACAACTGGCTTTATTTGGATTTCACCAGTTTTTCCATGAAGGTCCTTCTTCTGTTCCAGGAGCCCACATAGGATCCAGCATTGCTGGTAATCACCTTTCTCTCTCTCTCTCTCTCTTTCTTTCTTTCTTTATTTCTCTCTTTTTCTTTGTTCTCTCTTTTCTTTCTTTCTTCCTTTCTCTCTCTCTATCTCTCTCCTTTCTTTGTTCTCTTTCTTTTCTTTCTTTTCCTTTCTCTCGGTCTCTTTCCTTTCTTTCTTTCTCTCTTTCTTTTCTTCCTTTCTCTCTCTCTCTTTGTCTCTCTTCTTTCTTTCTTTCCTTTTCTGGCCACCCTGCAGCACATGGAGTTCCTGGGCCAGGGATCAGATGGGAGCTGCAGATGCAGCCTACACCACACCTGCTTCAACACTGGATCCTTAATCCACTGTGCCAGGCCAGGGATTGAACCTGCATCCTGGCGCTACAGAGACATTGCAGCTCCCACTGTGCCACAGCAGGAATTCCATCATCAAGTTTCTTTAGTCTCCACCATGCTGTGACAGCTTCTCAGTCTTTCCTTGTTTTTTTATGACCTTGGCTTTTGAAGAGCCCTTGTCAGGTATTTTGTAGAATATCCCTGAGGTTGTCAGATGCTTCTCATGATTAGATTGGGGTTATGGATGGGGAAGGGGGAAGAATAGCCCAGCAGCGAGGTGGCCTTCTTCTCACATCCTGCCTGGGGACATGTGACCTCAACGTGCCTTCCTGGTTACTAGAGACGATACCCTTAATCACCTGGTCAAGGTAACATCACCAGCTTCTCCACTGCAAAGATACCACTTTTCCCCTTTCCAGCCTCTAGAAGCAAGTCACTAAGTCCAGTCTGAGGGGCAGAGAATTAAGCTGCATTTCCCAGAGGGAGGAATATCAAAGAATCTGTGGACACTGTTAAAACCACGGTGGTAATTAGTATTTTGAAGAAGACACTTTGAAGCTAGGGCAATATTCTATTTCTCCTTAAAAAACTACCCACTCTTTTCACATTCACCAGTCTATCCTGCCTGCAAGCAATTGTTAATGTGCTACGGAAGAGCACTTCTTAACATTAAAAAATACCATGGTGTCCATTGTTTGAGAAAATCCATAATGTCAATAAGCTATTGCAAAACCAGTTTTTGTGCTGTAGAAACCACAGTAAAATCTCCACGGTTGGGATGGATTTAAACTTTGTCATATTCAGGGCTGATCAGAGCTGAGACCCACCACTGTGGCCATCTTGGGTCTGAATTATTGAAGTCTTTCTGCCCTTCTTGGTAAACAGTTATTGCCTCCACTCTGTTCCGAGTCCCTCCCCTCCCCAAGTCTTTGGAAACCTCTCCCCATGTCTCCACAGTTAAACTAAAATAACAACAAAAAGGCAAAACTCTCCAGACATTTCAGTTATGAGTACATATCAAAATATTGTCATAGTCTTGATGCAAGGGAAAGAGTCTCCAGCAGGTCAATTCAGAGATTCGCTCCTGGAAGAGATATTTTCATGGGGAAAAAATGAGTAGAATAATTATTGTTAGCTTGGCCAAAAAAAAAAAAAAAGAGCACATTGTCTGATTGTAAGGTGGGAGCATGGGCTTTGGAAATGGGTTTGGGGACAATTTTGCTTATGTGATGCTGTCCAGGGACTGAAGGGTTAATATTTGGCTCAAGACTGAGCCCTCCTCTCTTTTCTCCCCCAGCTTGGGGCTAAGCAGCTTCCATTCTGAAGGTCAGCCCTGTGCAGAGATGGTTGTTAAATACTTTGAATGGTATCCAAGTTTTGTGTATATACGCAGGACATATTAAATAATCTGTCTACAGTTTTGTTCAGGTACAGTTAATTCGGCTCAGAGAAAGCAGGCTTTGGAGCTTTCAAAATCCCAAAAGAGCTGGTTTTGAAAACCAATTCTGAGCACAAATTCTGGAACAGTCTAGCATTAGGCAAGTCACTGAACCTCACTTTATGTAAGGATTTCAGATAATGGAGCGGAAATTTTTAGTCCAGTGCCTGGAAAATAATAGCTATTTGACAAATGGCAGTACTGTTAATAATAATAATGATAAGCATTTATTGACCAATTACTACAGCAGGCACAGAACTCAACCCTTTATGGGAATTAATCATTTTAATCCCTGCAATAACTCTGTGAGTTAGAGGCCTTGAATAGCATCTCTCCCTTGTGGATGATGAAATTGAAGCTCAGAGATTTCAAGTAACACATCTGAAGTTCACACGGGATGGAATGTTGCTGGAGCAGAGCTTCAAACACAAGCAGCCGGACATCAACGCCTCTGGGATAAAACTGCAGGACCAACGGGTGCCCACTAAACCCTCACAGTGACTCTGAAGCCTTTTGGAATTCTACAGCTCACAAGGAGAGAGCTCTTGCTGTAGACCAGACAGAGACCTTTGGCTTCTGACGAAACACGTCTGACATCAGCCACATTTGTCACTTATTTTTATAACTTTATAGCAAGAGGAAGACAGATAAAAAGATACAGAGATTCTCACAGTTACCTAGAAACAAACACCAAATACCTTGTGATACTTGGCAGGCTGAGCCCAACTGTTCAGAAACAGTCAAGGACGATGCTTCATCCCCAAATACTGTCTCAGGGTCCTCACTTTCACCGCCCAGGCATCCACATTCTCAGATTTCACAAAACTTTCTAAAAAGTCTGAAGGCAAAGTATCATGTGCAAAAAGAAACAAAAAACAAAAACAGGACCTTTGAATAAAAAATAAAAATAGAGGAATTCCTGTTGTGGCTCAGTGGTAATGAACCTGTTTGGTATCCATGAGGACGCAGGTTCGATCCCTGGTCTTGCTCAGTGGGTTACGGATCCGCCATTGCCATGAGCTGTAGTGTAGGTCGCAGAGAGGGCTTGGATCGCGTGTTGCTGTGATTGTGGTGTAGGCCAGTAGCTGCAGCTCTGATTCGACCCCTAGCCTGGGAACTTCCATACGCAGCGGGTACAGCCCTAAAAAGCAAAATAGTTAATTGATTAATTAAAGTAGGAATGACCTACTGAAAACATTTTTTTTCCAGCTTTAGCATCAGAGCTGCCTAAAATTTCCTCTTGTCTCTCTTCCAAAGGGTGAGGTGGGATGGGAGGTGTTTCCTCACCCCACGGGTAAACTGTTTTGAATTTCTACGTTCTGGCCCCGCTTAGGGGCAATTCAAGGTCTATTGTCAAAACGAGCTGCCTGGATCTTTGGGGTCTGGGATCAAGAATGAAAGTGACTGATTCGGGCAGTGGAAAACCAGGGACACTAGGAGGCACAGCCCAACAGGTGACAAGGATGGTGGCATGGTACAGGGGGAGTAAGGCCCACAGGCTCTCAATGCTTGGAGCAGGGGCTGAGAGCCGTTAACAGAAAGTGAGGGCGACGTGAGTGCCAGTGCTGAGTACCAGTACCTTATCCAGAATGGGAGCGGTGCTGCCCAGCAGAGATGGTGGTGTCACATGACTGTCTCTAAATTTTAAGACTATTGTCCCCATCTTGCCTTTTTTTTTTTTTTTAAGGGCCATGCCTGCAGCATATGGAGGTTCCCAGGCTAGGGGTCGAATTGGAGCTGTAGTTGCTGGCCTACGCCACAGCCACAACAACGCGGGATCTGAGCTGCCTCTGCGACCTGCACCACAGCTCAAGGCAATGTAGGATCCTTAACCGACTGAGCAAGGTCAGGGATCGAACCTGCGTCCTCGTGGATGCTGATCAGATTCGTTAACCGCTGAGCCACGAAGGGACCTCCTATGGTCCCCATCTTGTAAGTGAGAGTCAAACAGGTCCACTTCTCTTGGATTTTAGAAGCCCTGGCTGTTCTTGAATGACCCAAAGAAGCCACAGTGTAGTGGTGGGGGAGGGGAGGCACTGTCCACAAAGGTGATCCTGGACGCTCTGCTATCTAGCCGAGGGGTGCTCAAGATGATTTCAAGTCAATTTGGATAAAAAAAAATTTAAAACATCCCATAAGTCCCAATGACAGAAGGATAACAAGGGCTGCCTGCCATATGCCCCCTCTCGGGGACAGTGAATGCTGGAATGGGCACTTGGCAAGACTCAGCACTCCTGGTCACCAAATTTTTCTCATCCCTATCACCCATTGTGCTTAATTTACCGGGAACCCACAAAGCCCCTTTGTGTGTGGAGGAGCGCAGGGAAGTCGCAAGGGCCCGGGTTGGCGCTGTGGTCGAAGCTAGCAGAGAAGTCCTTCTACCCATGAAGCCAGAGCCAGGAAAAATAGAAAGTCTAGGAGGAAAAATAACCTGCCACCAAAAACCTCCAGTCTTATGGAAGAGCAGTATCACACTGGATCATCGCTCCTGAGACACAATGGGACTTTCATTATTCATTGTGTTTCGAGACAAAAGATCTTTCTGTTCTGCTTTATACCGAGCCATTTTTAAATCACCTGGAGATGGAAACCTGTTTTGAGAGCCCGAGGAACACCTCAGTTGGCAACTTGCACCCACTCTCAAGGAGGGCCTCACGCTTTAGCCAAGACGCCAAACGCCCATCCAAGTACGTTCTAAAGCCTTTGCTAGTGAAGTGCACTGAAGATTTCATCAGAAGGTAGAAGACAGGGTTGCACATTCAGCACAGAGCAAAGCTCAGTAAAAATGCAAAATAGATTCTTCTGTTCTCTCATTCTGCCCTAGAATTTCCTTCTTGACCGCTGGCCCCTGACTGCACTCCACAACCCCGGCCATGTCTTGCCATCGCCTCCTTCCCCTTGTGGGCAGAGCAATGTAGAGACCATCTGGTTTGTTCCACTTTGCAAATATCGCCCTTCCCTCCAAACAGAAGACCAGCTTTAGGAGGCTTAGCATCTGCTCTCCTTGGTTTTGGCTGTGGCTGATGTAAAGAAGTCATGTTTCACTCTGGTGGAGATTTTTTTCTATTCCCCTTTTTTTGACATTATAAACACAAACGTTACTTTCCGCCACCAAATTATCAATCATGAACTCAGAGTCTCTAGAATTTGAAGACAGAAGAAAATGGTGAAAGAAGTAAGGCTGGAGAATTAACTGGTAATCTCTTGCCTGGTGGGACCCAGCAGGAATGGACAGGACGCCCACCAGCCTGCAGCAGGATGCTTGGGTGGGGCTGGCCCCTGGCTGTGGTCTAGTGACCTAGTTCAGCGTCATTTAGGTATGTCCCAGGACAGAGGCCTGATCAGGTGTCAGCAAATGGTTGATGGACGAATGCTCATGAGTACACCATCTCATATCTCTGCTTCAGTTTCCTCACTTGTCAAAGGGGTGCAATAATCCCTTTCCTATCCACTCCTCACAGCTGTGATGAGCATCAGATGAGTTCATGGATGTTTAGGCATCAAGGAAGTATAAAGAAATCAAACCCTTACCTGAGATCTTGATATCACCAGCAGCCTTGGTGAAAGCGTGGGAAAGGTAACTAGACTTTGGATGTCACCACCTCCCTCCCTCTTCCTTCACTTCCTGAGTTATTTTCCTTCAACTTGCTCAAGTTCTTCTCCTTTCCGTCTGTCCTCCTCTGCCTGCATCAAGGTCCTGCCTGTCTGGGCAAAGGATCAGTTGTCAGCCGTTGACACCTGGACATGCAAGTGTCAACGCACCTTTGCCCTGTGGGCTTTAACCCTGGTCTCCGAGAGTGATGAGAAAGGCTTTATGGCAGTTGGTGCTCATGCTCCAGTAGGCACCAGATGGCAGCTTCCTGGGCCAGACCCTGCAACTTTGGTTCTGCGGGTTTTTAGTCCACTTTTCATATGAGCAATCCAGGTGGTTCTGCGGCAGGTGCTCTGCTCATGGAAAGTAGAAAAACACTACTTTCTAGAGTCAGGGACTTTAAGAAGAGATGGGAGAGATGTGTCAGAGTGGGCAGGGGATCCTGCTGAACCCCCCTCTCCAAAACAGCCCCCAGCCGTTCCAGGGCAGGTCTCCTGCGGGCATCAGAGAAAACCCTCACCGTGTCAAGAAGGATAATAGTCACTGACATTGTTCAAAGCCTTTTTATCCCAGCGCTCCCTCCCTAAACGCTGGGACAGCAGGTAACACAGAGCCTAGTCCTGGGAGACAAAGTTGAAGCCTCCGGAGGCTGAGTGATGGGTCTCAGCTTCCCTCATTACCCCCACCTCCCGATGATTGCAGCAGATGAGAACCCTGGAGTGCTGCCCCCCGGCCAGTTTGCATCTTGCATCCCTGCTCATGGGGCCAGAACTGTCCAGTGGCTCCTCCTGGGTCCCACTTCACCTCAGCCACCCTGATCCAGTCAGGCACGTGACAGGAAGCGGCAGGGGTCCTCTCTGAGCCTCACTCTCCTCCTCTAATCCTCACCAAATCATAGTCTTAAATATCTCTGGGACCCACCCAATCCTCCCCATCCCCAAGCACCACCCAAGTCTTGGTCCAGAGGCCAGCTCTGCACTTACAAATCCGCTGTGGCAGGGAGACACCAGATAGGGTGTCTTCCTGGCCAGAGTTGCCCTTTCCTGGGCAGCATGGCTGGCAGCGTGACCCCGTTTGTCATGTCTCACCTAATGTGATCTTGTTCCCGGCATAAAGGGTTGATGCCTTGGTGGGCCCCTGACCCAGGATGGACCACTCAGAGTCCTTCACGAAGAAGGGAGCAGTCCCTCTTGAGTGGTGGGCGAAGGAGACCTCCCAGTGGTTGGCAGCCATATTCCCTCCAGCTTGGCCGGGAGAACCAGCCAGGAGGCTGAGGGGAGCAGGTGTGTCCAGGAGGCAATGAGGACTAAGAATGACCAGTGGCCTTGGCAACACGGGGGTCACTGATAACCTGGCAAGGTTGGGTCAGTGGTGTGGTGGATGCAGTAACCTGTTGGGAGGGGGCTCAAGAGGGTGGGAGCGGAGGGCGACAGCCAGCGCAGATCACTCTGGAAGTAAAGGGCAGAGTGGCCCCAACAGGAGGGGCTCCGTAAAGAAGTAGAATCAGAGGGTTGGTGAGCTTGTTAAAGATGAGAGAAGTAATAGCTTGTTTGTATGCTTATGAGAATGACCCAGTCGAGGAGGGAGATGAGATGACTCTGAAGAGAGTGGGGGACTGCTGGGGGCTGTCCTTGTGCAGGTGAGGGGGTACGATCTGACATTGACATGGGGCAGGTGGGGGGAGCTCAGTTTTGTTCCCAGGAAGAGGAGGGAAGGCATAGGATCTGAGCAGAGAGGCGTGAGGTTGTGATGGACGGACGGACGGACGTTCTGGTGCTGGTGTGGTCGGGCTCTTCCACTGGCTTCTGTGTTCACAGCGACCTGGGGGAGGAGCGGAAGCTTGAGTCAAGGCAGAAGCAGGTAGGAAATAGACAGCTGGAAGAGTGATCTAGAGACGCATGGAGGCATTGCCGGGCACACCGGCACCCACTGGGGGCGAGTAAACAGACATGAAAGTGAGGCATGTCAGCAGGGGTGAGCCCAGCCTCACGCTCCTTCTGTCCCCTTTTTGGCTTCCCCAAAGGGCCCCTGCTCTTGGGAGGCAGAAGAGGAAGCCACCCTCTGCAGCAGGCGGAGGCCCAGGTAAAGGCCACCGTGGCCTCCCTCAGCATCCTCAGTGTCCCCTGCTGGCCTGTGTAGCAGACCTTCCCCCTCCGCCTTCCCCTCCCCTACCCCATGTCACACCCTCAGTCTGGGCTGAGTCTCCTCTCCAGGGGTGGGTTTTGGTGCCCAAACGGTGAAACAGAGCCCGCTGTGTCTCCGTGGAGGTGGCAGCTCAGACAGGGTGAGTGGGGAGGGAAAATGCTGGGTTGGGGAGGAGATGCATTATCTGACCTTGGAGTCTGAAGATGTGTGTTTCGTTCCAGGCTCAGACACTCTCGAGCTGGACACCAGTGAAGTTCATTCCCTACTCTGAACCTCAGTTTCCTCTCTGCGAGACGGGGGACAGTTTCTGGACTTGGCTATGAGCTGCCACTGGGACTCCGTGGGCTCAGGAAAGCACTTGGCACAGCGCTGTTTCTTTCCAATCCTATAGCATTGCAGCCTGAAATAAACTATCAGGAAAGAAGGAACATTTAAAGGAGATGGGATGTGTGCTGGTGGAGCAAGGAGGGAAGATGGGGCTAGAGAGCTGGGCGGGTTGGCTTGTTGCCTTTCCCCTAAGGAGCGGGCTTTCAGGGTGGGTCAGGACTATGCAGGCCCCACTCTGCCACTTGGCCAAGGCAGAGTCCTCCTGGGAACATCTTCCCAGCATTCTCTCTTTTTTTCTCTCTTTTTTAGGACCACACCCGAGTCATATGGAGGTTCCCAAGCCAGGGGTTGAATTAGAGCTACAGCTGCAGTTCCTACACCACAGCCACAGCAACAGCAACACTGGATTTGAGCTGCGTCTGCAACCTACACCACAGCTCACGGCAACGCCAGATCCTGAACCCACTGAGTGAGGCCAAGGATCGAACCCGCAACCTCATGGTTCCTAGTCAGATTTGTTACTGCTGAGCCATAATGGGAACTCCTCTTCCCAGCATTCTTAACACATGTAGACACTCTGCAGTTTCCGAAGCCCTTCTGCACACACTGTCTCCTTGGATCCACCCAGCCATTCCTTCCTGTGCTGGGAATATGATTAGTCTCATCTTTCAGATAAGGAAAGTGAAGCCGGGAGAGATCACAGAGCTGGGATTTAGCTCAGGTCTTCTGCTCCCGAGCCTATCAACGCTTTTCCAGAAGCCAAGCTGAGCTGCTCTGGACAAACTCGACCCTTCTGGCAAATTCATGGAGGGACCATGGAGAGTCACAGTCTCTGAGCCCCACCTGCAGGTGAAGATGGACCTGGATGTTCTCTGGAGAACACCCCCTCCTCCACCCCTCATTTTTTTCTAAGCCACTGCAGGACATGGGTGTGGCTGCCCCCAGGGCCAGAACAATGCTCCAAGCCAGCTCGGCTTAGGACTCGGTGTTCCCACCCTACTGCCCAGGTCCCCTGGCCAGCATGCCTGGCTGCTCCCCAGACAGCAGGCAAACAAGCCTCTATTGATTCTGGGTCATGCCTAGAAGAATGTTCCTTTGTTGCATGTCACCCCCCTCTTCTCAGTGTCCTTGCCCACAGGAGAGGCGTTCAGGTAGGAAGCAGCCCAGTCATGGCTCCTTCCCCAGGGACCCCAGAAGGAAGCGAGGGACAGGATTGCTCCTGAGTCCCCAGGGGAGGCCTCCTCGTCCTCTGTCACTTCCTAATCTCTCTGCCCACTCTCCCATCAGCCTGGTCTCCCTGCCCTTACTCAGGGGAGGTCCGGTCCCATATCTCCCAGTTTTTAAATCCTCCCCACTTTTCCAGGCTCTGCTTGACTACCTGCTGCTCCACAAATCCCCCTAGAATGGGCGCTTGTCAAGAGAGGAAATGTGCAGAGTTCCCACTGTGGCTCAGCGGGTTAAGAACCTGACTAGTATCCATGAGGGTGCAGGTACGATCCCTGGCCTCACTCAGTGGATGAAGGATATAACGCAGATGCAGCTTGGCACGTTGCTGTGGTGTAGGCCAGCAGCTGCAGCTCCAATTTGACCCCTAGCCTGGGAACTTCCATATGCCTCGGGTGCGGCCTTAAAAAACAAACAGACAAACAAAAAAGAAAACAAAAAAAGAAACAAACAAATAAACGTGGTTTGTTCATATCTGTATCCCTTGCGCCCCACCTGGAACTTGATCCAGAAAAGACACCTCAGAGTCCCAGTCACCCAGGCCTGAAACCTGACCAGCTCAATACCTGGTTGGTCACAAGGTCTGTTGCTTCTTCTTGAAAAGTCAGCCAAACTCCTAGGCCTGGGCTTCACGGCCCTCCTCTGTGTGATGTCAGCCTACACCATTGCCTCCTGCAGCCCCTCCTTCTGCTCGCCTGGACTCCTGATGTTTATTCATCATCCTGCTTTTACCCTGTTTATTGAGCATATACTATGTGCTGCTGTTGCCCTAGCAACTGGTGATGCTCCAGGGAGTGAGGCAGGTAGAGTCCTCTCCCTGAAGTCTCCTCGGGGTAGATGGACAATAACAAAACCGAAGGACGAAATAATGTAACATCAAAGAGTGTGACAAGGGCTCCGGAGAAAATCATGCAAGTTAAGGGGATGTGTGTGTGTAACAGGGAGGCAGCCGCTGCGGTGAAATGGGGGTGGGGACGGAAGCTGTGGGACCTGAGGTCCCAGGGGAAGGGCCATAGTGAAGAGTTTACATCTTCTGCACCGTGTGGTGGGAGACTACAGGTCTGCCACTGTGTCCTGCTCGTTCCTGCCTCCGGGCTTTGTCCTGCTGGGTCGTCTGCCTGCAATGCCCTCCTCAAGCCTCTCCAGCCGTCTCTGTGCGCTGGAATTTCCGGACCCAGTGCCAATCCTGCCATCCTTCTGTGTTTCCTTCAGACGGCCATTGTCTCTTCTTCCAAATTCCTAAGAGAGTACCTCTGGGCTCGGGGCTTAATTGTCTTGACTGTTCAAGTTCAGATTCTCAGTTACTCAGCACTGGCTCTGTGCCTGGCTCCCTGCTGGTGGTGCACGTGCTGGTGGCGACTGGTCCCGCCCTCACCAACTGACTCCCTGTGAGGTTCATATTACGCCCAGTTTTTACAGAGAGGTAAACTGAGCCTCCAAGAGGCTCGGCAACCTCTCTGTGGCCTCACATCAAAGGGGTGGTGGGGGCAGGGTTTGAATGGTTGTATCTGGCCCCATGGGTCCAGCTCTGTTCTTACCAGACCGCAGCCACTTCTCCTATGAGGGGCTCGGTGAGGGTGACCAGGGACCTTCACGCCTACCTCTGATCTGCTTCCCATCTTCTCTTTGACAGCCACCCTCTGCTCCCAGAGAACACGAGGACAGGCACCCTGCCCTCTCCGTTCCTTGCCAGTGGGATGTGCCACGCACAGAGTGATGAGTCCGCGCAGGTGACAGCCTCTGACAGGGGCGTGTGTATAAGGGTGTGTACCGCCCCCACCCCAGGCCCCTCCCCTCCTGTGATGGGTTCCTGCCGTGAAAGTCAGGGAAAGACCTTGTTCTAACCAACAGCCTCACCCCAGGGCCGTTCAGTAATACAGCAAAACCAGGGCCCAAGGCTTTGGACAAGTTGCCCTATGCTAGGGTTGTGTGATTGTAAGTACGGCTCTCTGCCCCAGGTGTGGGGGCGTGATGGTGTGAGAAAAACCGTAATGGCCTTGGCCCCAGTACCTCTTCAGTGGCACCCACCGATCTTAAACTTTTCCTTTTTTGGTTCAGTTCACGATGTCAGCAATAATAATAGTAAGCAACAACAATAGCTACTTGATCAAGGATGTTTTGGAGTTTCCTGGTGGCATAGCTGGCTAAGGATCTGGCATAGCATCCGTCACTGCTATGGCTTGAGCTGAGGCTGTAGCATAGGTTCAATCCCTGGCCCAGGAACTTCCACATGCTGTGGATGCTGGTCGTGGGGGGCATGCAAAGTGGAAAGAGTCTACGAGGCACTTTACACTTTACATATATACTATCTCCCCAATTCCTCATAACAACTCTAGGATGCAGCTTTTTTTTTTTTTTTTTTTGGCTGCACCCATGGTGTGTGGAAATTCCCAGGCTTGGGACTGAACCTGTACCACAGAAGCAACTTGAGGTATTGCAGTGATAACGCTGGATCCTTAACCTGCTGTACCACATGGGAACTCCACAGGTATTTTCTTTTTGTTTTTTTCTTTTTGTCTTTTTAGGGTTGCACCCATGGTATATGAAAGTTCCCAGACTAGGGGTCGAATCGGAGCTGCAGCTGTTGGCCTACGCCACAGCCACAGCAATGCCAGATCCGAGCCGTATCTGTGACCGACACCACAGCTCACGGCTACACTGGATCCTTAAACCACTGAGCAAGGTCAGGGATCAAACCTGTGTCCTCATGGATACTAGTCGGGTTCATTACCGCTGAGCACGATGGGAACTCCCAATAATGATTATTATTCTCATCTTATAGCTTCAGAAACTGAGTTTCAGACAGGTGTGAAAACTCACCTAAAGTCACAGAACCGATAAATGCTGAAATTCAAACCCCAGCCCCAGCCCTAGTCTGGTGGCCTTCAAAGTCCTTGATCTTAACCTCTGCAACCCAATTCTGCCTCCAGGTGTCCTAGAGCCCCCTCCAGGCCGTGAACAGGTGAGGAAGGCATAGTTCCTGGGGCTCCTAGAGAGGAGTACCTGCAGCCAGGGATGCTCTGGGTGCTGCGAAGGCGCTGGTCTTGGTGTCAGGCCACTCCTGGCTCTGTCTCCTCCCAGCTGTGTGTCCCTGCTCTTGTTGCTCACCCTCTCTGTGCCTTCATCTCCTTAGCTGTGAAATGGGATGATAGTAAGTCTGCCCCCGCCAGCTGTCAGAAGGAAGTGTGAGGTTTGTGAACACGTTTTGAAGCCTGAAGCATCACACTCAGGTTATAGTCCCTCCTTCTCCTGCCTTCTGGGACCAGCGGACAGCGAGAGAATCAGGGGCAGTGTCGGGTGACGGTGGGGCGGAGGAAAGCGCTGGATCAGGCTTTCTCTGAGCAGAGAGAAGCAGGTGAATGTCTTACTCAGCCAACCCCACATGACGAGAGGGACCTGCTAACTAGGTCACCCTGCAGTGGGAAAGAACTGTTCCCGGATCCGCCCGCCGCCTCCCAGGGCAGGCGCAGGGGAGCTGGGCTGTTTCGACGCTAGTGCAAAAACTCATCCAACAGCTCGATCTTGGCTCCTGGCCCTGCCTTTGTGCCTCGGGCCTTGAGAGGCCAGGTGGACCTGGTGGGCCTGGTGCTGGCATCTTCCGCATGGGCAGCCCTGGGGCCAGGCAGCAGCAACCTGGGAACCATCTCAGCACAACTTCCCCAGCCCCTGGAAACCACCAGCCCTGGCGAGGATGGTGGGTGAAGACAGTAAGAGGCCAGGCTTGCCTTTCCCGGCCGGGTTGTGACTCTCCACCCTTGAATCTGATAGCCCCGTGATCCCAGGCAGTTCCCTGTATCACCCTGGGCCTGCATTTCCCACCCGTAATATAGGGGTCACGGTCCCTATGTCCTAGGACTGTTTTGAGGATTAAATGAGATAGTGACTTGAAGCACCAAGCACAGGGGCTGGCCCCGAGGACGAGCTTGGCGAGTGGATATTGTCCCTAACTGAGCTTCTGGGGTATTCCACGCTGTAGTGGCAACCGTGGGAAGGGACAGTAAACTGTTTGGCAGGCCTGAGATGCTGGCTGCAGAGGGAGAGGTTACACTGGAGAAGTTGGGCTTTTGAGGCTCTGGCTCTGGCTTGATGCGCTCAGTAAAGAGAAGACTCTGCTGTGAGGTCAACGACTAGCTTGGGTGAGACTCTCTCGACTCTGTGAAGTGTGTCTGTGCTCTGAGCTTCAGATGCCTCGTCTGCAAGATGGAGTTGCAAGCACTTACTGCCTATGCTCCGGTAAAGAACATAGGAAGTCGCTAGTGCAAAACTTTAGCACAGTGCTTGGCACCTAGTAAGCCTTCCAGAAATGCCAGCTGTTATTTTTAATCTCATTTAATCCTCACTGCAACCCCTGTTCTCCCCATTTTACAGATGGGCAAATGGGGGCACAGAGAGGTGAAGTAATTCACCCAAGACTTCACAGCTGAGAAGCAGTCTTCCTGAGACTTGAATCCTGCCTGACTCTAGGATTTGTACTTTTCGCCACTATTCTCCTTGCCTAGCAAGCACACAATAAGGTACACGTAGAAGTGCAGATACGTATTTATGTCAGGTGCCCAGCATGACACAGCCACACAGTAGTCAGTGCTCAGAAATGGGCACCTGTTGCTGTGACAGTTCTTATTCTCATCATGATCATTGTTCAGAATCTAATCGAAAGTGATAAATCTTGAGAGTGGCTGGTAAAGGTGGAGGGTGTTCAGAGATCCTAGGAAAGGCAACAATCCCATTCTCTAGGGAACTGTCGAAACAAAGGGGCGAAAACTAGAGTCGTAAGCAACTTCCTTGCAGCCTTCTCTGTAATTACAAAAAGTGGGGGGGAAATGTATACATCAAACAATAAGGGAGTGGTTACAGTATGATTGATCTCTGGTAGAAAATTACACACCCATTTAGAACGATGATGATATGACTTAACATGGAGAATGTTTATTATGCAATTACTGTTAAAGGGGAAAGTCTGGATGTAAAATTCTACTTCTGCTCTAATTATACCTCTATTAAAAATATCAACTGGTTGAGGAGAAGAGCTGGGAGAGAAAATGCCAACCGTCGGTGTGTGACAGGCTGGAATTGAGGGTTTCTCTTTTTGCAGTTGAATGAATAATTCAGCCATAATTTATCGAGCACTTACTAAGTGTCAGTCACCCTGTTAAGTGTGGTTATTAGTGTGGGTTATATTAGGCTGCAGGAAGGCTTAAAGGGAAAAGAGACTCTATTGCCTCAGAGTGTTCTGAGGATAAGCAGTTCAAAACTGATACGGCAGTTTCAGGGTGTCAGGGACCCCGTATCTCTCTATGTGGTGACTCTGCCGTTCCCAGGGGGAGTTACCCTTTTCCACATGGTCCAATAGGGCCACCGCTGTGTCCACTTTCCAGCCAGCAGGACAAGGGTGGGGAGGGGAGGCTACGCCCTCTCCCAGGAAAGGTGTGCCTAGAAGCTGCTCACACCATCTTCATTCTTGTGCATTGGTCAGGACTTTGTCATTTGATCTCCTCTAGCTGCCAGGTAAATGGGACGTGTCATTACGTTGGGAGGCCTAGCTCAAAATTCTAGCTAATATAGAAGAAAGCAGGAGAGCAACTGGGGGGACCTCTGCTGCAGGAGGTCAGGCTAAGGAAGTCAAGGCCAGGATCCATGACGAGCCCGCCGTCCAGTGGAGAAGAAATGCATGTCAAGAAGCGATGGCAAGGAGTTCCCTCTGGTGGCCTCAGGGTTAAGGATCAAGTGTTGTCACTGATGTGGCACGGGTTCGATCCCTAGCCCTGGAACTTCTGCATGCCAAAAAACAAAAAAACAAACAACAAAAGAAAAAAAGAAATGATTGCAAGACCTTCTGTGATTGCGTGATGGGATTACTAGGGACAGGATGGCCAGTGCTGCCTTGCAAGAAAGTAGCAGCTCCATCTCACTTGAGGATTTTGCCCTGTTTATTCCATAGAGAACTGTTCTCGCCCCAACCAAGATCTGATTGATCAGAGTGGTGGCAGGTGGCACTCCTGACTCAAGCAGCGAGCACCCAGTGCCTTCTGGGCATGGATGGAGGGAGAGAATGGTATCTGGAGTCACCGCAGCCCTGTCCCCTGATGGCAGCAGGTTTCTACTTCATACTGGACCCGTCCTTTCTTTTGAACTTTATTCAACTCCTCATCCTTTCGATCTGTGAGATTCCTCCACAGCCTCCCAAGAAATCCATCAAAGCACCCCTCCACCTCTTTTTTTTTTTTTTTTTTGGCTTAAAGTAGCTACTTGGGACCAAAATAAGCTGAACTGATTCAGCGGTCAGGGCAAGGTAACGAGCAGTTTTGCTGAGATTCAATTTCGGATGGATTTTCCCCCAGGTGCAATGAGAAGCCAGGAGGATTTTAAGGACAAAATGGACAATTTTCCAAGCGGCGGGAGGGGGGTGACCAGTGCCCAAAGTCACTAGAGGGACCAGGGAGCTGGTAGCTGATGGTGGAGCTCGGAGTGAAGAGGCTGGAGGCCCGCCATCCAAGGCAGACCTGGTTTCTGCTTTGCTGTGTGATCCTGGGCACCCTAGGAAATCCTCTGGACAAGTTTCTTCCATCCTAAGAGAAAAAAAGAGTATTGAAGTAATTAAATAAACCACAGCCATATCTATGAAAACTTTACACCTCTACGATCTGGTTTAAACTTTGTGATGTAATTCTCAGTCTTTTTTTTCGGTCTTTTTGCCTTTTCTAGGGCCGCACCTGCGGCATATGGAGGTTCCCAGGCTAGGGGTCTAATCGGAGCTGTAGCTGCTGGCCTACGCCACAGCCACAGCAATGCGGGATCCAAGCCGCCTCTGCAACGTACACCACAGCTCACGGCAACGCACTTAACCCACTGAGAAAGGCCAGGGATCGAACCCACAACCTCACGGTTCCTAGTCGGATTCGTTAACCACTGAGCCATAACGGTAACTCCGTAATCCTCAGTCTTTTCTGCCCTGACCTTCCCTCAGCAGCTCCCAAGAGCCCTGCCTCCACAGGCGTCCCCATCTGGGTCTTTCTGCCCATCAGTTTGGCCACCAGCTTGTCTGAGCCCCTGGACAACTGCTTTGCCTCCAGACTGGCCTTCCTACTGTTATTTATGTACCCTTTCAACCTATTCTCTGCAAACCAGTCGCATCGTCTTTTTATTTATTTCTTATTTTTTAATTTTTTTGTCCTTTGTTAAGGCCGCACCGGCTACATATGGAAGTCCCCAGGCTAGGTGTCAGATTGGAGCCGCATCTGCCGGCCTAGCCACAGCCACAGCAACGTTAAGATCTGAGCTCCATCTGTGACCTACAACACAGCTCACTGCAACACTGGATCCTTAACCCACTGAGAGAGGCCAGGGATTGACACATCCTCAGGGATACTAGTTGGGTTCTTTACCCACTGAACCGCAATGGGAACTCCTAATATAATCCTTTAAAAAAAAAAAAACAGACCAAAGGAAAGAAGCCAATCTGAAAAGGCTACACACTATGTGATACAACTACATAACATTCAGGACGTGGCCCCAATGTTACTCTTCCCCTTCATTGACTGTGTTAGGCTTCTCTCTGTGCCCCAAACACACCCAGTTTGTTCCTATCTCAGGGTCTCTGCACGCATTTTTCCCTCTGTCTGAACAGTTTTGCTCCTGGTTTTCAGATGGCTGGTTCCCTCTTATTTCAGGTCTTAGCTAAAATGTCACCTCTTTAGAAAATCCTTCC
This sequence comes from Catagonus wagneri, assembly GCA_004024745.2. Lineage (NCBI taxonomy): Eukaryota > Metazoa > Chordata > Mammalia > Artiodactyla > Tayassuidae > Catagonus > Catagonus wagneri. Next base: position 32,639,468 of record PVHT020000066.1, on the reverse strand, counting down.
CTGATCACGCATCAAAAGCAGCCACACAGTCACTGTTGGCCATATAATCCTATTTTAACCCTTTACACGAATCACTGGCTGATATTTTTCTTGCTTGTGCATTTTGTCCCTTAATTAGTACCTGGATCTCCTCTAGATTATAGTTGTTATGAATATAAGTTCTTCTCTGCCTTCTTCATGGCTGTCTCCCGAGCTCCTAGAACAGTGCCTGACACATCACAGGTGCTCCATAGATATTATCGAGTAAATGAATGAATGAGTGAGTAAGTGAATGAATGAATTCATTGAAACTCACTAAGGGTTAGGCCTGTGCTGGCTCCCAGATCCTGCAGAAGACATGGTTCATGACCCCTGGGATCTCAGAATCTAATTCACAGAGGTTTATACTGAGACTTCTGAACAACAGCATGGGCCATGGAACCAGATGGCCTGGGTTCAAATCCTGACTCTGGTCCATAACAGCTGCAGTTTGTAAAACACTCATTAGAGTCCCAAGAGCCTATTCTATGCTCAGTGGGTTAAGCATCTGGCGTTGCCATGATGTAGGTTACATATGCAGGTCTGATCTGGTGTTGCTGTGACTGTGGCATAGGCTGGAAGACACAGCTCTGATTCGACCTCCAGCCTGGGAACCTCCATATGCTGCACGTGCAGCCCTGGAAAAGACAAAAAGAAAAACAAAATGAATGAATTAAAAAAAAAAAAGAGTAGGCATCTTGTTGACACAAGAGGAAACGGAGCCCAGGGGAGGTCCTGACCTGGCAGGGTCACCCAGAAAGTTGGTGACACACAGCTGCAGGGTTTCGGTGCTGGGTGAGGGCCCCACTGCTCAGAGGCCTCAGCAGGCACCCCCACCGCTTCCTGCCCCAGCTTGGGCCCCGCCCTTGGCCCCCTGGCTGACCTAGATTCCAGAACTTCTCTGCCCCTCACTAGGTGTGGGCTGGTGATTCAAACACCTCTCTGAGCCTCAGTTTCCTCCAGTTTAAAGCAGGGAAACCAGCACAGAGATTTGCAGAGCTGTAAAGATTAAATGCATGCGTGTACGTGAAGTTCCATGACAGTGGCTGGAACATCGCAAGTGGACCATAAACGTTCGCTTCTTTCTTTCCTCACATCCGTTCCCTACGCTGGCGTCTGAGACAGCGTCCTAGCCCTCCTCCTGCTTGCAAATCTCATACTCTTCCACTGGCCTGTAAGACAAGGACCAAATTCCTTAGCTTGACATCCGGGAGGCCCTACGCTATTTTACCAGCCTGCCTTTCGGCCACCGCTTTCTAACTAACGTGATGTCAGGTTAACAAGCGAGTCTATTATGATTCGGGGAAACGTGGCATGTGATCCACATCCTGCAGACCCCATGCGCTTTAACCTATTAAGGGTGCTGAGAAAGCCTGCAGGAAAGAAATCTGTTTAGCCTTGCTCGACCCAGAATTTTCCAAACGAGTGTGCCATGGAGGCCTATTAATAACCCACAGAACGTGCTTTTGTTTCCTGAACACCCTTCACGAGTTTCCTGCCTGCAAGCTCTGCATAGGTCAGTCTGGCTTCTCACAAGCTCTTCCCTCCAACATGCATTCTGTCATCCCTGGGGACCCAGATTGGAGACCTCTGCTCGGTCTGGGGTCTGGCCAAGTGATCCTGTCCTCTGGGCTCCCTCAGCTCTGTGGACGGCCGCTACCCTCACTTCCCCACCCAGCCCCTTGGACGCCACTGCAGCCTGTTTGCTCCCACCCTCCTCTTCCCAGTGTGTGCCTCCCGATCCCTGCCCCCGTGCCTGTATAAGTCTTATCTCTTCTCTGCTCTCAGAAGATCTTCCAGAAGCGTCTCCTCTAAGAATCTTTTCTTTATGCTCCCATCCAGAAAGATCTCTCTTGGAGTTCCCTTCGTGGCTCAGTGGTTAACGAACCTGACTAGGATCCAAGAGGATGTGGGTTTGATCCCTGGCCTCGCTCAGTGGGTTAAGGAACCAGTGTTGCCGTGAGCTGTGGTGTAGGTCACAGATGCAGCTCGGTCCCATATTGCTGTGTCTGTGGCACAGGACGGCAGCTGCAAGCTCTGACCTGACTAGGATCCAAGAGGATGCGGGTTTGATCCCTGGCCTCGCTCAGTGGGTTAAGGATCCAGTGTTGCTGTGAGCTGTGGTGTAGGTTGCAGACATGGCTCGGATCCCGCGTTGCTGTGTCTGTGGCACAGGCCGGCAGCTGCAAGCTCTGATTCGACCCCTAGCCTGGGAACCTCCATATGCTGCAGGCGTGACCCTAAAAACCAAAAAAAAAGGGGGGTTATCTCTCTTTTCCTCAGCTTTCACAGAGTTAGAGTAAAAGCTTGGTGAAGGCAAGATCCATATTCTTTTTATTTCTCCAGGGTTTTGCACTTAGTATAGATATTCAGTGAATGCGTGTTTATTTGTATATTTGATCAATATTTATGGAACGCCTATTATATGTTCTACGCTGAGGGCTGGGATACTGGGGGAAACAAGACAGATGTGGAAGGCAGAAAGGAAAGTAGAAAAAAGCAAAGACTCTGGAACAGTCAGCCTGACTCAGATTCAAATCCCGGCTCACCACTTTACTAGCTGTGCATCCCTGGGCAAGTTACTTGACCTCTCTGTACCTTGGTTTCCTCATTTTTAAGATAGGGAAAGAGATAATATTTATCTTAAGGATTATTATGAGGACTGAATGAGATGAGAAATGTAAAGTGCTTAAAACAGCATCCAGCACATAGTAAGGGTTGTAGAGATGGCGGCTATTACAATTATAATAAATAAATTTTTTGCCTCATAGAGCTAGCTGTCTGACAGAGCTAAGACAGACATCAAGTAGCTAATTATACAAATAACTACTTAACTATTTTGAGAAGTGTCAAGAAGGAAAAGAACAGTACACAGCAGAAGCTTAAAACAGGTGGCCTTGGCTTGTTCAGAGGGTTAAAGAAGCCTTCTCTGAGGACGTGAGTGACATTTAAGCCAAGGCTGAGGATGAGCAGGAATTACCAGGCCAAGTGGGAGCTGAAGGCCATTCCATGCAGAGGGAATAGCACGTTCGAGGGAACAGCATGCAGAGACAAGGAGTCAGGAAGGAGTTGGCGTTTTGGAGGGATGAGGAGAAGGTCAGAGGGACAGAAGTGCAGTGACCAGGGGGCAGAGGGAGAAGGTGAGTTTGCAAAGGGGGCAGGCCGTGTAGTGCCTTGGAGCATTATTCCAGGAGATTCTGGGAGCCTTCGAAGGTCTAGATCAGGGCAGCGATCATATGCAAGAGTTAACAGACCATGGCGGGGACCGGCAGAGGGCCCCGGCAGGAGAGTGGTCCAGGTGAGAGAAGCCGGTGCTTAGCAAGAGATGCTGAGTGTGGGAAGGAGAGAGAGGCATGCATTAGAGAACGAGGAGTAGATCAAAGAGATGACAGGAGGCGGTGGAAGGAAAGAGGTGCTGAGGATGCTTCTAGATTCACGGTCTGAGCAACTGAGAAACTGCGGACAAAGCTGTTCCCATGCAGGGATCAACATAAGTTCAGTTTGGGCACGCTGGGTCTGAGGTAGGGATGGGGTCAGCAGTTGAAGAGGAATAAAAATAACACTTTGAAGCCAAACAGTACTATATTAAGAATATAAAAGTCTGTAAAGTAATTAGAGGTTGAACAGAGAACTTGGGTTGAGAATGCGTGTATTATATACATATATAAAAAAAAAGTTGGATCTGTTCCTTTTTTTATGGCAAAGAAGTTACCAATGCAGATGGTTTTACTGGAGAGGAGACATGGGTGGGGAGCTGTGGCGGGGCTTAGGTCACAGCAGGCTCCCAGCACTGCCTGGCTTTCACCAGCCCTGAAAGTGGGATTCACTATGCAGGGCACCTGCTCTGGTGCCGAGCAGGAAAATCACTCGCTCAACAAACATTGATGTATTTACTTATCCATCTGTCTATCAATGTCCGAGGGCTTGGGAATATAACTAATCTAAACATTCCTTAGCTTTTCCTGGAGGAGACAGACAGCAAACACGTCAGTACAAACACAACATCAGATCAACGGCTAGAGAGAAGGAAGGAGAACGGAGGACTGCAAAGACATGGAAAAGCCCCAGGAGTTCCGTGATCAAGGGGTCTCCGAAGGTGAGAACTTTGAGTTTCAATAAAACAACGGTAGAGTGCATACATATACGTGTGACAGGTCACCTTGCTGTACAGTAGAAAATGCACAGAATACTGTAAATCAGCTATAATGGAAAAAAATAAAAATCATTAAAAAAGATGAAATATCAGATTTCTGGAGTTCCCTGGTGGCTCAATGGGTTGAGGCTTCAGTGTTGTCACTGCTGTGGCGCGGGTTTGACCCCTGGACTGGGAACATCTGCATGCCATGAGGGTACCCCCTACCAAAAAAAAAAAAAAGGGGGGGGGAAGAGAAGAAATTACAGATTTCTGATTTGGAAATACAGATAAGGGTACTTTCAAGTTTTGTCATCTTTAAATGTATATTATTAAATAACTGGCATCAGAGTTCCCGTCGTGGCTCAGTGGTTAACGAATCTGACTAAGAACCGTGAGGTTGTGGGTTCGATCCCTGACCTTGCTCAGTGGGTTAAGGATTCGGCGTTGCCGTGAGCTGTGGTGTAGGTTGCAGACGTGGCTCGGATCCCGCGTTGCTGTGGCTGTGGCGAAGGCCGGCAGCTACAGCTCTTGTAAGACCCCTAGCCTGGGAACCTCCATATGCCGCGGGTGCGGCCCTAGATAAGACAAATAATAATAATAATAATAATAATAATAATAATAATAATAATAACTGGCATGAAGATTTAGAACTTAATAGAATTTGAAATAAAAGCCATAGTCGTGAACAATAAAGCCAATACAAAATCAATGGAAGAAAATGGTAACAGATGTCAGGTCATTCCAGAAAGCAGTAACTCATTAAGAGGACAAGATAAATTTGAAAAGCTGATATAATAGGCTCCTGGAATCTATGATAATCCTTTGATAATGAATACAAAGGAGTGGATCACATGGACACACTGGGAAAAAAATAATTACTTTTTTTTCGGATGACATAAATGACAACCAAGAGAACATAAAACCTACAGTGTGTTGCTGTAAGCAGACTCTGACGACAAACTGGATGATGAGTTCCGTTCACTAAGGTAGGGTTTACGGGAGCTCCCGTTCTGGCCCGGTGGAAACAAGCCCCACTCTCATTCTATCCATGGGAATGCAGGTTCGATCCCTGACCTTCTCGGTGGGTTAAGGATCTGGCGTGGTGTAGGTCGCAGACGCAGCTCAGATCTGGCGTTGCTGTAGCTGTGGCTGTGGCTGGCTGCTGAGGTTTAATTTGGCCCCTAGCCTGGGGACTTCCATATGCCGTGGGTAAGGTCCAAAAAAGCAAAAAAAAAAAAAAAAAAAAAAAAGAGAGAGAGAGAGTTTACAATTAGGATGAGTCATTCCACAAGAAAACTCAAAATGTCTTGAAAGAAACTTGCCAGAGGTTTTCCCCAAGTTTGATAACAATCCTAAAAATTTACACAATGTGACCAATAGCAAGTGGTAAAACAGAAAGAAACTTTTTTAAATTATCAATAAAAATTTGTTTTCCCTGCTGGAAAATAAACTGTGCTAGAGGGAACTCTGAATCACCTCTCTCTTCTTGTCTACAGAAGTACAAAATTACAAAATTATTGTCATCTGTGGGAGACAACCAAAGAAAATGCGGCCCCCAAATACAGGAAATTAAAAAGGTATGTCAGAGAGGCAATTCAGAAAAATGTGATGTGCTGTTCCAGATTTCGTGACTTTTGAGCTGTTTGTCAGCAGCTAAAATTTAATAATCTGTGGCAATTTATTCTCTTATTATGAGCAAATCTTCACTTTTATAACTGCATTCGTTAGCTATTGCTACAATACTGCTGCATAACATGCCAGCCCCAAACTCAGTGTCTTACAACCACAGTTTTTTTTTAGGGCCATACCTGCAGCATATGGAAGTTCCCAGGCCAGGGGTTGAATCAGATCTGCAGCTGCCAGTCTACGCTGCAGCCACAGTGACAGTAGATCCAAGCCGTGTCTGCCACCTACACCAGAGCTCACGGCAGCGCTTAACCCTCTGAGGGAGGCCAAGGATGGAACCCACATCCTCACAGACACTATGTCGGGTTCTTGACAGTCTGAGCCACAGTGGGAACTCCGCAACCGTAATTCTTTATCTGCATTGATGCGGATCACTTGGGGCCCTGCAGCTAGGGGTCAGGTGGTCTAGGCTGGACTCAGGGGACCAGTTCTGCTCCATGGATCATATCTTTCTCCTGGGAACGGGTTGTTAACGATAGAATGTCCTTCTCATGGTCATGACAATGTACAAGGAGGCAAGTCCTAGCTTCAGAAATGGCATGCTGTCATTGCCATCCCGTTCATTGGCCATGCAAGTCATGCGGCCAAAGTCAAGAACAGTGGAAATAAACTCAGCTCCTTTAGTAGTCAGAACTGCAAAGTCATCAGGCCAAGATACAGACAGAGGAAGGGTGAAGAACTGGGCCCAGTAACGCAATCTCCTGTTAGACCTACTTTCACACTTTAATTTTGTAATCTTTTGCTTAAAGAGCTCCTCCCCCCAAACTGTATAAAGCTTGAACTTATGCAAAACCCGGATCAATCCCTGGTAACTGTGTCCTTTTGATGGTGCCCCAGGTAGCTGCAGGGTGGCTGCTCTAACGATGAAAATTCTTCAAGTAAGAGCTTCGTTAGTCATTTGAAATACTTGATACAGAATTCAAAGATCTATTGAATTCAAAGTCCACTTTCATCCTTTCAAGCAATTTCTTTCATCAATGACAGACAAGGGAGTGCTATTAGATTCTTCAAATAAAATTTCAATTATTGTAAGTGTTAAAATCATTGCAAAAAAGTGGTGATGGTCATCTGTAGTTACTTAAAATTTTTGCAAAAAAAAAGGGAGTTTCCTGGTGGCAGAGCAGGTTAAGGATCTGGTGTCACTGCAGTGATTTGGGTTGCTGCGATGGTTCAAGTTTGATCCCTGGTCTGGGAACTTCCACATGCTATGGGTGTTGCCAAAAAAAATAAAAATAAAAAAGAATAAATTAAAAAAATTTTTGATCAGGAATTTTGTGTAGCCATAAAACCTTATCTTAAAATTTACGTTCAAAGAACTAAGCTCAAATTTCTAAGTGGAAATTTTGAACAGATTTTGCTTAGAAGTGTTTGTAAATTCAACATTTAGTGTCCTTGATGATTTTTTTTCAAAGGGATCCCAAGTGCACAGAATTAGATTATCATAATCATTGGTTTGTGATTCACTCTTAACATTGGTCTGTGCATATTACACTTGGTTTAGCTATTTATAACAATGAAACATGTTACCCTTATCCAAGGCTAGTATTTTGACTATAAACTTCAAGTCACTATAAATTTCCTCATCCCATCTCCTGTCTCCTCTAGAATCACACTGACTTTCATGGATCATGGACACTTGCCTTTGTTCCTTTCCCTGAACATATAAACACACACACACACACACACACACACACACACACACACACACACGAAAACATTTATGTTTATTTTATGACTGCATTGCTATAAATAATATATAAATATTATATATTAAAACAAACATTTTCTTTGACCTAAAGTTTCATTTTTGCTTCTGATTTTAAAAGAAATGAAAACACTTTCCTGGGCCTTTCAAGTATTTTGAGCTTTCAAGTATGTATTTGTGTCTAATGGGTAAGCCCCCCCCCCCCCGAAACTGAGGTAAGTACCTGCCATTCTTTATCCTGTGCTCATCATTTCTTATTTTCCTTTTTATATCATAATTTATTGCAACTAAACAGAAATATTTTCTTGTTATATATATTAAACATGATATATTTATTCCTTTAAAATTATGTTTAGGGGTTCTCGTTGTGGCTCAGTGAGTTACGAACCCATCTAGTATCCCTGGCCTCACTCAGTGGGTTAAGGGTCCGGCGTTGCTATGAGCTGTGGTGTAGGTCGCAGACATGACTCAGATCTGGTGTTGTTGTGGCTGTGGCGTAGGCCGATGGCTACAGCTCCGATTTGACCCCTAGACTGGGAATCCCCATATGCCATGGGTGCAGCCCCCCAAAAAAGCCAGAAAAATTTTTAAAAAGTACCTTTAATGTTAGTCACTTTTAACTTTACAAAAGGACATCATATTGTATATAGTCTTCTGAGATTTACATTTCTTACTTGTTGTTGGAGTCGTAAGATGAACTTATAATCAAGTCACATCCCTACAGCTCATTCATTTTTTTCTTGGCCATGCCGGCAGTATTCCCAGGCCGGGGATAGAACCCATGTCACAGTAGTGACAATGTTGGATCCTTAACTGCTAGACCACCAGGGAACTCCCAGCTGATTCATTTTGACTGCTGTCTGTTGTACATCGTATGTGAGCAAATCACAATTTATTCATCACTCTCCCATTGACAGGCATTTCAGATAGATATTTTTTGACCTTTCCTACAGGAAGGAGCAACCCCAATATTTCATTGACTTACAGCACCATTTCTTTCCTTTTTTCAAAAAAACTTTTTGGCTGTACCATGGCATGCAGAAGTTCCCGGGCCAGGGATCAAACATGTGCATCTCTGCAGTGACTCAAACCATTGCAGCTGAATTCTTAACCCACTGCACCACAGTGGGAACTCCTATTTTAACTTTCTTTAAGGAGTCTTTTGTTGAGCATTAAGTTCTTAATTTTAATATCGTCAAATGTATCAATCTTTTATTTTGTAAATAAACTCTTTTGGGGTCTTATTTAAGAAATCTTTCTCAGGGGTTCTGGCTTAGCTCAGCGGTAATGAATCCTACTAGTATCCGTGAGGACACGGGTTCAATCCCTGGCCTCGCTCAGTGGGTTAAGGACTCAGCGTTGCTGTGAGCCGTGGTGTGGGTGGCAGATGCGGCTCAGATCTGGTGTGGCTGTGGCTGTTGTGCAGGCCAGCAACTGCAGCTCCAATTCAACCCCTAGCCTGAGAACTGCTATATACCGTGGGTGTGGCCCTAAAAAGGAGGCTGGGAAGAAAAAAAAGAAAAAAGAAATCTTCCTTTATCCCCAACTCCAAAAGACATTTCCCTGTATTTCTAAGAGTTTGAAAGTTGGAGTTTTGCAGGTTAAGTCCTCAATCCATGGAGAACTGATCTCTGTCTATGTTGCAAAGTAATTTTCTCCGTTTATGGTATTTCCCTCCTCTCCTCATGGTAATGTGTCACTTCTGCCAAATACCCAAGTCCCACAAGTGTAGGGGTGTGATGTTGGGTCTCCCTGTTTCTTCTTATGGGTCAGTTTGGTTTGTCCCTGTGCCAACACCACTCAGTCATTTTTTTCCTTTTTGTTTTTTTTTGTTTTTTAGGGCTGCACTTGCGGCACATGGAGGTTCCCAGGCTGGGGATTGAATTGGAGTTGTAGCCGCCGGCCTACACCACAGCCACAGCAACGCCAGATCTGAGACGCATCTGCCACATACACCACAGCTCTTGGCAACGCCAGATCCTTAACCCACTGAGCAAGGACAGAGATCGAATCCACAACCTCTCAGTTGCAAGTCGGATTCGTTTCTGCTGTGCCAGGACGGGAACTCCTGTCTTTCTTTTTTTTGTTGTTGTTTTGTTTTTGAAGTATAGCTGATTTACAATGTACGAACACCACTCTATCTTAATAGTGTAGCCTTATAGTGGAGTTCCCTTCATGGCATAGCGGAAACAAATCTGGCTAGGAAACATGAGGTTGCGGGTTCGATCCCTGGCCTCGCTCAGTGGGTTAAGGATCCGGCGTTGCCATGAGCTGTGGTGTAGGTCACAGACCTGGTTCAGATCCTGTGTTGCTGTGGCTGTGGCGTAGGCTGATGGCTACAGGTCCGATTAGATCCCTAGCCTGGGAACCTCCATATGTTGCAGGTGAGGCCCTAAAAAGACAAGAAAAAAAAAAGTGTAGCTTTATAGTGATTAAGGCCCCTGCTTTCTGGTGGGCAAGTCCCTTCTCCCTCCTTTCTCGAAGTGCTCGGTAGCACAGCAGGGCACTGTGACCTGGGGTGGGAGGGGAGTTGGATAATCTCCTACGTAAAAATGAGACATCTCTGGTTAAGCAGAAAGGGCAAGAGATTCAGAATCAAAACCAGACTGAGTCCTAGCTCTGCTTTTTCTAAATGAGCAGCATCAGGCCTGTCCATTTCCCTTTTGGATCCTGGGTTTTGGTGTGTAAGTCCAGGGCGATGAGGTTGCCCAACAGAGGCGGCGTCCTGAGGATCGGATAAAACCTTGTGAGCAGAGATCCTGGCACGGCGCCTGTCTGTTGACCCCAGTGTGACATGGAGCCAGAGAAGTGAAATGACTCTTTCAAGGTCACAGGACTAGAGTGACCCTGGGCTGCCTTCTCCACTGCCAGGATTCAAAGATCTTTTCTAGATAAGTTAACCTTCTCAGTTTCTTTCTCCTGTTTTCTTCTTCCTCTTCAAAAAAAATTATTTCTGAAAGCTCATGGCACACCACAGTTCTCAATGACCCCGTCTGCTGTGGCTTTTTCTTATCTGATGGAAACACAGTGAACTAGATAAGGGTCTCTCTAACAATGGTGGAGAGGAAGCCAGGTTTATTTAAAATCAAACTTGTTTTGGCCCCGTTACCACTGTCCTTGGCTGAGCTATGGCTCAGGACATCTGAAAACAATCAGGAGAGTCTCTGGGCTGACAGTGAAGAGCCCTGGGACTGGGACTCCTGGAAACTGCAGTGGCCTGGAGGGTAAATTACTAAAATCAGCCCTGAAGCAGGGCCCGCTCTGTATTATTCCCTCTGTTTCTCCTGATCCCACCATGGTCCCTGGCATGGAGCAGGTTCTTAGTAAGCGTTTGTTGAATGAATAAATGAACACAGAGAGAGGCAGAGTCACCTTGGGGGGACAACGGGACCTCATTCAAAAGGCATTAACACAGCCAGAGGAAAGGTGGGCAGCTCACCAGAAGATATGGTAAAGTCTTACAGAGATAAAAGTTTTGAAAAGACAGAAGGAAATGTTATATATGATAAGGGTGACATGTCACCTATGTGCAGGGAGAATACATGTTAGGTCAATTGATGGGCATCTGGGAAAAAATCTAGCTGTGTCTCTAACTCATGGCATACCCTAAAACAAACTGCCCATGGTTTAAAAATCTATAGATAACCAACAAAACCGTAAAAAGTCTAGAAGAAAATATCAGAGAATGTTTGTTTTCCTGATCATGGAAAAGAAAAACAAAAATCTTTCTAAAACACAAATCCAAGAAATTATCAAGGAAAAAATGGATGGATCTGACTACATAAATATTTTAAACGTCTACAGGGAAAAACAATATACACAAGCAAATGACAAACACTAAATGGAAGAAAACATTTGCTTATTTTCCACATGACAGATGAAGGCTAAGAACCAGATAGGCAAAGAATTCTTACAAATCAACTTTAAAAAAAAGCGTAAAGAAAGAAAAGCAAGAAGTTCCTGCTGTGGTGCAATGGGTTAAGGATCCAGCTTTGCTGCAGTTGTGTTGTAGGTAACAGCTACAGCTTGAATTCAGTCCCCAGCCTGGAAACTTCCATATGCTGTGGGTGCAGCCAAAAAAAAAAAAAAAAGGAAGTGGAAAGAAAGTAAAAAGGCAAAATATGAGCAAGAAAAGTAGGTGAATAATATGAGAAAATACATTTTACAGAAGCTGACATTCCAATGGCCGATGAACACACCAAGAGATGCTTGACCCCTCAGAAAAACCAATTCTAATGAAAACCATGTGATAATATTTGTCATGCATCAAATGGCAGAAATGGAAAGGAACCCAGTGTTGGCATGGAGTCTCCGCAGGCCCTCCACCACTGCTGGGCAAGTGCAATCGGTCCATCCTTTTTGGAGAAGAATCCATCAATTCCTCTCAAGATTTATATTTATATGTCCTTTGATCCAGTCGATTCCACCTTTAAGAATTTATTTCGGGAGGCACTTAGAGACCAAGATGGGAAGCTTGCCTAATTAAGAACGTAAAAGCGATTTTGTTCGCAAAGTTTCTTGTTGCCAGGATTAAAAAAAATTAACTGAGAAAAGAATTTATTTCAGGTTATTTATATAACTGCTGATGGCACAGCAGGTTAAGGATTAGACATTGTTACTGCTATGACTCAAGTCACTGCTGTGGTACAGGTTCGATCACTGGCTCTCAGACCGAAAAAAAAAAAAAAAAAAGGAATGTATTTCATAGAAACGCTGTCAAGACTGAGCAAAGATAAATATCCAGGAAGTTCTTTGCAGCACTATAACAACAAAAGACTGGAAATACACGAGTATCGGCAGAGGACTGAGGAACTCATGGTATGTCCATACTATGCAGCTTATAAAGATGACAGCAGTTGATCTATATGTGACAGCGCGGGAAGATGCCCGCAGCTTAGTGTTCTATTTTGAAAAAAGGAGCAAGTTGGACTTCCCGTCGTGGCGCAGCAGGAGCAAATCCGACTAGGAACCGTGAGGCTGCGGGTTCAATCCCTGGCCTTGCTCGGTGGGTTAAGGATTCGGCGTTGGCATGAGCTGTGGTGTAGGTCGCAGATGCGGCTTGGATCTGGTGTTGCTATGGCTGTGGTATAGGCCGTAAGCTACAGCTCTGATTCGACCCCTAACCTGGGAATCTCCATATGCCATGGGGGCGGCCCTAAAAAGAAAAAAAAAAGAAAAAGAAAAAAGAGCAAGTTGAATAGTGTGTGTGTGTGTATGTGTGTTTGTGTGCGCATAATATAATCTATATATAATATTATATAGACTACATATAATATATATATTTAAATACTTCATTATATTTTTATTTATGTTTTTAAGTGGTCACTCTCTCCATGTATATTTGCATATAAACACACATACATGTATATAGAATTTTATGTGATTAGATATAGCTGGAAATTTACACACCAAAGGCAAAGGTTGAAACATTTATTTCTCTATCACTTAACAGTTTTTTAGTGGGCGCATGCTACTTTTATAGCACTGCTAAAAATCTTTTTTTTTTCTTTTTACAGCTGCACCTGTGAGCCGCATCTATGATCTACACTGCAGCCTGCAGCAATGCTGGATCCTTAACCCACTGAGCAAATCCGCATCCTCACAGAGACAACATTGGGTCCTTAACCCACTGAGCCACAATGGGAACTCCAAAAATCATGTCAACCAAAATGATTTTAATCTACAATTTGGTTTACACATCAATGTTTGTGAATTTATGACATAAAGTCCGTCTCTGAGGACAGAAACCTGCCCCCACCAGCCCGTTAACAAACAGAGTTTTCTGTTGGATCACGCTTCTCTCCCCTGGCTATTAGAGACTTCTCTAAAAGAATCCTGGCTTCCAGAGTTCCTGTCATTGGTGCATCGGAACTGAATCCAATTAGCAACAATTAGGTTACAGGTTCGATCCCTGGCCTCACTTAGTGGGTTAAGGATCTGGCGTTGCCGTGAGCTGTGGTGTAGGTTGCAGACGTGGCTTGGATCCTGTGTTGCTTTGGCTGTGGTGTAGGCCAGCAGCTGTAGCTCTGAATCGACCCCTAGCCTGGGAACCTCCATTTGCCATGGGTGTGACGCTAAAAAGCAAATAAATAAATCAATTAATTAAATAAAAATAAATAATAAAAAAAAGAATCCTGGCTTCCCTTTGCAGGTAGAATTTGCAAAGACTGCCCTCTTTCCTGAGGGAGCCACTTGTGTTTGCCTGGTACTTGCTGGGGCATAACAAACTCACCCCAAGTGGGGTCCAGGCAACCCCTTAGCAATTAAGTTCCCTTGTTCCGTTGCCCTTTCACAGTGTGGTCAGAGCAGCCTTCGCTTTGCTCCCACCCCAGATTGTGGGCTCCCCCAGGGCAGCTGCCAGGCCCAGGGCTGTCTCTGTTCCACCGAGCCAGCACAGAGACTGCTACTTGACCTCAATTATTAGCACAAACAGAGACCAGGAGAACTTGCCCACCGTGCAGATGGTGAAGCCTGCTGATCAAACTGACCTGAAGAAGTGAGAAAAGCCCTGAGGGACGAACCGTCTCTGCCAGGAAGGCAGGAGGGAGAAAGGGCAGATACAGTGAGTCAGTTGACCGAATGCTCCCCTTTAGAGAAAAGGAAGAGGCAGCACCTCCTGTACCTCCCAGGTGGGGCGAATGGGGCGTGGAGCCTGCCCATTTCAGGAACAGAGGGCAGAGAGCTGGAGGGGTGGAGCGGAAGTGGCGATAGGTTACGCTGTATTCTATCCTGCAAAGCCGGCGGGTGACGACGATATGGTTGGTGTTGCTGCTGATGACAACTGAAGGAAAACTGCCTTTATGATGGAGATAACTAAATAAAAGCATGTAGCAGCCACACACTACAGCCTGTGAGAGATCGAAGGGATGGCATAAAGGACATTTGTTTCTGTATCCCTGGTGCCCAGGGCCTGGCACAGAGCAGGGACTCAGTAGATGCTGGAGAAGGAAGAAAGCAGAGAGAGGGGAAGGGAGCAGATTGGAGAGATAGTGACCTAAGGACCGGCGAGCTCTTTTTTAGTTTCATGGTATCAGGGGATGCTTTGAGGGGGTCCTGGAAAGTGCCTGCCCTTCACTGCCCCTGCTTGGGTTTTCATATCCTTTTTTTTTTTTTTCCTGTCTTTTTGCCTTATCTGGGGCCACACCCGTGGCATATGGAGGTTCCTAGGCTAGGGGTCTAACAGGAGCTTCAGCTGCCAGCCTTCGCCACAGCCACAGCAACGCGGGATCCGAGCCGCATCTGCAACCTACACCACAGCTTATGGCAACGCCGGATCCTTAACCCATTAAGCAAGGCCAGGGATCGAACCCGCAACCTCATGGTTCTTACTCGGATTCGTTAACTACTGAGCCACGAAGTGAGCTCCCTCCTTTTTTTTTTCAATGGCTGCACCCACAGCATTCGGAAGCTCCCAGGCCAGAGACTGAATCTGAACTGCAGCTGCAACTTACGCAGCATCTGTGGCAACACTGGATCCTTTAACCCACTGCACCAGGCCAGGCATCAAACCTGAGCCTCTGCAGTGAACCAAGCTGCTGCAGTCAGAATCTTAACCCACTGTGCCACAGTGGGAACTCCTGGACTTTCATATTCTAATCTCCTTAGTGGGTGTTGGGAGAAAGAGAATTTTGGACTAGTTCAGTGATTCTGACCTGGAGCCCTAGAACCCTAGGGAACGCTCAGGATAGAAATGGGTAATTTTAGTCCTTCTAAATGCATAATAGGAATTGTGCATTTGCTTGGGACAAGGCTATATGTGCGGACAGGCCAGGTATATTTCTTTGGGGCTGGAACTCCATCAAACTCAAGAAACAGGGAAGCAGAATTCTCCTGTGGCGAAGAGGGTTAAGGGTCTGGGGTTGTCACTGTAGCAGCTTGGGTTGCTGCTGCGGTGCAAGTGAGATCCCTGGCCCGGGAACTTCCACAAGCCAAGGGTGCAGCCAAAAGTGATAATAATAATAATAATAAAGAAGAAAAGAAAGAGGAAAGAAGGAAGAAAGAAAGAAAAAAAGAAAAAGAAAATAATGAGTTTTTGTTTTTGAAAAAAACATTTAATAGAGCCCACTCTGGAGTTCCTGTCATGGCTCGGTGGAAATGAATCTGACTAGCATCCATGAGGATACAGGTTTGATCCCTGGCCTTGCTCAGTGGGTTAAGGATCCAATGCAGCCATGAGCTGTGGTGTAGGTCACAGACGGGGCTCGGATCCTGGGTTGCTGTGGCTGTGGCATAGGCCGGCAGCTGTATCTCTGATTTGACGCCTAGCCTGGGAACCTCCATATGCTGCAGGTGTGGCCCTAAAAAAAGACAAAAAGGCCAAAAATTAAAAAAAAAGGTTATATAATAGAGCCCACTCTGCAGGAGGGCTGATCCAGGTTAAAGCATATCCATTTGAGTCTTTGGCCAAGTGACAAGGCTCTCTTGTTAGTTTCCTCTTTGGTGAAATGCGGGTAATAACAGTACTCCCGCCCAGAGGCTGGGGGTACTCTGAGGCAGAGCGTGGCAATTAAATAAGCTGGCTCACGTAAAGCACTTGCCAGTCCTGAGTAAGTGGTTGTCGCTATCATTATGAATTCAGGGCAGTGAATATGAACATCTCGTGCTAATCAGAAACTCTGATTAGAGCTATAGATATTGATAATCAATAGTAGGAAATGAATGAATTATTAATTGTTTAGAGCAGCTTTGGGGAAGACAGCACCTTTCAAAACATGGGACCCCCTGAAGAGGAGTCAGGAGTGTACATGGGGGGACAGAGGTTGAGCCCCTCTGTGGAAGCCCCCTTCCGGGAGGGGTGTACTGAGAGACTAAGCTCTCCTTCCTGTGGCCCTTGGCACATTTGTTCTCTCTCCCCAGTCTGGTTAACAAGTCCCACCACACCTCCTCCAGGAAGCCTCCCTTGGGCCCTTGTTCATCTGAGTTGGGGCACTTTTGCATCATGCTGGACTCACCCCTTCAAGGTCCCTCATTCATTGTGCTGTACCTTCTTAGACCAGTGATTCTCAACCTTGACTATGCATTAAAATCAAACTAAGGGGAGTTCCTGTCATGGCTCAGTGGTTACTGAATCTGACTAGGAACCATGAGGTTGCGGGTTCGATCCCTGGCCGTGCTCAGTGGGTTAACCATCCGGTGTTGCCATGAGCTGTGATGTAGGTTGCAGACGTGGCTCGGATCCTGCTTTGCTGTGGCTACGGCATAGGCTGGCGGCTACAGCTCCGATTAGACCCCTAGCCTGGGAACCTCCACATGCCGCGGGTGCGACCCTAAAATGACAAAAGGCAAAAAAAAAATCAAACTAAGGGCCCACGCTGCTGGGCCAGAGTGTTTGGAGTCGGCCCTGAGAATCTTCATTTCTCACATGTTTGCAGTAGTTGCTGATGCTGCTGGCCCCAGAGACCACACTTGGAGAAACTCTGGTTCAGACCATATACTCTAAGACATGAAGTTTATTCCCCCATTGCATCTCCAGCAGCACTTCAGTCTCAGTCATTATTGCATAGAAAAGAAAAATCAAATAAGATGCAGTACAAAAGACTTCCCAAGGCTCTCTGTGCTGACAGCCAGACAGCAGTGGTGACCCAGCTGGAAGTGTGACTGGGCTCTGAGGACTTAGAGCAACAGGGCCCACAAAGGTGGCAGGGAAGACAGGAGGCCCACGTCCTAGGTCATAGCGCCCTCTGGTGCTACCAGCTCAGCTCTGCGCCTGGAGCTGTGAGTGGTGAGCCTTTAAAGTCAAATGTGGCTTCTTCCACGAAGCTTTCCTGGACTCTCCTGGTCAGAAGTGATCGCTGGTATCGCCCTGTGCATAGACCACCATAGAGATTTCGTACTGCCTGTAAGTACAAGTTTGTGGGTTCTGGGTCCTCTTTGAGACCATTAACAATTTGGGACCTCCTGACTCAGTTTTGGTATCTTAATAAATGCTCGTGGAATCTAAAGAGCTCTTTTCCTACCCCAAAAGTACATATCCTGTTAAAACAGTGATAAATGAAATTTAAAGAAAATTAAGCAGGGATGGAAATTAATGGAGGGAATCTATTTTAGGCAGTGCGTTTGAGAAATTCTCACTGATGAGGTGATATTTGAGCAAAAACCTGAGTAAAGTGAAATTCTGGACCATGCATGCATCTGGGAAACAACATGCTTTCGTGATGGTGTGCAAAGATCCTGTGGTCGGAGCAGGCTTAGCATATTCTAGGAATACCAAGAATGCCGGTGTCTGAAGTCAAGGAATCCAGAAGCAGAGTCTGAGATGAGAATTCACGTGCAAGTGATTTATTAAATTCTCCCTCGGGGGTGGGGGCGGGAAGTAACCAACAAGGGCACAGGGCAAGCAGGGCAGGGAGGAGGAGGCCAAGCAAAAATTTGACTTCAGGCAGAATCCTGCTCAGCCTGATCCCACAGGGAGCTCCAGTGCATGTTATGCCTTACGGTTTGTCCCTAAGGCAAATGAGACTTTCACATTCCCGTCAATCTCTGGCTTAGGGTCCCCCCAAGGAGATGTAAATACTCAGACATTTCATGTAGGCAAAGTGGGCTTCAGCAGCCTGAACGCAGCCCAGCCACCCAAAAGAGCTGTGGGTACTGGATATTGGAAGCAAAAGCCTATCAAAGCTGGGGGTCACATACGCAGTGAGGGAAAAGGAGATCTGAAGCGCTCTGGGTGGAACAATAACATTATTGTTATAATCAATAAGACTGAAGAATAGAAGTCAAGGGGAAGAAATATGAGATGATATCTTGATATCTGGGAGTCAGCTGAGGCCGGATAGGGGAAAACATTATCTGATTTTGCCTAAGGAGGTAATATACCAAGCTAAAAAACTACATTTCCCAGCCATCCTTGCAAGTGGGGTGGCCAGTTTTTTTTTTTTTTTTTAATTTTTAGGGCCGCACCCATGGCACATGGAAGTTCACAGGTGAGGGGCTGAATCAGGGCTGTAGCTGCTGGCCTACCCCACAGCCACAGCAATGCAGGATCCAAGCTGAGTCTGTGACCTACACCACAGCTTATGGCAATGCTGGATCCTGAACCCACTGAGCGAGGTCAGGGACTGAACCCAAGTCCTCGTGGATATGAGTCAGGTTCATTACTGCTGAGCCACAATGGGAACCCCTGGGGTGGTCAGTTCTAGGCACTGAGATGTAAGTAGAAATGTGCTGGAGGCCTCTGAGAAAGCATTGATTTCCTGATGGAGATGTCACTTCTTCCTTGCTGCTCCCTTCTTGTCTGGAATGTGAATCTGAGGCTGGAGCTAAAGCAGCCACCTTGCAATTATGAAGTCACAGTGAGGCATATGTGTGAATAAGGACGTAGAGCAGAAAGACATCAGCTTTGCCTGTACCTAACTGCAAGCTGCAGGAAGAGATTTGATCTTTGGTAAATGTCATTGCAAAGCAAGAAACAAAGTCCTTTTATAAGTTGTTGCAACACTTTCAGGCAGAGCTCCAGAAACTGGTTGCAAGTTAATAGCCTGCACTTAATAGCCCAAGTCAAACACCTCACTTGTTTGCAGAAGCACTCATTTTACCACTAAGTTTGTGACCAAGGAAGCCATTTCCAAAAAATCATATGGATGATTGAAAATATGTCAGATGACATAGAAGCAAAGCTAATCTAAAAGCTCTAAAATTTTGCACTGCAGATGACAAATCATTGCAAAGTGATGGATCTACAGACATCAGTAACTATAGTCAGATACAGCAGCAGAATTTTCAGAACTCAGCGAGGAGGAAACAGAGGTAACTGAGCACCTTGAACTAAGATATGTGACAACACTGGGTGAGTGTGTGGTCTCCTGGGGTGGCTGCAACAATACCATGTCAAGGCTTTACTCCATGAGTTCCCCAAATCCTGAGATTTCAACAGCACCTTCTTTTCATTCACAGAAAGTTATCACGTGTAAATGTTTCCTTGAAGATCTGAATTCCACAATCAAGCATACGATCAAAATGATGAATTAAAACTCCAGGCTCTCACCCTTGTATGTTTTCAGCCTTATGGGAAATAATAGGACAATAAAACTGCTTTCTGCTATTTCATACTTTGTTCAACTCTCCAAAGAAGAGTTTTGTTAAGAGTTTATGAACTTTATTCACAACAGCCAAGACATGGAAACAATCTAAATGTCCATCGAGAAACGATTGGATTAAGAAGATGTGGTATATATACACAATGGAATACTACTCAGCTATAAAAAAGAACAAAATAATGCCATTTGCAGCAACATGGATGGAACGAGAGACTTTCATACTAAGTGGAATAAGTCAGAAAGAGAAAGACAAATACCATATAATTTCACTTATATCTGGAATCAAATATAGGGCATAAATGATCCTTCCCACAGAAAAGAAAATAATGGACACGGAGAAAAGACTTGTGATTGCCAAGAGGGAAGGGGAGGGAGTGGCAGGGACTGGGAATTTGGGGTTAATAGATGCAAATCATAGCCTTTGGAATGGGTAAGCAATGGGATCCTGCTGTATAACGCTGGGAACTATGTCTGGTCACTTGTGATGGAGCAGGATAATGTGAGAAAAGAGAATGTATCATGTATGTGTGACTGGGTCACCTTGCTGTGCAGCAGAAAATTGAAAGAACACTGTAAATCAGCTATAATGGAAAAAATAAAAAAAGAGTTCATGAGCTTAAAAAATAATAAAGATGAAAGGTAAAAACTGCAAACCCGTCTCACTTTGCAAATGTTTTTGAAGGATACTAATTAGCTTTGAAATCTGGCTTACTTGTCATTTTTGAGTCTCTGAATGAACTTGACCAAAAATTATAAGACTTATATTTCTGAGTTCCTGTCATGACTCAACAGTAATGAACCTGACTAGTATCCATTAGGATGTGGGTTCAATTCCTGGCCTTGCTCAGTGGGTTGAGGATCCAGCATTGCCATGAGCGGTGGTGCAGGTTGCAGACGTGGGCTGGATCTGGTGTTGCTGTTGCTGTGGTATAGGCTGGCGGCTGAAGCTCTGATTTGACCCCTAGCCTGGGAACTTCCATATGCTGCAGGTGCAGCCCTAAAAGAAAAAAAAAAAAGTGGTCATGAGTTAACATATTTATGTGGTCATGAGTTAACACAGCAGACTTGGGGTGCTCAAACTTGCACACCTCAAAGGTCTTTGGGACTAACCCATCCCCAGCTCCTGAAAGATGATCTCTGAGCCTCTGGATTTTTGTATCTGATCTACCTAACGAGCCTGTTTTTGTAAGCCTGAGACCTCAGACCTCGCTGCTGCATTCCTTTGACCTCCGGGGCCCAAGACTGAGTAGCTAAGGTCCACCATATGGGTACTACATCCTAAATGACTGACCCCTAATGAAAAAGCCTGGACCCCAAGGCCGGGTGAGCTTCTGTAGCCAACAAGTAGCCTCTACACCTGCACCAGTTAATTCTCTGAGACAGAGTTTTGGGAGAAACATAAAGAACAACTTTACGGCTTTGCCAGGCAAAGGAGGCCACAGCAGGCTAATGCCTCAAAACCATGTCCTGCCTTGAGAGGGGACAGTAAGGGGTTTTATAGGTTTAACTCGGAAGACAGGGTTATTGATGAAAGTGTCTGTATTAGACCCTCTCCATAGATCATTTCAAAGTGCAGCGTCAGTCTGCGCAGTGATGGTTTCTGGTTGTCTTTGGGGTTATTGTTCCTTGACCTTCTCTCTGGAAAGAAGATTGCTTACAGGAAAGGGGTGTTAGGGAGCATTTCAATTACAAAAGAAAACACTAGGTGCAATTTAACTCTAAAAAGTAAACACTAGTCAAGGAAAGCAATTAAGCAAGAAGAAATCTTATGTGAAAAGCTGGTTAAAGTAAGTTCAAGGGCCACAGCAGGGCATAACATCATGGAGACTGTTTTAACTAGTTTTTAGCTGTAACTGTATTTCCTTATCATTAACTCTTGAGTCAGTCTTTGAGACTGAGGAGAGGCTTGGGAGGCTAAAGGAAAAGCCTTTTACTTCAAAACACAAAGACGTAGGGTCTGGTACACGGTTTCACTTCCCAGGTTTGTTAACACTTTGTCTGGGTCTCACACATCATTCCTGGGAGAATCGGATGCTCTCCGTGTGACTCTGCAGGAGGAAGACAACTAGAAGTCGTACCTAGTTCCTCCTGGACTTCCTCGCCGAAGCATCTTTTCCTTCAACTGATTTTATTTTATTTCTTTTTTCTTTTTTTGTCTTTTTAGGGCCACACCCACGGCATATGGAAGTTCCCAGACTAGGGGTTTAACCGGAGCTATAGCCACCAGCCTACGCCACAGCCACAGCAATGCCAGATCTGAGCTGTGTCTGTGACCTACACCACAGCTCCTGGCAATGCTGGATCCTTAGCCCACTGAGCGAGGCCAGGGATCGAACCTATGTCCTCATGGATACTAGTCAGGTTCATTGCTGCTGAGCCATGACCGGAACTCCCACCATTATTTGTACCCTTTCATCATCATAAACTGTAAGCATGAATATACCAGCTTTTCTGAGTTCTGAGTCCTAGCAAATCATTGAGCCTGAGGGTGATCTTGGGTCCCTCCAAGAATTATTAATATGTGCTAACAACATTTATGGATTCAAAGAAAAAATGTACTTTCTGGAGTTCCTATCGTGGCATAGCAGAAACGAATCCAACTAGGAACCATGAGGTTGCGGGTTCGATCCCTGGCCCCTCTCAGTGGGGTAAGGGTTCAGTGTTGTCGTGAGCTGTGGTATAGGTCACAGACACAGCTTGGATCTGGTGTTGCTGTGGCTGTGGTGTAGGCCAGCAGCTGTAGCTCTGATTAGACCCCTAGCCTGTGAACCTCCATATGCTGTAGGTGTGGCCGTAAAAAGAAAAAAAAAAGTACTTCGGAGAAGTGAAATTACCAGGGAACTAGTTTGGAATTATTATTTGACCTCTAAAGAAAAATGGTTCAATGAAGAGAACAATGTCTGTGTACACTGAAAGAAAATTTTATCATAATTTTAAAATATTTAACTTGAACAAAGAACTATTGTATTTTAAAGACCTTTATATTATTATGAGAAATTTCAACATCATTTGTCAATGAAAGAAAAAGCTGAGCTGCTAGATTTAGAGAACAATTGCATCATTAAAAGTAAAATACAAAGGCTCTTAATTCTATTAAGAACAAGAAAAGAGTTTCTGACAAGTGGAGGGAAAAATGATAGATTTTGCTGCCATTCACAGCATCTATCTGCGAATGTGTCTTGTTGTTGGTGATGATCATGAACTTGAAGAGACCGTAACTGGAAGAACATAATCAGGAATTTTGTGGCCATTTCACATATAGAATCTAGTACAAAATATTTATGGAAGCAAGTGAATTTCTTATTTTGAAAAGATGTTATTTGGCAGTTTTATTCTAATTCAATAGTGACTATTTCTAAAATACTTTGTATTTTATTTCTTTTCATAATTACGTACTACCCAGGAAATGCAATTAGTATTTTCATGCATTCCTATATAGGCATTCCCAAGTCTTGTGTCACATAAATACTGCCATTTTCTACATGTCACATTATGTGAAAAGCGTTGGGAAGCACTGAGTTAAAAGAGTTTGTTGTAAAAAGATTCAAAATAATGGTGGCTTAAAAATATAGCATTAGAGTCCCCTGGGTTCCAGCCTTAACTGGCACAGTGGGTTAAGGATCTGGTGTTGCTGCAGCTATGACATAGGTTGCAACTGTGGCTCCGATCTGATCCCCAGGAAATCCGTCCATATGCTGTGGGGAGGCCAAAAAAGAAAAATAATGAGTAAAAATAAAAAATATAGAATCGACAACAAGTTCTGCTTGGAACTACACTGAATATCCTGTGATAAACCATAATGGAAAAGAGTACGAAACAGAATGTGTATGTGTATATGTATAACTGAATCATTTTGCTGTATAGTAGAAAATAACACAACATTGTAAAGCAATTGATATGTAGATCAATAAAACAAAATTTTAAAAATAGATGGAACTGGAGTTCCCATTGTGGCTCAGCGGTAACAGATCAGTATCCATGGGGATGGGGGTTCTGTCCCTGGCCTCTCTTAGCGGGTTAGGATCTGGTGTGGCCATGAGCTGTGGTGTAGGTCGCAGACGCAGCTCAGATCTGGTGTTGCTGTGGCTGTGGCGTAGGCTGGCAGCTGCAGCTCCAATTTAACCCTTAGCCTGGGAACTTCCATACGCCAGGTGAGGCCCTAAAAAGCAACATAGATGATAGATGATGATAGATAGATAGATAGATAGATAGATAGATAGATAGATAGATAGATATAGAGATATATAAATTGTATTTTCCCCACCCTCCAGGTAAAAATCCAAACGTAGGCCTTCCCGTGGATGGTGTGGTGGTTCTTTAGTTCTCCACCCAAACACATTCTCTCCAGCAACAAGTCAAAAGGAACCACCGTCTGCCTAGCGATACATGTTTCTTTGTTGCGTTCAACATGGATGCTCAGTTATTCCTTTACCCACCCCACTTTCAGGCCAGGGAGCATCTCTGATCAGAGGCAGCAGTCCTGGAGTCAGACATCTCTGCCGATTACAGGTTGGGGATTTGGGCAGATAGTTAAGCCTCCTAAGCCTCAGTTTTTTCATCCATAAAATGGATCAAAGAAGAGCCCCGACCTCAAAGGTCTGCAGTGAGAATTAAAACGAGGGATGCAGGTAAAGCTGGCAGAACCGTGTCTGGCATCCAGCGTGTGCCGATGGAGCTCGGGGTTTCTCTGCATCCCTGGTGTCTAGCGTGGAGCCTGGAACAGGTGGGCTGCATGGCGCTGGCTGAGGTGAGCTGAACTGAATTGGGCTCATGGGAAGGACGTTAATTCTGTAGCACACCGGGCCTGCCCTGGGCGCACTGCAGGCTCAGGCAGCCACAGAAAGTCCTAGGTGAAGCTTTTTAGGAACTGACCAATGTGCCCTGGGGTGTCTAAGGACATGGGCGTGGAGATGACAGCAGCTTCTACACTGGATGATGCCACCGGTATTTATTTATTTATTTATTTATTTATTTATTTATTTATTTATTTATTTATGGCTTTTTAGGGCCGCACCCGCGGCATATGGAAGTTCCCAGACTAGGGGTCTAATCAGAGCTACAGCAGCCGGCCTATGCCACAGCCACAGCCACAGCCACAGCCACACCAGATCCAAGCTGTGTCTGGAACCCACACCACAGCTCACAGCAACGCCAGATCCCTAACCCACTGAGCGGGGCCAGGGATCGAACCCACAACCTCATGGTTCCTAGTTGGATTCGTTTCCACTGCGCCGCGATGGGAACTCCTGGATGATGCCATTTTTAGATTTTTTTGAGACAGTTTAGGTCTGACTAAAGGGTAGACTGAATGTTTTGTCGGCTGGGGAGGGGGAAGCATGTGACCAGAAGTGAGCGGGGGCAAGCAGAAAAGAGAGATTCTCCTCTCAGCCTTCGATGGCAGCCAGGCTGTGGGGGACCTCTGGTTCCCCCCAAATCTATTCTCAGCTCTTCACCACCAGGTAATAAACTTACCTGGGCAGGTACACTACCAGAGATGGCATCTCCTAACCTTCCGTACGGCCAAGCTGTGGTCTTCTCGCTCAGTCCTGTCATGTTTCAGCGCGACATGACAGAAAATGTGGGGCCAGTTTCCTCCTATGTGCTTAAAAGGAAATTGCTTTTCCTTCCCTTCCTTTCCGCCCCCATTCCTGCGGGGATATGAATACAGACACGGCAGGAACCCAGCCTTGTTCCCGAAATCTCAGCTGCCTCTGTACACCGATGCCAAATAGAAATGCAGAGACAGAGTCGGGGGAAACAGAAAAAGTAGCTTTAATTGCCAGGCAAAGAGGGGGTAGTGAGGAGTCTTATCATGTTTGAGGAGCATGGTGTGATCAGCTCATGGATCTTTTCCTGATCGGTGGGTGGTGAGGTCACTGGGAGTCAGGGTCATCAGCCTTCTGGTTCCAACTGGTCTGGGGGCTGTGTGCTGGTGGGAAGCATCCAGTTGACTCCTTCCACCTGGTGGGGGCTTCAGCACCTGCAAAACAGCTTCAAGGACATGGCTCAGAATATGATCTATAGTCTTTGAAGAACTGAAGGTCCTTGACTTAATTGAATGGCTGAATTATCACTACTTTTCTTTTTTCTCTGTACTTTTTTCACTCCTCTGATTAAACTGGTTCTTTGACTAAAGTTTTTCTGTAGATAAAAGGACAGATGGAGGACATGAGTGGGAGTCCATGCCCGGGAAGGCCTCACAGGGTTCTGCTCCGTTACAGCCTTGACCAGGCAGATGAGGAAAACACATCTGCAGGATGAGGACAACAGATGAGGCAGATGAGGACAATACCCTGCAGGAAGGCAGGGCAGCAAGATGAAGTGAACCCAGGTCCCCGGGTGGCCAGCCTGTCAGCCAGGAACCCTCACCCTAAGGCTGTTACCTAAGCCAGAGATGAACACAAATCTTAGTTAAGCCTTTCGGGGTCTCTGTCATGGAGGCTTAGCTTGCTGTCAACGGGGTGGGGAGTGGGGGCCAGGTGGGCTTTGATAAGTCAAGTGCACACCCTGGACCCATAGGAGCCAAGAGAGCATTCAGATTTCTCCACGCACTGGCCATGAGGGAGGCCTCCAAAGAACACAGGTGTCCACAGGTGAGTTATGCCAGAAAGAGGGAGGGTGTGGGGCAAAGTGCAGACCTGAGGCCAGCTCAGGGAGGAGCGGGCAAGAAAGGCAGGCTGGGCTCACCATGGAAGAAACTAGTCCATTGCAGGTGAAAGCAGAGTTTCTCTTCTGCTCGGAGAAAGGCCTGGGTGGGGCTGGCAGTGGGGTGGGGGAGGAGTTCCTGCAGGCCCCCACCCCTCACCCCGACAGTGAGCAGTGACAAGGCTTAGCTTGGACCATGAGTGGCTGTGGGTGTGGGAGTTGCCAACCAGAATGGGAAGCTCAGGGTGTGACAAAAAATTGAAAGGCAAAGAAGAGTTCCTGTCGTGACTCAGCGGAAACGAATCTGACTAGCATCCATGAGGACGCAGGTTCGATCTCTGGCCCTGTTTAGTGGGTTAAGGATCCAGCGTTGCTGTGAACTGTGGTGTAGGTCACAGACAAGGCTTGGATCTAGCGTTGCTGTGGCTGTGGTGTAGGCTGGCAGCTGCAACTCCAATTCCACTCCTAGCCTGGGAACCTCCATATGCCGCAGGTGCAGCCCTAAAAAGACAAAAAAAAAAAAAAAGGAAGGAAGGAAGGAAGAAAAGAAAGAAAGTCAAAGAGCAGAGCCACATGGAGGGATTTGAAATTTAAAGTGGCAATTACAAGTGGAAAAGCAGATGGGGTTTTAGCGGGGATAGGCATTCAGCCAAAGGAACAGGGGCTCAAAGTTGCCGTGGCATCAGCACAGGCAGAAGGTGTTCACCCCACAACCCGGGCATGAGCAGTCCGGGTCTTGTGTGCTGCTCCCTGCAACAGTGTCCGGCCTTCTTCCAACTTCTTGTCCCCTGCACTTGAGGCATTCCAAGTTTTACTTTCCGCTTGGCTAAACCGCAGCCACATTACCTGGAACCCCTTTCCCTGCAGAGTTCCTTGTAAGAGGAGATCCAACACAGGACATGGTGTGAGGATTGGTAGGTGGAAGCAAAGTGGTGCCATTATTGCCTGATGGAGGTTAAGGTGACAGATGCACAAGTGCTCGCTGGGGTCCAACCTGTTCTCTGCTCCACATTCAGCTCCTTTCCCCCAGATGTCCCCAGTGACCCCAGGCACACCACTAGAGGCTTGAGCCTCCTAACAGGCAGCTGCCAGAAGCTGCAGCCTCCCTCCAGTCGCTTTCCAGTGGCCAGACTCGCCTGGCTTCTCTGTTTCCCAGTAAGCTCCACGTGGCCCACCTTTGATCATTTTTGAGGAGGCTTTGTCACTGACTTCTTTGATCCCCTTCTCCCCACTCTAGATGGTCACTTCCTCAGCTCCTCCTACAGCTGTAAGAGGTCTAATTCCTATAATAATCCCTCCCGCCCTCGGTGTAAACTGACTCAGTTCTTGGTTTCCCTACTGGTAGCTGGAGTTTTGTCTGTGTTAAGTTTGCTCAGTTTTTATTCAATCATTTATCTCATTTCTTGCTTCTGAAATGTTTACTCCTTCCACTTACATCTCTTCTTTCTCCTGCCTTTATGGGCATTTGTGGGTTTTTTTTTCTCCATCGGTGCCTGTGGCATGCAGAAGTTCCCAGGTCAGGTATTTAACCCGTGCCATGGCAGTGAAAACACCAGATCCTCAACCTGCTGAGCTACCGGGGAACTTCTGATTTATGAATTTATTTCATTAAAAAATATTTTTTGTCTTAAAAAAGTTTTTCATTATAGCTGGTTTATATATTTCTGTCAATTTTCCAACTGCACAGCATGGTGACCCAGTTACACATACATATATGGATCGTCACAAGTGATTGGACATAGTTCCTGGCGCTGTACAGCAGGATCTCCTTGCTTTTCCATCCCAAAGGCAACAGTCTACAACTATTAACCCCAGGCACCCCTATCATTCCATTCCCTCCCCAACCCTCTTGGCAACCACAAGTCTGTTCTCCAAGTCTGTGATTTTCTTTTCTGTAGAAAGCTTCATTTGTACAGTATATTAGATTCCAGATAGAAGTGATATCATATGATACTTGTCTTTCTCCTTCTGACTTACTTCACTCAGCATGAGGGTCTCTAATTCCATCCATGTTGCTGCAAATGACATTATTTTATTCTTTTTTATGGCTGAATAGTATTCCATCGTGTATATATACCACATCTTCCTAATCCAGTCGTCTGTCTATGGACATTTGGGTTGTTTCCATGTCTTGGCTATTGTGAATAGTGCTGCAATGAACATGTATGTGCAAGTATCTTTTTCAAGGAAATTTTTGTACGGATATACGACCAAGAGAGGGATTGCTGGGTCATATGGTAGTTCTATGTATAGTTTTCTAAGGTACCTCCAACTGTTTTCCACAGTGGTTGTACCAGCTTACATTCCCACCAACCATGCAGGAGGGTTCCCTTTTCTTCACACCCACTCCAGCATTTGTTGTTTGTGGACTTGTTAATGATGGCCATTCTGACTGGTGTGAGGTGATATCTCATGGTAGTTTTGATTTGCATTTCTCTAATAATCAGTGATGTTGAGCATTTTTTCATGTGCTTGTTGGCCATCTGAATGTCTTCTTTGGAGAAATGTCTAATCAGGTCCTTTGCACATTTTTCAGTGGGGTTGTTGGCTTTTTTGCTGTTGAGTTATATAAGTTGTTTGTATATTTTAGAGATTAAGCCCTTGTCAGTTGCATCATTTGACACTATTTTCTCCCATTCTGTAAGTTGTCTTTTAGTTTTCTTTCTGTTTTCCTTTGCTGTGCAAAAGCTTGTCAGCTTGATTAGGTCCCATTCGTTTGTCTTTGCTTTTTATTTCTGTTGCTTTGGGAGACTGCCCTGAGAAAACATTTGTAATGTTGATGTCAGAGAATGTTTTACCAGTGTTTTCTACCAGGAGTTTAATGGTGTCTTGTCTTATATTTAAGTCTTTAAGCCATTTTGAGTTTATTTTTGTGCACGGTGTGAGAGTGTGTTCTAGTTTCATTGATTTGCATGCAGCTGTCCAGGTTTCCCAGCAATGCTTACTGAACAGACTGCCTTTTTCCCATTTTATGTTCTTGCCTCCTTTGTCAAAAATCAATTGGGCGTAGGCAGCTGGGTTTATTTCTGGGTTCTCTATTCTGTTCCATTGGTCCGTATGTCTGTTTTGGTACCAGTACCACACTGTCTTGATTACTGTGGCCCTGTAATATTGCCTGTAATATTGCCTGAAGTCTGGGAGAGTTATGCCTCCTGCTTGGTTTTTGTTTCTCAGGATTGCTTTGGTGATTCTGGGTCTTTTGTTGTTCCATATAAATTTTTGGATTGTTTGTTCTAGTTCTGTGAAGAATGTCATGGGTAATTTGATAGGGATTGCATTGAATTTGTAGATTGCTTTGGGTAGTATGGCCATTTTTAAAATATTTATTTTTCCAGCCCATGAGCATGGAATATCTTTCCATTTCTTTGTATCTTCTTTGATCTCCTTGATTAATGTTTTGTAGTTCTCTGCACATAAGTCTTTCACCTCCTTGGTCAGGTTTATTCCCAGGTGTTTGATTTTTTGGGGTGCTATTTTAAAAGGTAAAGTATTTTGGCATTCTTTTTCTATATTTCATTGTTAGTATACAGAAATGTGATTGATTTCTGAAGATTAACCTTATATCCTGCTACTTTGCTGAATTCATGATCAGTTCAAGTAATTTTGGGGTTGAGTCCTTGGGGTTTTCTATGTACTGTATCATGTCATCTGCATACAGTGACAATTTCACCTCTTCTCTTCCTATCTGGATGCCTTTTATTTCTTTTGCTTGTCTGATTGCTGTAGCTTTTTTGTCTTTTTAGGGCTGCACCCAAGGTGAATGGGTGTTCCTGGACTGGGTGGAATCAGAGCTGCAGTTACTGGCCTACACAGCAGCCACAGCCACACCAGATCCAAGCTGCCTCCGCAACCTATGCTGCAGCTTGCGGCAACACCAGATCCTTAACCCACGGAGCAAGGCCAGGGATTGAGCCCACATCCTCATGGATACTAGTTAGGTCTTAACCCAAAGAGTCACAACGGGAACTCCTGATTTATGTATTTAAAAAAACATGTCTTTATTGTAGTTTTAATGAAGTTGCCATGAGGAGGGAAATTTGGTGTGTTTGTTCAGTTTACCATCTTAACTCACCACTGTGGCCTCTCTTCATACAGAATAAACTTGGCAGTTTCTTAAATAAAGGAGCCCCTCCTGCTTCTGACTCAGCCAGTGAAATGCCCTCCCTTCCTTTTCCCACAGCCTTTCCTCCCCCACCTGCTCTCTTCCGCCCCCTGCCCCCCCTCCCATCCTCCAGCCTGGCCTTTCCCCTGTGTTGGCACCTGCCCATCCTTCAAGACACTGCCCTGGAAAGTTTTTTTTTTGGTCACCTGACTGGATTAAGTGCTCCTCCTGGGGATTTCGAGGCACCTCAGTACTTTCCCCCAGTTCTACCGTGACCTCGGTATTGTAGTCTTTGTAACCCTTGTGTCTGGGACAGCAACCAGCACGTGGGAGATGCAAATAAATGCTTCTGAAGTAGATGCCCATTTTGCCAACTCTTTTGCTTTGCATAAGGAGAATCAGGGGAAGACGACATGTTCACCTAAAATGAAAGAGGATCCTTGTAAACCAGCTATAATGCAAAAATAAATTAAAAAAATAAATAAAATGAAAGAGGATCCGGAATGGGAGTGGGAGAGGGGAGGCAGGTACAATTTTATTTATTTATTTATGTACTTATTTATTTATTTATTTACTTACGGCCATACCTGCAGCACATGGAAGTTCCCAGGCTAGGGGTCGAATCAGAGCTGCAGCTGAGGCCTACACCACAGCCACAGCAGCAGTGGATCCAAGCCTCATTTGCAACCTACACTGAAGCTTGCAGCAATGCTGAATCCTTAACCCACTGAATGAGGCTAGGAATCAAACTGCATTCTCACAGAGACAACACTGCATCCCTCACCTGTTGCACCACCGTGGGAACTCCCAACAGGGACAATTTAAAGAAGCCAAATACTGGAATTCCCGTCATGGAGCAGTGGAAAGGAATCCAACTAGGAACCATGAGGTTGTGTGTTTAATCCCTGGCCTTGGTCAGTGGGGTAAGGATCCAGTGTTGCTGTGAACTGTGGTATAGGTCACAGACGTGGCTTGGATCTGATGTTGCTGTGGCAGTGGCATAGGCCGGCTGCTGTAGCTCAGATTGGAACCCTACCTGGGAACCTCCATATGCCTACAGTGCGGTCCTAAAAAGCAAAAATAAATAAATAAATAAATAAATAAGCCAAATATTGTGGATCTTAAGATTCTTGAAAAAACAAAGAGCTTTAATAGATGACCATATTATTCCCAACTTAGCTTTAAAAATAGCCTTGAGAAAACTAATCTATGGTGTTGGAAGTCAGGGTAGTGGTTATGCTCAGGGGCGTGGTAACTGGAGGGGAACCAGGGGCTTTCTGGGGTGCCAGTAATGTTGTGTTTCTCGGTCTGAGTGCTAGTTACATGGGTGTGGTCGAATATGTAAAATCGATCCCACTGTACACTTAGGATTTTTACACTTTTTGCGGTATGTCATACTTCCAAAAAAAGTTTATAACATGTAAGTGAATTTTTTAAAACAAACAAAAAGACTGACCTAAACTCCTTTCTCCCGAATAGCATCACCCTCTACCACATCAGCCTTGTCCATCTTTCCAGTTTTTTAAGCCCACAAACAGGGTGTCTTTCCCCTATTCCCTTGAGCTCGGTGTAGTTAAATATATGTTGGATGCAGGTATTTTAAGAGGTTGAGTCATGTATAAAACTCTCCTCACGTGCAACAGGAATGTGCTAATTATGTAAATCTGAGAGATGTTGGACAGCCTGTTTTCCCCCAGGTTTAAAAGATGCTTTTCAAGTGATCCTGGCACCGATGGTAGGAGGGCGAGCCATTCTTGGAGACAGAAATAGATCTTAGATCTGAGATACAGGTGTCTGGAGCCTGGCCCCAGAACTCGAAATTATAACTATTGAGTTCTATACACATCTATGGCTCCACTGTGTACTTCCTGGATGCAAATCTCTCTAATTCTCTCCATGTCCTGATGTCCATCTGCTCTGCGTCATTTGGTTGGGTCACTCAACTCTGCGGCCGCTGGGAGAATGCTAGATGCCCAGTGGGAGCCTGGAGAATATGAGCGTACCGACCCCTTAGCGATCCTCAGTCTCCTAATCACCCTCGGGGGAACCGTTGCCTAGAAACATTGGATTATGAGCTGGGCCGATGTGGCTGAAAGGATTGTTTTCACGGCATCTTCCTATCAACTGAAAGACAATTGGTTTTCTTGCAAGAATGCTCATTCGCCTTACTGGAAAAAGCCAGACCATGGGGAGGTTAAAAGTCACGAGGTCATTTTATGGGCTTAATTCATCAAATCTCAACTGAGGGCCTGCTGTGTGCCGAGCAGTGTGCTAGGCGTCTGGACAGAATGCTGTGATACCAGCAGGGTGTGGGGGCTGCATTTGGTTGGAAGCAAATGGCAGGAGCCTGTCTCGAAGCTCTGTTTGTGCCACGAGCACATGGCTTTTAGGTAGATTATATGACTGAGGTGGTTCTGCAGGGCTCATGGAAGTTTGCAGGAGGGTTCACCGTCCCTTCCTGTGACTACTGAGGCTGAAAAGAGGCAATTTTTTTCAGTCTAGAAAGAAGCAAATCCAGATAATCTCAATGGAATGTGGCAAATGCTGGGACAGATGAATAGAGAGCGGGCTGTGTGGATCAGAGGAGTGGCGCTCCACCAGCATGAGAGGCTAGTTCTCACAGCTGGGGATTCTGGAACGGAGTCCTATTTGGCAGGTTTCCTAAACCCCAGAGTCAAAACATGTGATCCGAAAAATATTCCTTTTTTCTGCATTTTACTTGCATTAAAAGTCTTTAGGGGAGTTCCCTTAGTGGCTCATTGGTTAACGATCCCAACTAGGACCTATGAAGATGCAGATGGATCCCTGGCCTCGCTCAGAGGGTTAAGGATCTGGCGGTGCAGTGAGCTGAGGTGTAAGTTTGAGACGCGGCTCAGATCCCGTGTGGCTATGGTGTAGGCCAGCAGCTGTAGCCCTGATTCGACCCCTAGCCAAAACTCCCATAAGCAGAGGGTGCAGCCCTAAAAAGCAAAAAAAAAAAAAAAAAAAAAAAAAAAAAAAAAAAAAAAAAAAAAAAAAAAAAAAAAAAAAAAAAAAAAAAAAAAAAAAAAAAAAAAAAAAAAAAAAAAAAAACAAAACAAAAAAAAAGAGAAAAGAAAAGAGCAAAAAAGTCTTCAGTAGTTTAGTAATAAAATGACATTTTTAATTCTACATGTAGCACATTACTTTTATTGAAAATAACAAATTCTAAGAAATCAGAACTATCCCCTCAAATCTGGATTGCGTGGTGATGTTAGCTATGGTATATTTGTGAACTAAGAATTCATTATCGGAGTTCCCGTCGTGGCTCAGTGGAAACGAATCTGACTAGCATCCATGAGGACCCAGGTTTGATCCCTGGCCTTGCTCAGTGGGTTGAGGATCTGGTGTTGCCACGGTGTGGTGTAGGTCGCAGATGTGGCTCAGATCCCGCAGTGCTGTGGCTGTGGTGTAGGCCAGCAGCTGTAGCTCCGATTAGACCCCTAGCTTGGGAACCACCATGTGCCTCCGGGGTGGCCTTAAAAAAAAAATAAAAGACAAAAAAAAAAAGAATTCATTATCATGCTTGTGTAACCACATGCTTGTATAAAATGTTTTTTTCTTTCTCTTTTACTACATTTTCCCCCTAAGTGCATTCATGAGGTACTAGTATATGATTACTCCACATGGTCATATAGTAGTAATACATATTATTACAGGTCCTACATAAGACACATGTCTCCATCAGATTATTCTGACATCCGGTCATGTTCTTTGTGAGGGACATCAATTAATTCTGAGGTGGATATGAATTTTACCCCCAAGATCAACTGACAGTTGAAAGGCTTTGAATTTAACTTGAAGCTCAGAATAGCTTCAGTCCATGTAACTCTTGGAGTGTATAATGCCGAATTCACTCCCCCTCAAAGTCTACCAGCACTCAGGTGAGAGAACAACTTTCCTAGAGCAAAACAGGAAGACGCTTTGTAATTTGCTCTCAAATAAGCCAGGCTCGCTGATGGCTTCCCCCCACACTGCATGCTCTCTGTATCTCGTGGGCTCTCTGCAGAACCACTTTGCCTTCCCTGCTCTTGTGGCCCTGCCATCTGCCTTCATTGAGAATCGTTACAAGGAACGGTCCTGTGACTCTGGCCTGTACGTCTGCTGTATGGATGTTATTGAGGCCATTCATTCTCACATTACATGTTCCATGTCCTCTCCACGAAGACTCACAGGAGAAGCTAATTTCTTTTTTCCTTTTTTCTTTTTAGGGCCCCACCTGTGGCATATGGAAGTTCCCAGGCTAGGGGTCTAATCGGAGCTACAGCTGCCAGCCTACGTCATAGCAACACCAGATCCGAGTCGCATCTGTGACCTACACCACAGCTCACGGCAATACCGGATCCTTAACCCACTGAGTGAGGTCAGGGATCAAACCCACGACCTCATGGTTACTTGTTGAGTTTGTTACTGCTGAGCCACAATGGGAACACTGAAAAACTGATTTCTGATTTCAGTGTTGGGAATCCTTTTAATGCATTCAGTAAATATTTATGAGCACCTCCTACATGCAGGCAGTGTGAGATGTGCTAGGGAGACACGCACAAATGAAATACAGTCTGGTGGAGAACACAGACATCAAATAACAAATTACCCTGTCAACCTTACACTTTTGATAAGTGCTAACAAGAAAAATAGTAGGGGGAGCACTTAGGGGTGCCAAAATGGGGACATAGGGGTTATGAAGGGGTATTTGAGGAAGTGATATTTCTCCTGAGCAATTAAATGGCTTTTTACTTAGTCATACTGACCCTCTCCAATTATGCTGCTGGGAAAGTTAAAAATCAAATTTGTGCCTTGCCTCTAGAAAGAGTATAGGATTTGAGATCTAATTTAATTTCTAGATTCATTTATTTGTGGAACAAATACTTAGCAAATGCCTAGTATGTGCTGGAACCAGCTAGGCACTGAGCATAAAACAGTGAATCAGATAAACGGGTCCCAGACCTCACGGAGCTTACAGACACATGGGAGGTTTGGATGAGGAAATGGACAGTTACAACACAGTCGAGGAGTTCCCTCGTGGCTCAGTCGGATAAGGATCCGGGGCTGTCACTGCAGCTGCTTGGTTCCTGCTGTGGTATGGGTTTGACCTGTGGCCCAGGTACTTCTGCATGGCATGGGGGCAGCTAAAAAAGCCCGCAATCTGTAGGTGCTGTGCTTGGGGAGATCCTGGCAGCAATAGAAGACTGGGGGAGAAAGACAGATAATCCCAACTCAAGGGAAGGAGGCTGTCCAGAAGAGTTACTTGGGAGAAGTGCAGTCCAGGCTGAAATGTGACTTAGTAAAACAGAGGGGGTCTTCTAGCAGCCATCTATGTGAAGATCCAGATGTGCAGAGAACAAATGGCATATTGAGGGAATGGGCTAGAGCCTGGGGTGGGTCAGGTGCCCAGAGAGGTAAACTAAGGCCAATGTGTGCATCGCCTCATAAATCAAAGTGAGGTTTTGACTTTATCCTAAAGGCAATGGATCATTGACCAGAAAGAGTTCCTACCCTTATTTTTTTCCTTTGCCTCATTTTTCTCCCATATTTTACTTATGCACGCACACAAATGGCCTTAAATCCTTTCATGAACAAAGTGAGGGTACAACCAATCCGCCAAAGAGCATCATCAAAGGAAGCTAGCTCAAGTGAGGAAAATCCAACAAATACAGTCACTTAAAATAATATATAGGAGTTCCCGTGGTGGTGCAGCAGAAACGAATCCGACTAGGAACCATGAGGTGGCAGGTTTGATCCCTGGCCTTGCTCAGTGGGTTAAGGATCGGCATTGCTGTGAGCTGTGATGTAGCTCGCAGACACGGCTCAGATCTGGCGTTGTTGTGGCTGTGGCGTAGGCTGGCAGCTACAACTCCGATTTGACCTCTAGCCTGGGAACCTCCATATGCCATGGGTGCAACTCTAAAAAGATAAATAAATAAATAAATAAATAAATAAATAGTAATATAAGAAAGGATATAGACATAGGCACAGTGTTTCTTGAAAGATAAACAAGAACCTGGTCACAGCAGTTGCCTTGGAGAGGAAAAGTAGGTGGCCAGGCCCAGGTATGGAAGAAAGCTTTTACAATGTATTCCTTCTCACCTTCAGAATTTTGTACCATTTACATAGTTATTCAAACTAAGTAAAATTTAGTTTTAGAGTAAACAGCCCCAATCTGGTAAAAAAAAAAATGAGTTCCCATTGTGGCTCAGCAGGTTAAGAATCTGACTAGAATCCGTGAGGAATGCAGGTTAAATCCCTGGCCTCACTCATTGGGTTAAAGGATCTGGTGTTGCCGCCAGCTATGGTGTATACGGGTCGCAGATGGGGCTCAGATCCCGAGCTGTTGTGGCTGTGGTGTAAGCTGGCAGCTGTAGCTCCGACTGGACCCCTAGCCTGAAAACTTCCATTTGCTGCGGGTGTGGCCCTATAAGGAAAAAATACAGAAACTCAAGTCAATAGCTGTAGGCTTTCTCCTGCCCCATTGCTCCCTCAGGTAATCCATCAGAATGTCAGGCTACAATGACAACCTACAGTGTGAAAGTGAAAAAGTAATTCAAAGGAGCCTTGGCTAGAAAACAATTAGCAAGATTTGGTGATGGATAGAATGAGGGGAGGAAACTAGAAAGAGAATTCAAAGTGAACCCTTACAGGGAGTTCCCATTGTAGCTCAGCGGTAACGCTTCCTACCAGTATCCACGAGGACACTGGTTCGATCCCTGGCCTCGCTCAGTGGGTCTGGGATCCAGCGTTGCCATGAGCTGTGGTGTAGGTTGCAGACAAGGCTCAGATTTGATTCCTAGCCTGGGAACCTCCACATTCTGTGGGTGCTGTCCTAAAAAAACAAACAAATTAATAAACAAACAAAAAACCAAAATGAACACTTACATATGCTCTTGGGAGGGTGTTATATATCTTTCAGTCTTGGCTTCATCGTATGTAGCAGAGCAATAATAGTGGCAGGTGCATCACAGCAGTGGCAGTAGTGAGAATTAAATGTGCTGGATCCTAGTTATTAAAAGATGAATAAGACTGTACCTGATAAGGGGACGGAGACACAGAAAGGTTAACTAATCTCGGAGAGATTATAATCTGGTGTGGAGGAGACAGACAAGTAAGTAGTAGGTAATGTCAGCACCCTGTGACTGTGCTCAGGGTAAGTGAGTTCACTGGGTGGGAGCGGGGACCTGTAGGAGGTGTGGTCTTAGGTTGAGTTCCCCAGGAATGAAGTCTGAGTTGGGGTTCCTGTGTAACTGGATAACTGAGAGCCTTAAGCGGAGCCTGTAAAGGAAGAAGCAGGACAAGAGGTGCGTTTAGCCCAGGGGTTGCACACTGGCCTTCAGCCCAAATCTGTATTTCTGTAAATAAAGTGTTGTATTAGAACCCAGTCGAGCTTATTTTGTTTCCGTATTATCTATGGCTACTGTTGCAATGTGAGGACAGAGTTGAGGAGTTGTGACCGAGACCGTACGGCCCACAAAGTCTAAAATATTGAAAGTCTGGGGCGTTCCCGTCGTGGCTCAGTGGTTAACGAATCCGACTAGGAACCATGAGGTTGCGGGTTCGATCCCTGGCATCGCTAAGTGGGTTAAGGATCCAGCGTTGCCGTGAGCTGTGATGTAGGTCGCAGATGTGGTTCGGATACCGTGTTGCTGTGGCTGTGGCGAAGGCCGGCAGCTACAGCTCCTGTTAGACCCCTAGCCTGGGAACCTCCATATGCCGTGGGTGTGGCCCTAGAAAAGGCAAAAAGACAAAAAAAAATAATAATAAAAATGAAATAAAATATTGAAAGTCTGCAGGCCCTGGTTTAGCGGAGTCTAGCCTCAGCCCGATCCCAGGGGGCGCTCTGGAGCAAGAACAGCATCGCAGAATTGTCTCAAGGTGTCTGGCCTTTGGCACCTTGGCGCAGGACAGACTTTGAGACCTCACGCTTAGAAGGGCCCCAAACTTGAGATAAGGAGAGAAGTCCAGGCTGGAAATATAAATTGGTGAGTCGTCAGCGTACAGATGGTATTTACAGCCTAGTCTTTAAAGTCTGGTATTTAAAGCCTGAATGAGATCACCTAGAGAATGAGTATAAATGGAGAAGGTATCTTCTGAGCCTTGGGGCGTACAATGTTTACAGGTCAGGAAGAGGTAAGGTTCTAGGAAAAGAGACCTGGAAGGAGATGCCTATGAAATAGGAGGAGAACTGAGAAAGCGGCTTCCTAGAAACCAGATAAAGAACACGTTTTTAAGGAAGAAGTGACAGCTGTGACAAACACTGTTAGGGAAGTAGTGAGTTTAGGGCAGGATCTGGGGGCAGTATAGTTGCACCCAGAAGACCACAGGGAGTCCATGAACTCAAGGTGGGTGAACAGAGCAGCTTAAATACACAAACACACACACACACACACACACACTCACATCGTGCCTACAGAGCCACACTGGCGTCTTTACTGAGGACTTGTGAGTCTAGGCTGGTAATATAAAGAAGAGGTCTGGAAACGTAGAAGTTAATTTTTGACAAAAGCAGTTGCAGTGGAATTACATGAGCAAGAGCCTGAGAGAATGAGCTCAAGAGAGAGGGAAGCGATTGGAGACAGCAAGTACAAACAACACTTTCTAGGAGGGGTACTGCAATGGAGAAATGGAGGGGTAGACAGAGAATTATGTAGAGTCAAGGGAGAGTTGTCTTGTTTTGTCCCTTTTTAGGGGTGCACCCGCGGCATGTGGAGTTTCCCAGGCTAGGGGTCGAATCAGAGCTGCAGCTGCTAGCCTACACCATAGCCACAGCAATGCCAGATCCTTAACCCACTGTGCAGTGCCAGGGATTGAACCCATGTCCTCATGGATACTAAGGAGGGTTCATTACTGCTGAGCTACAACAGGAACTCCTAAATTTTCTTGTTATTTTTTTCTTTTTATGGCTGTACCTGTGGCATATGGAAGTTTCTGGGCCAGGGGTCAAATCAGAGCTGCAGCTGCAGCCTATGTCACGGCCACGAGAACACCAGATCTGAGCCTCCTCTGTGACTTACACTGCAGTTGGTGGCAACGCCAGATCCTTAACCCACTGAGGGAGGCCAGGGATCAAACCCGTATCCTCACAGAAAAGACGCTGTTGGTCCTTAAGCTGCGGAGCCACAACAGGAACTCCTGAAGGGCTTTTGTTTTAAGATGGGAGAAAGTGCCTCCTGCTAGTGGAAACGATCTAGGAGAGAGGGGAAAATCGATGATGGAGGATATGACACTTGAAGCAACAAGGTGAGACTGAGCTCTCTAGGTGCACAGACAGCTTGTCGACAGTACAGGAGGCAAGGCAGAGCTTGTCTTGTGCACAGATGAAAGCAGATTGATGGACAGGGTGCTAGGAGCCCAAGGAAGCGCTCTCTCTCTCTCTCTCTCTTTTTTTTTTTTTTTTTTTTTTTTTGCTGCACCTGTGGCATGTGGAAGTTCCTGGGCCAGGGATCAAACCTGCACCACAGCAGCAAACAGAGCCACAGGAATGACAACGCCCGACCATTAACCACTAGGCCACGCCACCAGTGAACTTCTCAAGGAAGGTCTCTTGATGGCTTCTCTTTTCTCAGTGAAAAAGCAAGCAAGACAGTTAACTGAGAGAAAGCAGAGGTTTGCAAAGGAGAGGAGAGGGTATAGCGGTATTTGGTAGAGCAGCCAAATACGTGTCTCATTTTTGTATCGTCTGCAGCACCTCTGTTACTTTGCAAGTAGGTGCTCAGTGTCTATCATGTCCTAGGCACTTTGATAAACACCAAATGCTTCTTGAAAGAAGTGTGGCTGTAAAACATCCCAAGCATGTTTTGGAGTTGGAGCTGAGTGCAGCTTGGCAGAGCAGGAGGAGTGGTGATTCAGATGTGGAAGAAGCCAGAAGACTCTCTTTGGGGCCATTGCAGAAGCCTCCTAACTGGTTTGCTGGAATCCATTTGGTTGAGTCATTTTCCTGAAATACAAATCCAATCACATTACATCTTTTCTTTAAATCCTTCAATGAAGGTGTACAAGAACTTGAGACAAACTGCCTCTAAGGAAGAAAACATATTTATTCTTTTTCAAATTATTTTCCCATATAGGTTATCACCGAATATAACTGAATCGATTTGCTGTGCACCTGAGACAAACACAACACTGTAAATTGACAATACTCATATATGAAATAAGTGAATATCTTAAGTAAAATTTATTTTATTTATATATATATTATTTGCTTTTTAGGGCAGCACCCACAGCATATGAAGTTCCCAGACTAGGGGTCAAATCAGAGCTACAGCTGCCGGCCTACGCCACAGCCACAGCTACACGGGATCTGAGCCATGACTTTAATCCAGCTCACAACAACGCTGGATCCTTAACTCACTGAGCGAGGCCAGGGATCGAACCCCAATCCTCATGGATACTAGTTGGATTCGTTTCTGCTGAGTCATGACAGATACTCCAAAAAATAAGTAAAATTTAAAAAGAAAGAAAACAGAATACTGGGGTACAGAGATGGGGTACAACTTTTCAAGATACTACTGTAGAGCGTTTGGAGAAAAAAAAAATACGCATGGGCCTGTATCCAGTATTCAAAACCAAACCTCCTCCTCAAAGTTTCTATGGCTTTCCACTGCTCTCAGGGGAAAGAAAATCCTTAGTTTAAAATGCTCTGCGTGGTAGGGCTGCGCTGCCCTTTCCAGCCTGGTCTCTTATTAATCTCTTCCCCAGCACTCTCCAACTCAACTGGGCGAGGCTCTTCTGGGCCTCAAGGCCTTCATACCGGCTTTTTCTTTCTGCCTCACTTGTTTTTACTCCCATCAGATATGGAAGGAGCCAACACCCAGCCCACCCCAGTTACAGAGGCTGGGGTGACACGGCCGGCACCCCTCGGTTCAGAGGGGGTAGCGTAGAGATGGGTTGGGTCTCGCTGGCTTGCTCAAGGTCGGATGGTTCAGGGACATGGCCTGATGGATCTCGCCTCCTTTAGAAGACTGCTGGAGAGTGGGGGATTTGCCAGGTGCGAGTCAAAATAGCTTCCTCCCTCTCAGAAGAAGAAGTCCGCGCCACTGATTGTGACAAAGGGTGCAAGGCAGAAACACCATAACCTGCCTAGTCTCGAACCTCTTGCGTCTGCTGGGTGTCAGCAGAGATGGCTAGACAATCCGGTGGAGCAGACCCTCGCGAGCAGGAAAGCGCGCTCATCCCGCTTCTGCGCACTAGAGACCCAGAGCCCAGCTCATCCAGGCCCCGCCCCGGGGAGGGCCCGCGCCCTGCCCCGCCTCCCATCTCTGCGTGCGCACCGCCTAGAGCCCGCCTCCGTGAAAGACTGCCCGGCGCATGCGGCCGGGTTGGTGCACTGGCTGCCGGGGGCTCAGCGTGAGCGTCGCTCATTTAGCTCTTTAGCCGACGGCAGGATTTAAAGCCGGCCTCAGGTAGGCTGACTCCAGGGATCCCGGGGGAGCTGTTCTCCCGTGCAGGTATCCGCGGCGGGAGCCGAGCTAGGAGCGGGACACCCCCGCCACCGGTGACAGACATTGCTCCCGCCAATCAGGGGTGATGTGGCCCGCCGGCCTGCCCAATGGACTGCGTGCCTAACGGGAGTGGGGCGGGCGGCCAGGCCGGCTAGGAGCCGGCTCCCGCGCGCGGGGCCGCGTGGCCGGGCTCTGCCGGGGAGACCGGCCGCAGGGGGCGTGGGGCGGCGGGAAAGGCGGCCGGGACCGGCAGCGCCCATGTCAGCACTGCCTGGCTTGCCTGATCAGGAGGCAGGGGATGGTTCGTGAGACGGAAAGGGCCCTAGAGGCGCGGGAACCCCTACTGCTTAGCCCTCCCTGAGCAACCCGGCGACTGCAGCTCCTTGCAACTGCCCCGGCCCTCGCCCCTCCGGCGTCAGGGCACGGCCCTAGCCTAGCTGGAAGGGGATCAAGGTCCGAGACTGGCCCGCTGCGGTGGGGGATGGGTTCGGCGGCCTGGCTGCGGCCCCCTCCCGCGTACCCAGACTGCCGCTGGCGGAAGGGGCCTCGGAGCCCGACGGCCTCCAGGTTCTGGGGAAGGCTCGGCTTCGTCTCCACCACTAGCCTCCTTACCCACCGGCCGCCCAGAATGAGGATGCTGCATTTTAAGAAGTTCACTGCGTGTGCGTGGCGCACTTGCGTCCACATTCTTTATAATTTTGAATCCTCAGCAGTTCTGTGACCCAGGCAATGCGGAGATTCTCACTTGCATTTAACAGCTGTACGGACCGGGGCATCAGGCGCCTTCCGTGATTTGACAGGTCTCATCTACAAGTGGTGGAGCTGGAATTAGATCTCAACACTTAACATCTT
The DNA here is from genome assembly GCA_004024745.2 of Catagonus wagneri. Taxonomy (NCBI): domain Eukaryota; kingdom Metazoa; phylum Chordata; class Mammalia; order Artiodactyla; family Tayassuidae; genus Catagonus; species Catagonus wagneri. Next base: position 32,596,840 of record PVHT020000066.1, on the reverse strand, counting down.
TGCTGTTGTTTCACTGTTGAATTCCTCTGATGCATCTTGATTTATGTTACTTCCGTACTTGAAAACCGTCTCATCTCTCATCACCTTCAGGCTAAAGTTCAGATTGAGCATTCAGGTTGCCCATGATTTGGTCCTTGGCCTGAATTTCCAGTTTATTTCCCACCATTTCCCCTGCCTCTCCTCACCCTCAGTCTTTCTTGGCCCTGCCTTTGTATTCTGTAGATAGCTATCACCTTTCTGTCCACTCTGTTCCCTTTCCCTTCAAGGCCATTGCCAGTCTCAGGTCGACACAGCAGGAGGAGCCTGGATCCTCTCCTCCCTTCACTTGTCACCTTCCTCTGATGGACCATGGTAGGTGACCCTGGTCTTGCTACTGAAAGTTCTCTCCTCACCATTTATACCCTCTGTTTCCTGGTGTCACTGGATTATTCATATAGTTGTAAATGTTCTGTCTCTGTAACTGGACTGCAACTTAAACAATAGGCTCTAGGGAGTTCCCTTCGTGGCTCAGTGGTTAAGGAACCCGACTAGTATCCATGAGGACGAGGGTTTGATCCCTGGCCTCACTCAGTGGGTTAAGGATCTGGTGTTGCCGTGAGCTGTGGTGTACGTCACAGACATGGTTCGGATCCGCATTACTGGGGCTGTGGCTTAGGCCAGCAGCTGTAGCTCCTATTTGACCCCTAGCCTGGGAACCTCCATATGCTGCGCCTGCGACCCTAAAAAGACAAAAGACAAAAAACAAACAAATAAACAAAAAAACAGTGGGCCCAAATCTGAGTAATTTTTGTAGTCCCTGGGGTGCGTGGCACAGTATCACTTACTTACTAGCTAGTCCTATGTAGGGGTGACCAAGTCCTGTTACTCCCCCTTGCCCATATTATGTTGAAATATTTATTGCCAGGCACTGTGGAGAACTGCAGGCATCTCCCCTAAAGAGAGCTGTTATCCTTATAGAGTAAAATCAGGGCAAATCAAACGCAAATGGTTGAGACGCGTCTTCTCGGAAAGTAACCTATCCTATAACCCACTCAGGATGGCTGAGGACTTTCTAGGAACTTCCAGAATCTAGTCGTGAGACCAGGGTATTGCCTCAACATCCCTAAAACGTAGCCGAATCATGTTTACATGTCAGTAAGGAGCTTTTCAGCTGTGAGAGGACAGAACAGTGTTTCTCCCAAATATTAGGAGCTTGGGGTCAAACAAGTTTGGGAAAACTGCGGATTAAGTATCCCCTTTGGGAGGTCACAGTGCACATTATCTTGTGATGAAAGGCTCCCAGAGCTCTTGCATCAAAGAAACCAATTGACTGCTGAACCAGCATTTTCTCTGATTGATCTGCCCATAAGGCCCTTCTGGGGACTCCTGTGTGCATTTTGCGGAAACCGTGGAGCTTGCTTTTGGAAGTGCTACAGCGGACGATAGAAAAAGCAGGACATGGCTGGGTGTCTTCCTTGCTCTCCGAAGGGGGAAGACATTGACAGGCTCGTCTCCTTGCCAAGTGTGTTCTTTCCTGCGTTGGGGAGGAGTGGGGCGGGGTGGGGGGAGGGGTTCAAGGGGAGCTCCCCACTTTCCCTGTTCCTTTCTTAGTTTATTTTTATTATAATTTGGCTTCACAAGAAGTGTTCCAGAGGAGGAAAATGTCCCAGCCATGCCAAAGCAAGCATTCTCTTCTCCTTGTGATTGTGTTTCTCATTTTGGTCACATTCAGGTTTACTGACCCTCTGAAGCCAGGGCCAGTGATAAATTCTCCCTGGCGAGCCCGTTGCTGTCTGTCTGCTCACCGCTTGCCTCTGCTATTCGTGCATCCGTCTACCCCTTGTATCTCTCTCCGAGTCTGTTTCTTCCGTTCCCTGCCACCGCTGTCCTCCTCTTCTTAGGATTTAATCTAATCTCCTCTCTTTGAGTCCTCTGACCATACACGCGTGCTTCAGACTGGTTATTATCTGATGTCCTTTTCCTCCAATATACACAGTCTCTCTTCATGGCGTACCTGGAAGAGATTGCTGGCAAGGAGCAAGTTATTAAATTACAGAAGAGAGCTCTACCTTTAATTAAAAGATCCTTAGTTTTAACTGCAACCGCTTTTAAATGTTGAAGTCCTTTCCTTTTATTCTGTCTTCCATAAACTACAGGAGCTGTATTTTCTTGGCGATACATTACAGTTTAGCCAGAGACGTTACCTGTTTCATGAGGAATCAGAGTGCTTATCTAAGACTGAAATTGTTTTCCCCATGTAGGGAAAAAGAAGCACCTTCCTGGTGTTCCAGTGTCTGGCAGCCAGCAGTGAGGGCATAGTGTTCTAGCAACAGAGCTGTTTTTTTTTTTTTTTTTTTATTAGGTTGTCTCTCAAAGTTGTTAGCTGTCAAAGCTTTAAACAAAAGCTTCATTATTTAATTAGCAGTTGTTCTTCAGCTCAAATTTGACCAAAGCCATTGAGTGATCCAAGAAACATTTATTAAGACTCGACATAACTACCTTCCAAAGTCGCATGATAGCTAGGGAAACCGAGCCTCCTGGAGGTTATAATCTGGCTTCACAAGAAGTGTTCCCAGAGCCGGCATTTGAACCCGCATAAGTTTGATTTGTTGAGATACGTCTTATCTGTAATTTTTCCTTCTCCCAGGTCAACACGTAAAATGAAGTACATTCTAGTTACTGGTGGTGTTATATCAGGAATTGGGAAAGGAATCATCGCCAGCAGCGTGGGCACAATACTCAAGTCCTGCGGTTTACACGTGACCTCCATTAAAATTGACCCGTACATTAACATTGACGCAGGAACATTCTCTCCTTATGAGCATGGTAAGCAAAATGCATTTCTCTTTTTCTTTTTTTAAAAATACCAGTCTTGTAATATGTGCAAGAAAAATGTCAGCCCTTGGAAATTGTATTTTGCATCACATGACCTCCATTTCCTGTCTTCTGAGAATGGTCCCTCGCGTAGCAGAATGATGCGTTTCTCACCTGAACGGAGAGGAAGCAGAAATCTTAGTAGGCGGTGGAGTGATTAGAATCTAGTGGTTTCTGTCACAGAAATAATAGAAATGAATATATATGACTGGGTCACTTTGCTGTATAGCAGAAATTGGCACAACATCGTAAATCCACTATACTTTAATTAAAAAAAAAAAGAGAAATGCAATTTTAAAAACCTTGAAAAAGAAGTAATAGAAATCTTTTTGGTGGCTGAATGAGTTTGTCTCTTCTCTTGAAAAAGGACATCTGATGGTAGCTTTCTTCAGATATTTGAGAAGAGGGATTACGCTTATTCCTGTGGCCTCAATCTTTAAGCGTAGGATGGGTAGACAGAAGTTGTAAGGATGTTGATTTTGGCCCTGTATAAAAAGAGATCTTTATAATAGCAAGTGCTCTCCAAGAGTGGGGTGATGACTTCCAGAATTTGTGAGTTCCCTTCACTGGAGGTATTTAGACAGAGGCTGAAGGACCACTTTGTACAGATCCAGGAATTCAGATAGATGTTGACTTTGGATGATCTGTATGCTTGAGACCCTGTTTTGCCAATAGAGTTTGCATAATACAAGAAAACGTCTTTTGAAGTGAGTGAAAAGTTGGAACCATTAAGGTAGGGTAGGAAAATGGCGCTTTACTTCTTTGTCATTGCTGATTACCTGTCAACTGTGTGATGTGTAACTGTGTCTGAATTACCTAAGAGGGTAATTACTTGAAATCAGGGGTAGAGTTACATGTTTAAAAAGCTTTTAAGTTTTGGGAGTTCCTGTCGTGGCTCAGTGGAAACAAACCTGACTAGTATCCATGAGGACACAGGTCCAGTCCCTGGGCTTGCTCAGTGCTTTAAGGATCCGGCGTTGCCGTGAGCTGTGGTGTAGGTCACAGATGCGTCTAGGATCCCTTGTTGCTGTGGCTGTGGTATAGGCCGGTGGCTATAGCTCCAATTCAGCCCCTAGCCTGGGAACCTCCATATGCTGCAGATGTGGGGCCCCCCCCCAAAAAAAAATTTTTTTTTGAGTTTTGAAGGTGTTTTCATACTGCTACTTTTTGATGTGAGGTGAAACCCTATAAGGATGAGTATCATCAGAGTCAAATTCTTTATGTAATAAATAGTGTCAGGAAAAGATGGACATATTGAAGCAATATTTCAGAGTTCTTGAGAGCAGAGGATGAGGGAAAAACAAGACCATCTTTACTTTCCTATTTTTGAGCTTGTCTCCTGTTGAGATGGTAGGAAGGTCCCTTTTGGGGCAAAATTTCTGGAATGACTTTTAAAGGAATGAATGTTAAACAAAGGAGTAGGAGGAAACTCGAGTAATTTCACAACTTTGTTTTGGTCCGAAGTGTGGCCCAGACGCTGGTTTTTATAATCAACATGACTTTAATATCTTTATCTATATATACCTTAAGTTTTTGGACTAAAGCCTGCTTTTATCACATTTTAAACCTTTCTCTGTCCAAGTAAGAGACTTTGCTGAACATCCTTTTTCTTTTTTGATAATGATTTTTATTTTTTCATTTATAGCTGATTTACAGTGTTCTGTCAATTTTCTGCTGCACGGCAAGGTGACCCAGTCACACACACATGTATACATTCTTTTTTTCTCACATTATCATGTTCCATCACAAGTGACCAGACACAGTTCCCAGTGCTATATAGCAGGATCCCATTGCTTTGAACATTCTTTTTCTTTTTCCTTTTTTTTAGGGCCATGCCCTCGGCATGTGGGAGTTCCCAAGCTAGGGGTCCAATCGGAGCTATAGCCGCCGGCCTGTGCCACAGCCACAGCAACACCAGATCCGAGGTACGTCTGTGACCTATACCACAGCTCAGGTAATGCCAGATCCTTAACCCACTGAACGAGGCCAGGGATCGAACCCGCATCCTCATGGATCCTAGTCAGTTTCGTTAACTGCTGAACCACGAAGGGAACTTCAGAACATTCTTTTTCTTTTTTTTCTTTCTTTCCTTTTTTTTTTTTGCATTTTGGGGCTGCACCTGAGCCATATGGAGGTTCCCAGGCTAGGGGTCACATCGGAGCTACAGCTGCCGGCCTACACCATAGCCACAGCAACGCCAGATCTGAGCTGTGTCTGCGACCTACACCATAGCTCATGGCAATGCTGGATCATTAACCCACTGAGCAAGGCCAGAGATCGAACCCACAACCTCATGGTTCCTAGTCAGATTCGTTAACTGCTGCGCCACGACGGGAACTCCAGAACATTCTTTTTCTTTAGCTGGTGGATGCCATACCTCTCAGAGTCCCTTGTGTCCTGTACGAGCGGTCATTTCCTTGTCTTCATTCTGTGCTATTTCATGGCAGAATCTTCTGATTCACACTGAGTTTAGTGGTAGACTGGGAGTGTGGAATGGTTGTTGATTTTTTTCATTCGTGTCATATTTTCTCTTTTAGAAATAAATCTCTCTGCTTCCTATCGAGTTAATGCAGACTTTGTTCTGTTCAACTGTTTATACTTGGGGACTCAAGTTGGGCCACAGCATCTGTATCTTGCGTGTCCCCTAACCATTTTCACTGTTCACTGCAGGTGAGGTGTTTGTGCTGGATGATGGTGGGGAAGTAGACCTTGACCTGGGTAACTATGAACGTTTCCTTGACATCCGTCTCACCAAGGACAATAATCTGACCACTGGGAAGATATATCAGTATGTCATTAATAAGGAACGCAAAGGAGATTACTTGGGGAAAACCGTCCAAGGTAATATTGGGTTTGCCTTTAAGCTTTAAAAATTGTAACCAGTTTGATTTCTTTTGTATATGAAAACGTACCTTTGGAGTTCCCGTTATAGCTCAGCGGTTAACGAACCCAACTAGGATCCATGAGGATGTGGGTTCAATCCCTGGTCTTGCTCAGTGGGTCAAGGATCCGGCGTTGCTGTGAGCTGTGGTGTAGGTCACAGACGTGGCTCAGATCTCACATTGTTGTGACTGTGGCGTAGGCTGGAAGCTGTATCCCCATTCGAACCCTAGCCTGGGAGCCTCCATGTGTTGTGAGTGCAGCCCTAAAAAGCAAAACAAAACAAAACCTACCTTTTATGAAATTCCAGCATGGAAATGTCAAGGTACTGTTAGTGAAATGTCTTCAGTTGAAAATTCAGAGTTGTATGGTTGTTTACTCAAAAAATCATGTGGGTGAGCCCTTTCCTCTCTCTGAATGGCATTGAAGCTGTCGGTCCAGCCGTATGATTTGAATCCAGAGAGCTGTTGTTTTTCCACAGTGATGAGTGTCAAGGGATGAAGGCAGCTAGATGAGGGCAGTAAGTCAGACAGTGTGTGTCGTACATCTGGGATGGTCCAGGTCTAGACCGAGAGGAAAAGGAACTCTCATCGCGTCCATTAGTCTTTGGACTGGCCGTGGGCCAGGGAAAATCTGAGACATGGACTCTGGAATGTATTAGCCCACCTATTCACTCATTCATTCATCAGTGATTTCAAGTGCTGGCTGTGGTTAGACCCTCGCCGGTACTGGGAGTCCGTGGTGAATGCGACCCACGAGGCCACTGTCCTCATGGAGGTTACCTTACGGGAGAGGAGAAAACAGATGAAGTGAGATGTCTGCCAGGAGTGGAGAGGGAACTAAATGGAGTGAGGAGAGAGAGCGGGGGGCTGGTCTGGAGCGGGGTCCAGGAGAGCCCCCGAGAAAAGGGCTGTGAGCTGAGGGCCCAGCCCCGGGAAGGGCGGAAGGAGGGGGGCTGCCAGGGGCCTGGTCTGGGACCCGGAGGGAGACTGTTACTGCCCTGAGACCAAGGGGGACGTGAGAGGGATGGCGGTGGCCAGCTTCCGCAGGGCCTTCTGGATCCCCGCAGGGAGTTGGGATTTTACTCAGAGCCATTTAGGAGTTTAAGCCTGGGAGTGGTGAACTCTGATATGCATTTTCTTTTTCTTTTCATGACTGCGCCCATGGTATATGGAAGTTCCCGCACTAGGGGTCGATTTGGAGCTACAGCTGCCGGCCTACACCACAGCCACAGCAACGCCAGATCCGAGCCATATCTATGACCTGTGCTGAAGCTTGCATCTTAACACACTGAGTGAGGCCAGGGATCTAACCCATTTTTTTTCTTTCTTTTTAGGGCCGTACCCACGGCATATGGAGGTTCCCAGGCTAGGGGTCGAATCGGAGCTATAGCTGCCGGCCTACATCACAGCCACAGCAACACAGGATCCGAGCTGCATCTGCGACCTGAATCACAGCTCACAGCAACGCCAGATCCTTAACCTACTAAGCGAGGCCACAAATCGAACCTGCAACCTTATGGTTCCTAGTCAGATTTGTTTCCGCTGAGCCATGATGGGAACCCCACTCGTCAGGTTCTTAACCTGCTGAACCACAACGGGAGCTCCTGATGTGCATTTTTAAAAGATTACTTTGGCTGCTGTGTGTGGAATAGGTAATCTCCTCGGCTCAAGGCACTGCCAGTTATATACAGAGCAAGTTAAACAGTAACTTCTGCCCCTTAGGAACTGGCCTCCTGAGCCCTGCAACTGTGATTTAAAAACGGTCCTGGCCGTGGCTGGCGTTGGTGAGCACTGTCCCGCCAGCGCTCGGCTCAGCATCTCACGCGCGCTCTCTCACTGCCTCTCCACGACCTGCTGAAGTAGAAGCTCTTAGCTCCAGTTAATGGATAGGGGAATAGAGCTTAGGAGTTCAGTAATTTGCCCACAGATCCACACTGATATGGAACTGAGATTTCTGGAAATGAGTGATGGAACTGAGATTTGAATCCAGACCTTCTGGCCCAGATGCCGTGCTCCTGACTGCCCTTCCTGTCTCTGCAGCGGGTTTTCTCCCCTTTGGTAAACTGGAACGTAATGGAACAGGGTCCCAGCGCTCTCTTGTCCTTGGAAAAGGCTGTGAAGTGGCTCCCCCTACAAACTCCCCAGCCCTAGGCAGTAGGGCTGGCCACGCGGTCCGATGTGTGGTTGTGCAACCGGGATCGATTCTTCACCAGGGCCAGGGCTCCAGGGTGGCTCAGGACCCCTGTCGAGGCCCTGCTCTCTTGTAGGACTTGCAGCTACAACTGGGAAAGGTGAAAAGCACCCGGGGGGAGTGTGATTTGTTAAGGACCTTTTTTTGTGTGTGTGTCTGGGGGGTGTCTCAAAAGATGAGCGACCGCACTGCTACCCTGCAGTTTGTTGTCACAGTGAATATATCTGCCTCAGTTGATGCTGATGGGATTTTTCTCTTTTTCAGTCGTCCCGCACATCACAGACGCGATCCAGGAGTGGGTAATGAGACAGGCCTTAATACCTGTGGATGAGGATGGCCTGGAACCTCAAGTGTGTGTCATAGAGGTTTGTTGGGTCTTTCTGAATCTCGGCGGTTCTTGTGCCTGGGGTCAGGTGGGCGTTTTCACCTTCTTAATCATCAGCAACTGGTAAGACAGTTCCCGGGGAAGCCCGTGGCCCCCTGAGGGCAGCAGGGCAGGGCAGGTCACGGTCACCATCCCGTGGACTGGCCGCACCATCAAAAGTGACAATGGCTTGAGGGGGTCAGGGCCTGACCTTCAGCTCTCCTCTGGCGGGAATGTTCACCTCTCTGAATGGGCCTCCTTTGGTTTCAGTTTCTGTGCCCCTGTTTTGCTGGTCCCAACGGGTGGAGCTCAGCATTCCTGTGAAAACAGGAGACTCCGAAGTTCCAGCAGTTTGTTTATAACTGCTTTTTAACACAGGAGTTATTTCTGGCTAAGTAGATAAGATTTTGGTCTCTGCTTTGAGACTCACTCTTTATACAAAGAAAATTCCCAGTGCGTCTTTCACCTGCCCCTTTTCTTGAAATGATGGGGAAAGAGCCATGATACCTCTGGGGAATGGTGAGCCTGTCCTAAGTAATCTTTCAGCACAGAGAGAAACGTCTGTGTACTGTTAGCTGACATTTTACAAGCCCAGAGAGTCTGCGTGACACTGTTTCTGTCGACAGAGTGTAGTTGCTAGAAAACTAAACCACGAGAGGACAAGCTGATTGCTTACCTTCTTTTGAAAAAAAAAAATTTTTTTTTTAATTATAGTTGATTTACAATGTTCTGTCAATTCCTGCTGTATGAAATTCTAAATTACCTTTGTTCTTCTAGCTTGGTGGGACAGTAGGAGATATAGAAAGCATGCCCTTCATTGAGGCCTTCCGTCAGTTCCAGTTCAAGGTCAAAAGGGAGAACTTCTGTAACATTCACGTCAGTCTGGTTCCTCAGGTAAGGCACTGAGCTTTCCTCCGGAAGATGGAGAGGAGGGAGGAAAGCATGCCCCCACTCCTTACATCTTTCAGATATTTGGGGTGCGGGAAGCAGGGGATAAAAAAATCTTCTTTGAAAAGAGCCAATGGAAAACATCTGGAAAATTAATCAGGAAAATTGCAGTTGGCCCGCACGTATCCATATATCTTTACTACGCGGCGAAACCCTACCACAACTGGAGCAAAGGGAATTTTTTGTTTTCATTTTTTTTTTGTGTGTGTGTGTTTTTTCTTTATCAGGGCAGCACTTGCATCATGATGGAGGTTCCTAGGCTAGGGGTCGAATTGGAGCTACAGCTGCCAGCCTACACCACAGCCCCAGCACCACTGGGTTTGAGCTACATCTGTGACCTACACCATAACTTGTGGTAAGTCTAGGTTCTTTAACCCACTAAGCGAGGCCAGGGATTGAACCCACATCTTCATGGATACTAGTTGGATTCTTAACCTGCTGAGCCGCAACAGAAACTCCCAGGGTTTTTTTTTTTAAGACAAAAATTCACAGGCACACATACTCTGACGAGTCAATAGTAACAGAGATTAGGAAGGCAGAAGCAGATGGCCGTGTAGAAATGGACCAGGCAGACCTGGGAGAGCTGGCTCCTGAGCTTGCAGTGGGCAACGCAGGCAGCAACCTCAGTTACCCTGCAGAACTCAGGAATGGGCTGCACCAAGTGCCTCTGGGCTGGGAGTGGGGGTGAGGGTGGGGCTCATTGTAGTGGCTGTTTCACAAGCACTTAGACTCTGGCATCCCCACTGCTAATATGCACAG
>PVHT020000066.1:32564056-32586743 GCA_004024745.2 Catagonus wagneri | reverse complement strand
TTTTTAGGGACGCACCCATGACATATGAATATTCCCAGGCTAATATGGAGATTCCCAGACTAGGAGTCGAATCGGAGCTACAACTGCCAGCCTATGCCACAGCATCACAACCACAGCAACGTGGGATCTGAGCCGTGTCTGCAACCTACACCACAGCTCACGGCAATGCCAGATCCTTAACCCACTGAGCAAGGCCAGGGATTGAACCCGCAACCTCATGGTTCCTAGTTGGATTCGTTAACCTCTGCGCCATGACAGGAATGCCTGTAGACTTCTTCTTGGGGTGTATAACTAGCCCAGGAGAAAACACACTGCCCTCAGAGGCTCCCCCGTGAAACAGGCCAGCCAGATCTCCCCAGTGAAAACTCTGGGGGTCAAGCCCACCTGCTCACAGAACTTCTAGTTAGTTTTGCAGTGAGCTGGCAGCCAGTGATCACCAGACTTTTGGAGAAAGCATCTAACGGGCGGGAGACCAAAACAACAGGAAAAAAGAAACTTAGAGGGAATTGGGGCTCTGCAGGGAGTAGGAAAAGGAAACAAACAAAAAAGAGAAAGCAACATGTCATTAATATCTCTAGAATGAAGAAGAGATAAACTGCATCTATTATACAAGAGCTGGACACCCTAAAAAGAGAACATTCAGAGAATAGAAAAGAATTCTTGGAAATTAAAAATTGGAGAGCAGGAATGAATAATGGAAGAGAAAGAAGGTTTAGGAAATACCCTGAGAGGTAGAGCAGAAAGAGAGAGGAGGTAGGAGAGAAAAGGTGAGAGAATTAGAGGCTCATCTAGGAATTCTGACATCCAAATAAGGGGATTTTTAGAAAGTAATAGAAATGGAGAGGCAAGTGTAATCTGAGCCAGGGGTCAGTAGACAGGTCAAGTCAGCCTACCCTCTGGTTTTGAAAATAAAACTATGGAAATACAGCTATGCCCGTTTGTATTAAAACATGAGTTGGGTAGTTGTGACAGACTATATGACCCATAAAACCTAAAATACTTATTTTCTGACTTTTTAAGGAAAAGTCTTCTGATTCCTTGTACGAATAATTCAAGGAAATTTGTAGACAGCAGTTCCTAGATTGAATGGGCCCATTGAATGCCTGGTCAGTCAAATGAAAAATGACCCCCACCAAGGCAAATCATTGTGAAATTTTGGGATAATGGGGCAGAAATTCTAAAAGACACCGAAGAGTAAAACGAAGAAATCAGTATGTCGTTACACTTCTCAACAGCAATGCTGGAAACTAAAATACAGTGAAGCTGTTTCCTTAAAAGTTCTCAGGGAAAATGACCTCTTACTTAGAATTCTATACCTTACAAATGTCTCTGTTAAATATTAGAGGTGAATAAAGGTAATATAGTATGTAGGAAACTCAGCATGTCAACAAAAGAAAACCAAAAACCTGAAGTTTCCGTCGTGGCGTAGCGGTTAACGAATCTGGCAAGGGACCATGAGGTTGCGGGTTCGATCCTTGGCCTTGATCAGTGGGTTACGGATCCGGCATTGCCATGGGCTGTGGTGTAGGTCGCAGACGCGGCTCAGATCCTGCATTGCTGTGGCTGCAGCGAAGGCTGGTGGCTACAGCTTCGATTCGACCCCTAGCCTGGGAACCTCCATATGCCGTGGGTGCGGCCATAAAACGACAAAAGACAAAAAAAAAAAAGAGAGAAAAAGAAAACCAAAAAACCAACCAAGGAAAACAAACAATTAGACCAGAAAGGAAAAGCTATGGCACCTGGTTTAGTGGTGCACAGTATCTAAATACTGAAAAATCTGTATTTTTCACTGAAGAGGGGTTATGAGAGGGGGGAGCTGCAGACCCTGGGCAGGTGCATGTAATGGGGGCAGGGGAATGGAAAGAGTGGACTCCTCATCCTACAGGGAAATAAGTAGAAAATGCCTCAAACCAAATGTCAAGAAATAGCAATAGGAGTTACCACTGTGGCACAGTGGGTTAAGACCCCGACTGCAGTGGCTCAGGTCACTGCAGGCTTGGGTTGGATCCCTAGCCCAATTCAGTGGGTTGAAGGATATGGTGTTGCCACAGCTGAGGCATAGGTCACAGCTTCAGCTCAGATTCCATCCCTGGCCCGGGAACTTCCATATGCAGTGAGTGTGACCATTAAATTAAAAAAAAAAATGAGGTAGCAATAAAAAAACATACTAGGAGCATCAGTTAAGGTTGGAAGAGTGAAGGACCTGTTGTATAGCACGAGGCACTAGACTCAATATCTTGAAATAATCTATAATGGAAAGGAATCACGAATCATATCTGGATCACTCTGCTGTACCCTTGAAACTAACACAACATTGTAAATCAGTTAGCCTTCAGTTTAAAAAAAAAAAAAAAAGGAGCGGGAGAGTTGGCTTTCTCTAGGGCTTGGAAAGGGATGGGGTAGATAAGGACCGGTGCCACTGCTTTTAGGATAAACCTTATGGGACTCTGAAATATATGCATGTGTAACTTTGACAAAGATGAAAACTGAATTAGGTAAATTAGTCAGATTATCTGTCTTCCTGTTAAAAAAGAGGTTTGGGGAAAAGTCACACATGAAAATTTCTTGTTGTGGATAAATTAACTTTTTTTTTTCTTCTTCTTCTGTAAACTAGCCAAGTTCAACAGGGGAACAGAAGACTAAACCCACCCAGAATAGTGTTCGAGAACTCAGAGGGCTCGGGCTTTCCCCAGATCTGGTAAGATTTTCTGGTTACCTGGTTTCAGCATGACCTTGATCTTTGTCTAATAAAATCTCGCCTCCATGGCAGCTAAAACCTTTGTTTTCTTGGCCTGCATTTAGTTAGTGAATGGTGGAGAAATAGGGTTAGTGCTTTGCACTGGGCCGTGGCTTCCAGAGACCTCCCTAGCATGCATGCTTGAGGTCCTGTCTTCTCTGTGCCAGTCTTTCGTCGTCCTCTTCCTCCTACCCAAGAACACTGATAGAGGAAAACCCCACATTTATCTGTCTGTCCCCTTGTCCTACCACTCGTGTTTTTCCAGTTTCAGTTTTGGGAACAGGTAGCATGTTTTACAGTTTCTGTGCATTGTGCTGGGAGTTTGTAATGTTTTCCTCCAACGTGACGAGGTGGGGTCTCCTTGCACTTCAGTCGGGCGAAAACCCTAGTTTTGCAAAATCCCCTCTCTCCACCCAAACATCTAGGTTGTGTGCAGGTGCTCAAATCCTCTGGACACATCAGTGAAAGAGAAAATCTCGATGTTCTGCCACGTCGAACCTGAGCAGGTAAGTAGAAATTCCATCTTCACAGAAATCGTTTTTCCCTTCTCATTATCCGAAAGTCCTTGCCAGTTTCCCAAGGCTTGCTGCTCCTTCGTAACATGAGACAGTAGACTGCTGGCTCACTGGTTCGCCATCACCTGATCTCCTGTGGTTCCTCGGACACGGTTTACGCCCCCTGCCCCTCCTGTCCCCACTCCTTGTACTTGTAGCTCCAGCCACGCTGCACTCAGCTGTCCTCCTCTCCTTTATATTTCTGGTGCCTGCCATCTAAGTCGTTGTAGGCTTTAATGGTTTTTACTGTTACTGGAGCCAGTGGGTGAAAGTTACCGATGATAAAGGAAATTAAAAATTTTGGAACCTGTGATAGGCCTGAGTGTGTGGTACGTGGTGTGGGAATTACACTACTTTAAATTTTTATTAGAAAAATTTTAAAGTATAGTTGAGTTATAGTGTTGAACGAGTTTCAGGTGTACAACAAGGTGAACCAGTTCTACATCTACAAATACCCATTCTTTCTTCCTGGTAGGGTTTTCCATTTTTTTTTTTTTTTTTTTGTCTTTTGTTCTTTCTAGGGCCCCACCCATGGCATATGGAGGTTCCCAGGCTAGGGGTCTAATCGGAGTTGTAGCTGTTGGCCTGTGCCACAGCCACAGCAGTGTGGGATCCGAGCCGCTTCTGCAACCTACACCACAGCTCACGGCAATGCCGGATCCTTAACCCGCTGAGCAAGGCCAGGGATCGAACCCGCAATCTCATGGTTCCTAGTCCGATTCATTAACTGCTGAGCCACGATGGGAACTCCCCGAGAGGTTATTATAGACTGTTGAGTAGATTTCCCTGTGCTATACAGTGGGTCCTTGTCAGTTTTCTATTTTATAGACAGTAGTGTGTGTGTGTTATTTCCATTCTCCTAATTATTCTTTTTAATATATATAACACATGGATACAATCCATAAAAAGATACACTGTATAAAATTTCATGGTGGGGGGAGATTAGGAAAAAGATATTTAAAAATGCTTGATTTTAGGGTGGAGAGAATGGAAAGAGGTTGAGAAACTGCTTTTTCATCACACTTGCTTCTTTGTGCTGTGGAAATGCTAATGGCAACAAGTGGGGATTGAGTTTGAAGGAGAGCAGAAGGGAAGTGAAGGTCAAGGAATTGAGGATTAGGTTATGAATGGCTTGTTCTTTTTTTTTTTTTTTTTGATCTTTTTAGGGCTGCACCTGCGGCATATGGAGGTTCCCAGACTAGGGGTTGAATCGGAGCTGTAGCTGCCGGCCTGCGCCACAGCCACAGCAACTCGGGATCCGAGCCTCATCTGCGACCTACACCACAGCTCACAGCAACGCCGGATCCTTAACCCACTGAGCGAGGCCTGGGATCGAACCCACATCCTAATGGATACTGCTCAGGTTCGTTAACCACTGAGTCACGACAGGAACTCCTGAATGGCTTGTTCTACCAGTAGGTTATCTGAGGTGCGGTAGACCGGGCAGGAGAGCCCAGCTGGCCTGGAGAGGAGAGAATGAAGCAGCAGGATTACATAAGAGAAATCCATTTACCAGACTTCTAGGAGTATGGAATTGAAAATTAAAAAAATTAAAATTGGAAGTTCTGTCGTGACTCAGCATTAACAAACCGGACTAGGATCTTGAGGATGTGGGTTCGATCCTTGGCTTCGCTCAGTGGGTTGAGGATCCTGAGGATCTGGCGTTGCTGTGAGCTGTGGTGTAGGTCGCACATGCAGCAGCTTGGATCCCGTTGCTGTGGCTCTGGGGTAGGCCGGCAGCTGCAGCTCCGATTTGACCCCCAGCCTGGGAACTTCCATATGCCATAGGCGCGGCCCCAAAAAGGCAAAATAAAATAAAATAAAATCATTGCCCTGGCATTACAGTGCACAGAGCAAGAGGAAAGCCTTTGACCATTAGAGGCTGTCCTTTCCGTCTCCATGGTGGCTCAAGCTTCAGGGTATGAGGGTAGCCTGAGGCCTGAGATCAGTGCGACACCTGAGCCAGGAGCTCCGTCAGAGGTTTTCTGCTTCATATTAAGCATGTGGAACATCAGAAAAATTTCATCGTTAATGAACGGCCTTTTTTCATGCACTTCAGTTATTTTAGATCTTCCTGTCCCAGCAAGTGAAAGGACAAAGTAATTCATTTCTGTAATAGAATAAGTTGTCATTAAAATTAGTCACTATGAAAAAATGTGACAAGTTTTTTTATATTTAAATTAGAACTTCACGTCTCTTGCCTGTTTTTTAGTTGGGTTGCTTACCTTATTGAGTTATAACAGTTCTTTCCATATTCTGAGTACAAGTCTTTTGTCAGGTATATGATTTGCATATTTTTTCTCCCGGTCTGTGGTTTGTCTTTTCTCTTTTTTTTTTGTCTTTTGTCTTTTTAGGGCCACACCCACTGCATATGGAGGTTCTCAGGCTAGGGGTCTAATCGGAGCTGTAGTTGTAGCCAGCTTGTGTCACAGCCACAGCAACGCGGGATCCTTAACCCACTGAGCAAGGCCAGGGATTGAACCTGTGTCCTTGTGGATACTAGTCAGGTTTGTTAACCACTGAGCCATGATGGGAACTCCTTTTTTATTTTTTGGCCACATCCATGGCATGTGGGTGTTCCTAGGCCAGGGATTGAGCCTGTGTGGCAGCAGCTACTGCTGGAACCATTGCAATGACAATGCTGGATACTTAGCCACTAGGCCACAAGGAATTCCCATTCCCTGACTTTTCATTTTCTTTATGGTGTCTTTGGAAGCCTAAAAGCTTTTACGTTTTGATGAACTCCAATTTATCCATGTTTTTCTTTATTGACTGTACTTTTGGTATCATATCTAAGAACTCTACTTAACCAAGGTTGTGAAGATTTTCTGTGTTTTCTAAAAGTCTTACAATTTTAGGTCTTAACGTGTACCTTTAGTATGCACTGTGAATTGACTTCTGGATAGTACCTTTTCAATAAAAATTTAAAATACATCTTTTTGCATGTAGATATCCAGCTGTTCCAGCTTCATTTGTTTCATTATTGAAACAACTATCTTTCAATAATATTCTACAGTTTTCTTTATAAAGGTGATTTTTAGACTTACTTATCTTTGTAAATTGTTTTTTTTAGTTTATCGGTATTGATAGTCCTTGTTACTATGCAAATGGCATATTTTTAAAAAGTGGTTATTTCCTCATTAGCTAAGACCCATGTGTAGGAAACTCCTGATTTCTTCCCATTGATCTGAAGCTTACTAGCCTTAGTAAAATTGTTCTGATTGTTTGCCTTAAATTCCCATGGTTTTTATGGATAATCAATAAAATTATATGTGATTAGTAGCAATTTTTTATTATTTTCCAATTCATATACATTTTTCTTATCTAATTGTAATGGCTAATATCTCTAGTACATTACTGGGTAGAAGTAGCGAGGCTCAGAAGACTGGCAGGAGAGCCCAGCTGGCCTGGAGAGGAGAGAATGAATGCCCAGTTTTGCCTTATTCCAGGCTTTAAATTTTAAGCATTAATATCTGTGTCAAACCAAATGATGTTTACTGTGAGTTTTTTATATTTTCACATTTTCCCTAATATTCCTAATTTATCAGGAATTTTTATTATGAATTAATTTTGAATTTTTACTAAATCTCCATTCACCGAGGTAATTTTTTTTCCTCTAATCTATTCATATAGTGAATTCTACTGTTAAATTTAAGAGGTATGGGTGCAGCATGGGCTTTTGAATTTTTTTTTGTATTTTTTTGTTTTTTTCAGGGCTGCATCCTTGGCATATGGAGGCTCCCAGGCTAGAGGTCAAATCAGGAACTGTAGCCCCCGGCCTATGCCACAGCCACAGCAATGCAGGATCCGAGCCACATCTGCGACCTACACCACAGCTCACGGCAATGCCAGATCCTTAGCCCGCTGAGCAAGGCCGGGTATCGAACCTGCATCCTCATGGATGCTAGTCAGATTCATTAACCACTATGCCACGACGGGAACTCCCAGGCTTTTGAATTTTTAAAAGCTCTCGCAGGTGATTCTAATGGCAACCAATTTTGAGAACCATTGTTGTTGGAACAGTTCCTACTTGGCCGTGATTATTATTATTTTTTTTTTTTGACTAATTTGTGATTTGGTTTATGGATTTTTTTTTTTAAGGATTTTGGCATCTGTGTTTGTAAGAGATTAGCTGCTGTCTATTCTATTATTTTTAAGTCAGTTCGGTAATTTATATTGTTTAGAAAGATGTCTTTTTCTCTGTTTTCAAATTTAGAACAGTTATTTTCTCAAGGTCATATAATAGGAGGCTGTCAGTGCAATTAGTTTTTGTGTGTTTTTATTAACTGACTTTTGCTCGTTTTTGAACAGGTGATCTGTGTCCACGATGTCTCGTCCATCTACCGAGTCCCCTTGTTATTAGAGGAGCAGGGGGTTGTAGATTATTTTCTCCGGAGACTTGACCTTCCTATCGAGAGGCAGCCACGGAAAATGCTGATGAAGTGGAAAGAGATGGCCGACAGGTTCGCTTCATAATAAGGAGCTGGGGCTTCGAGCCTTATTTCTCTTTTTTAGTAGTCGCTCAGGGAACTCAGCTCTTTGTAACTTGTGCTGTCAACTCACGTTAGAAAAGGAGGAAATGGGAGCTCCCACTGTGGCTCATCAGGTTACAAACCCAACAGGTATCCATGAGGATGCGGGTTCGATCCCTGGCCTCACTTAATGGGTTAAGGATCCGGTGTTGCCAGTTGCAGTGCAGGTCGCAGATACAGCTCGGATACTGTGTTGCTGTGGCTGTGGGGTAGGCTAGCAGCTGCAGCTCCAATTTGACCCCTAGCCTGGGAGCTTGCATGTGCTGCAGGTGTGGCCCTAAACAGGAAAAAAAAAAATTGGAAAAAGAGACAAGGATCTTAGCTGCATTATGGCTGAGGAGGTCCTGGTAGAATTGGGCCAGGTCAGGTCTCCAGGGGGTTCAGACTTTATACAGGCCTCCTTGCGGCAGTGGGCTAGCACTTGTGCCCGAGGACCACATGAATGGCTGATATGGCTGGAGCACCCCTGGGTGCACCCAAGTAACTGAGCTGTGTTTGGGAACGTGCTGCTCACCCCACACCACAGACGGATCAGCGGGGACGTCTGGTCTTTTCTTACTGCTGCTGCCTGCACTCTGCCAGTTTGAGACCTGTCCCTACTCTGCTTGCTTCTCGCTCTGGGATGCTTGCACCTCACATCACAGATCTTTATACAGCACCTTGGGGCACTGGGCATGCAGCACTGTAGCTGCCAAGTCATCAGGACGATCCTAGTAAGCTTTTGGGGAGGAGCCATTCATGCCGTTGGCCAGTGATAGTATTTTCATTTTGACACTTTCCCCTTCAGTCTTTGTCCATTTGTATGTATATCATCATGTAACTACAAAAATGGCACATAGTTTCCTTTTTCTTCTTTTTTTTGGTCATACTCACAGTATGGTCAGGTTCCTGGGCCAGGGATCAAACCTGAGCCACGGCAGTGACAACACTGAATCCTTAACTGCTAGGCCACCAGGGAAGTCCCATGGCATCCAGTTTTATGATCTCTTTTTCGTAAAATACTATAAGCCTTTTAATTAGTCTAAAGTACTAATTATCCTTTAATTTTAGATTCTTTTTTTTTGTCTTTTTGCCTTATCAAGGGACACATCTGTGGCATATGGAGGTTCCCAGGCTAGGGGTCTAACAGGAGCTGTAGCCGCCGGCCTTCGCCACAGCCACAGCAACGCGGGATCCGAGCCACGTCTGCAACCTACACCACAGCTCACGGCAACGCCGGATCCTTAACCTACTGAGCAAGGCCAGGGATTGAATATGCAACCTCATGGTTCCTAGTCGGATTCGTTAACCACTGAGCCACGACGGGAACTCCTAATTTTAGATTCTTACTGAGTATGGACTGTTGGGTGGATGTCCCGCAATTTATTTGACTATTCCTTTCATGACATTAATGCTTGTGAATTGTCTGTGCCTGTGATTTTTGCCCTTTGGGTTTTGTTTTGTTTTTTTTAAAACAAATTTTGCGTAGATTTTGAAGTCATCTCAAAATGTAATGGGCTCTAAAATCCCACTTTCTTTGTAAAGCCTGCCATGTTGATCTGAAAATTGCTTCCTGTTTACTCTTCTGTGCGTAGAAATCAGAAGGGAGTTGCTCCTATTATATTCTTCCCAGAGGTGGTTTTCTTCTTAAAAATGTTGGTCTGCTGGTATGTGCATTCTGAGTAATTTGGTATTTCTTGACCTTTGTGTGATAGATACGATCGCCTCCTGGAGACCTGCTCTATTGCCCTTGTGGGCAAATACACCAAGTTCTCAGACTCGTACGCCTCTGTCATTAAAGCTCTGGAGCATTCTGCGCTGGCCATCAACCACAAATTGGAAATCAAGGTGAGGGAGGGGAACGTGGGTACCATAATGCCGTGTCTGCTCTCATGGATGCTGTGTGCGCATCAGCTTTGTATTTTTGGAGCTCAGCATTTTGTAGGAAATCAAAAAGACTTGCCCTTGGCTCCTGGCTTTTAAGAACAGGAGAGTATTTTCAGGAAATCAGGGATGATAGGATCAGGGTAGAAGCCAAGAGAGTGAATGCTTGGATCCGAATGTCAGGTGACCCCACCGGATGGAGCAGCCACGCTGCCTGAAACCTGTGCCCGTGTCCACCTTGTGGAGCTGCGCGGTTCCTCCGAAACGTGTGTCCGGTCACCCACCAGTGCCTGGAGCACAGGCAGTGCCCGGTGAACAGCAGGCACTGTTCTGCTTTGTGACAAGCCAGGCAGCAGCTGTGCTACTGGAATATCAGGGTACAGCCCCTACCGCTCTGCTGGAGGCAGCAGGTGTCCAGGCTTGGGGCAGGGGCCCTAGGGCTGGGCGGCCAGGCTTCGGAGCTGCATGATGCCCCGCAGGTTACTTTGCCTTCTCTGGGCCTCATTTCCCATCTTTAAAAGGGTTAGTGGGGAGTTCCCATCGTGGCTCAGTGGTTAATGAATAAGACTAGGAACCATGAGACTGCAGGTTCGATCCCTGGCCTTGGTCAGTGGGTTAAGGATTCGGTGTTGCCGTGAGCTGTGGTGTAGGTCACAGACGAGGCTCGGATCCCGAGTTGCTGCGGCTGTGGTGTAGGCCGGCTACAGTTCTGATTGGACCCCTAGCCTGGGAACCTCCATATGCCGTGGGTGCAGCCCTAGAAAAGGCAAAAAGCCAAAAAAAATAAATAAATAAAAGGTTAGCAATGGTGCCTTTGTCACAGAGTTATAATTATAAGAATTAAATGAGTTGACGGAAAGAGTTTTGAACTGTGCCTGGCATAGAGGAAGTATTTTCTATGTTGGTGCTTCCTGAAAACCTTCCACCTGTCCCTTGATACCTTTTTTCCCAGCAGTAGCTCCCAGATGGAGCTTTTTAGGAGGAGAGGAAAATTGGGAGTGACCCTGGCGTCGACACTGGGGACAGAGTTGACGGCCCCAGGCAGCTCCCCTCACCATTGGCATTGGGGTTGGCCTCCTACTTTCTAGCATTTTCAGCATGAAGCTGTCAGTTGCTTTGTGCTGATGAACGTGTTCCTAGAGGATGAGCTGTTACACGTGTTTTTTAAGAGTTGTGGGTCACGTCCCCCTGCCCTGACTATTTTTTGCTAGTTCTTTCAATCATTCACTCATCTCCTCCCTTGGGGGTGGCCTGTGCCGATCACGCGCTAGACATTAGAGGGGGATCAGAGGCTGTGAGTCCCCCCGGTGTGAATGGAGCACACGAAGCGGGGGTGCACCTGCCTTGGTGGATGTGTGGGGAGGGGCCTGGCAGCAGGTTTGGGAAGATGGATAAGGCCGCAGGGAAGGGCATTCCTGGCACAGGTACCGAGAAGCCACGACTTGAGGTGTGGAGTAGTTGGGAAGTCAGTGGAGGAAAAAGTGTGACTTCGGGAATTCCCGTGGTGGCTCGGTGGGTTAAGGATCCGGCATTGCCGTGAGCTGTGGTGTAGGTCGCAGACTCGGCTTAGATCCTGTGTTGCTGTGGCTGTGACGTAGGCTGGCAGCAGCAGCTCCGATTGGACCCCTAGCCTGGGAACCTCCATATGCCGCGGGTGTGGCTCTTCAAAAGAAAAAAACAAAAAGGGAGTGTGAATTGGAGGGTGTCTGGAGACAGGCCAGGGAGGTCCTGGTCATGAATCCCATCAACTAGGTCACCCCAGGATTCAGGGGAGTCACTGCAGTGTTGTAGGCAGGAAGGAGTAGGAAAAAGGTGTGCAATCTAATAAAAAAGTGAACAAAAGGTTTGAACAGATACCTCTGGAGACGATGCACGTGACATATCAGATGCACATGAAAAGATGCTCAGCACCTTCATTTGTCAGGGGAATAAATGCAAGTTAAGTCTCAGTGAGATACCAGCACCCACCCGAGTGGCCGAGCCGTCGGGGAGCGTGTGGGAGGGTACAGCCGCCTTAGAAGATGGTCTGGCCGTTGCGTAGAGAGTTAAACATGCACTTACTCCGGGCCCCAGTGATTCCACTCCCAGATACTTACTCAAGAGAAGTAAAAACGTATGTCCACCCAAAGAACGTATTTTTATACAAATAGACCAATTAGTCATAACAGCCCAAATCTGGGAACAGCCCAAACGTCCAGGATGAGTCTTGTGGATAAACACACCATGTGGTGTTTTCCTACAATAGAAAATGACCCAGCAGTAAAAAGGAACAAACTGCGTGGTGAGAGACAACCGCATGGGTGGGTCTCAGAGCTGAAGGAGGCATACACTCGCGGCTCCGCGTGCGCTGCAGGGTTCCGTGTGTCCGAAGTTCTAGAAGAGGCAAACCCTGTGGTGACAGAAAGCAGAGCCGAGACTGTCAGGGGCAGGAGCAGGAGGACGTTGTTTACAAGGGGCAGAGGGACCTGTTGGGGGGCTGACAGGAACTTTCTAGATCTCGATCCAGGTGGTGGTCACCCCTCTGTGCATGTATGACCAAACTCTTCAAAGGGCACACTTAACAGGCTTGTGTTTTATAGTATGCAAATTATAGTTAGAGAAAGTTGAGAGAAATGGGAAGCAAGCTGGTGGAAAATGGACGGGGGCGGGGACGGGGGGATGTTTGGAAGAAGACTAGAAAATGTAAATACGTGAAAGTTATTTTTAAACTTAAAGCTAAGAAAGATGGAGCGTGGGTAATGCTGTTTAGAAATCACAGAAGAAGAGATCCTGTCATGGCTCAGTGGTTAACAAACCCAACTAGTATCCCTGAGGACACGGGTTCGATCCTGGCCTCGTTCAGTGGGTTAAGGATCCAGCATTGCCGTGAGCTCTGGTGTAGGTCACAGACGCAGCTCAGATCCCATGTTGCTGTGGCTGTGGTGTAGGCCAGCAGCTGTAGCTCCGATTCGACCCCTAGCCTGGGAACCTCCGTGTGCTGCAGGTGTAACCCTAAATAGACAAAAAGACAGAAAAAAAAGAAAAAGAAATCTCGGAAGAGCATGCTCAGGAGTCACGAGCCTGCTTCTTTCCTCCCCGCCTGCACGCTCCCAGTACATAGATTCCACGGACTTGGAGCCGAGCACCTTGCAGGAGGAGCCCGTGCGCTACCACGAGGCCTGGCAGAAGCTCTGCAGCGCTCAGTAAGCAGTATTCCCTCCCTGCTTTGCTTTCCAGGGGCTTGGGGTTTGGGGTTTGAATGGACAGAGCTTTCTTGGGCTGCTGGTAGATGATCTGCTTGTTTAAATGTCTTCTAATTATTGCAAAGACTCCAAACTGGATGATTGAAGCCTTAACAAAAATACAACTTATCGATGTAATTAAAAGTGTAGAAAATTGGTTCTAATTTTATCGATAATGTTTACTGGCGGCATCTCTGGATGAGGCTTATTTAAAGGTTTTCATCCAGAATATTTGATGAGTGCCCTTCAGTAGAGTCTCGTAAATAGTTTGGGGCAGCTCTTTCTATAATAGTAAAAAAACAAAACCCATTCCCAAGAATGGTTGAATATTCTGGAGCCATACAGCTGTGGTCAGTGTGACACACTGAGCTGACCAGAAAAGGCCTCCTTCCTACTCGAGGGAGCACTTCAAGCAAAAGGTCAAAAATTTGCAAACTTAGGCAAGAATCTGTGCCCGGGACGAGTATTGTGCAGCAGTGGTATTACAATTATGTCATCTTTTTTAATTTAATTTTTTTTCTTTTTTTACCGGTTATAAGCATTTTCTGATGTTACTAAGAAAAGTGGATGGCTCTCTGTGCGTTTTCCAAGTCCATGGTGTTCCTGTCCAGCTCACTGGCCGTCTTGAAATCACAGGCCAAAGCCCGCTAGCACAGTGCCCTGGGGCGATTTCATGGCGCCGGTGTCTTGGAAGTGGCTCCTTGGGTGGTGGTTATTGTGAGCAGGACTAGTGGAAAGCGGGTCCTTGTGTGCTTTCTTGCACAGTGGCGTGCTGGTGCCAGGGGGATTTGGTGTTCGAGGGACAGAAGGAAAAATCCAAGCGATCGCCTGGGCGCGGAAACAGAAGAAGCCTTTTTTGGGTAAGAATCGGCAAGAAAAGGTGCCCCATGGGAGCCCGTAAATAAAGCAGGGTTTACCCAAGCCAAATGTTGATGCCGTCTTTCCAGATGGCAACTCAAGTAGAAGCCTTTTTGGCTCAGTTTTCCCAGAATTCAGACTCATCTTTAAAACGAAAAGTTGAAGCTTGAGCTCCGTGTAGTTGTCGTGGAACTTTGAGAGAATGAAATAGCAATTAGGAGATCTTGTCCATTTACTGAACCCAGCTGTTTGGCAGGACATGTGAGACTGGGTTTTATATCCTTGTTTGGAACACCAGCTGTCTAATTGGGCAAAGTGATTTTGGATGCTTCCTGGGGCTATAAATTTTAGTAATATTCAGCTTGATCAGTTGTAAATGGGAACTTAATGAGAGAGGATAAGAAAACTTGGATTTCAAAGTACTGAATAGAATATTATTTTCTAAAATCACATGATTTCTAAAACCCGGACTCTTCATAAGTACTTAGACCCCGTTTTTGAAATCTGGTACAGATAAAACAGCAGGGGGTGGCGTGTTTATGGCAGGAAATTATGAGAGTTTGCATTGGAATTCTGTGAACCAACAGGACCCAAAGTCCATGGCAGGTGCGTCGGAAATGTGGGAGCTGCCTTTTCAAAGGACTTTTCATTTGTTTTCCCCTCCCTCCGCAAGGTGTGTGCTTAGGAATGCAGTTGGCAGTGGTTGAATTTTCAAGAAATGTCCTGGGCTGGCAAGGTGAGTATCTACTGAAAAACTCACCTAAGTTCTCACCTAAGTGTTCCCGGAGGGCGTGAAGCCTGGTGCCCGTTGGGAGATGGGCAGCCGTGGAGGACAGGCCTGGTTTCTCAGTCCTTCTCAGGCACAGCCAGAGGGAGCTGCTGCATTCATTGCGGGAAACCGCCGACCTCGGGAGGAGGGAGCAGGGCTGAGGCCGTGGCCTGGCTTTCTGCCCCTGCATCTCCCGCTCTACAGATGCCCACGCTCCTGTTCCCACAGCCACCATCCCTGCGCTGGTGCCTGGTGAGAAAACTCACTCTGTCCAGAGCGAGGCTGTGCGGTTCTTAGGAACTTGGGCTCTGGAACTGGTCAGACCTGGGCTCAAGCCTGACTTTATCACATATGGGTGATTTTAGGCAAATTACACACTTAGCCTTTCGGTATCTCTATTGTCTTCTGTAAGACCGGGGGGTTATAGCGTTACCTTCTTCACATGGTTGTGAGAGTTAAGCGAAATAATGCATGTAAATTATCCCAGCACAAGGCCTGGCAATTAGGAAATACTCAGTGGTATTGGCTCTGTGCCTCAGTGACTATTATACTGTGTCCAGATCCCCGAGAACTTGGTGGCTTCCAGCCGCAGCGGTTTCCTGTTGCTCGGTGTTCTGCGGGCCGAGTGGACTCCCACGTGGAGTGTCTGAACTCGCCCTGCCCCACATTCAGCTCTGCCCAGGGGGGCTGGCAGGATGGTCTCATCAGCACTGATTCAGCTGAGCTTCCTCACGGCGTGGTGACCGCTGGGCTCCTGAAATGACCAGCCTGCTATGCAGGCTCTTATCAGACTTGCTGATGTCCGGCGGCTGAGCCCAGCCGCTGGGGGAGGGGACCACATGATGTGAATTCTGGGGTGCAGTGACCTCTCATCAGGGCCACTGAGAACCCTTATACGTTCTAAGAAAAATCAGCAAAGCAACCCTGAGGAATATAAAAACAGCCCGGCTTTGCCAAGTACAAGCGATTCCCCGGGGCCAGCTTACTGTGAGGGCTGGGTTCATGTCATGCTTTTTTCACAATTACGCTAAGGTGGTGGTGGCTCAGTTCCGTAGGCAGCAGACCCCAGTGCTGGCACTGAGCTCCCAGCAGGCACTGTCCTACCACCCACCATCCTAGAGGCAGCCCTAGACCCCTTCACAGCCGTGGCCTCCTGCCACCCACTAGGGTGCCCAGGTGGGTGAATGACCCGGGGATGAGCTTACCTGCCTCTGAGACCTGGCCCGGTGTGAACTTATGTGTCACATGGAAAGAGCAAGCAGATACACTGGGGACCGGGTTTTCTTCCTTTTGTTTTCAGTGGTTTCTGATATGGTTGGACGGTAAAAGAAAGGACTTAGGTTTTGAGGTCAGTTAATTTCTAATTTAGCTTTTGAGTGAGGCAGTGCGATGTGCAAGATGCTGAAGGTGAAAGAAATGGGAAAGAAACAGTATTTGCTGGAGTTCCCATTGTGGCTTATTGGTAATGAGCCTGACTGATATACAGGAGGATGCGGGTTCTATCCCTGGCCTCACTCAGTGGATTAAGGATCCGGCGTTGCCATGAGCTGCAGCATAGGCTGCAGACAAGGCTTAGATCTGTTGTGGCTTGGCCGTGGTGTAGGCCAGCAGCTGCAGCTCTGATTTCAACCCCTAGCCTGGGAATTTCTGTATGCCATGGGTGTGGCCCTAAAAAAAAAAAGAAAAATAGCATCAGTATTTGCCAGCTGTGGAGAGAGATAGTCTGAAACAGAAAGTAAAAAAATTGAGGCAACAATATAAGAACCGTCAAAAGAATATACTAACTAAATAAAGATTATCAGGTTATGCCATTGGTTGTTTTCTCCTTTTTTTTTTGCTTTTTAGGGCCATACCCACAGCATATGGAGGTTCCCAGGCTCTAGGGGTCTAATTGGAGCTGCAACTGCCGGCCTACATCACAGCCACAGCAATGCAGGATCCAAGCCACATCTGTGACACCACAGGTCACAGCAATGCCGGATCCTTAACCCACTGAGTGAAGTCAGGGTTCGAACCTGTGTCCTCATGGATACTAGTCGGATTTGCTTCCGCTGAGCCATGGCAGGAATTCCGCCACTGGTTTTGATTCCCCCATCAAGTACTTCTTGACTGCCCAGAGCGTTATGGGTGTAATGGGAAAATTCGCCTGTGTTTGTCTGATGAGTATTATTTATCTTAAAAATGGTATCCGTGTTTTTGATTTTAATCACCGAGTGATGTTAAACTGAGGATAGAAACTGTAATTTAGAGCTTAGGAGTGAAACTGGAGTTTTGTTTGTAACTGTCTTTAAAACAAAACTATTTTGGCTTTTCAGATGCCAATTCTACAGAGTTTGACCCTAACACCAATCATCCTGTGGTGAGTCACTCTAGTGTCTGGAGTGTCGAGGAGGGAGTGGAAGCGGTGTTTATGAAATTGATTGAGGGTTGGTGATGGGAAATGAGACCATGGAGTTCATTCGAGAGAACCCCGAGTCCGGCACTTTCAGACCCTCCCAAGAGGGAGAGCTCTTATTTTTCAATGTGTGATTTCCTACTATTCCCAGTTTGCCACCAAAAGTTTTTAAGACAGGTGCCACCCCAGCCAAGCAGAGGAGTTCCTCATTAAAATAACTCTCCATTTCCTCTCCCCCCTCGCTCCTGAATCAGGGACAGTTTAGAACAGTAGTGACATGAAGCACTCATGCCGGATCCTTAACCCGCTGACCGAGGCCAGGGATAGAACCCGCATCCTCATGGATACTAGTCAGGTTCGTTAGCTCTGAGCCACAACGGGAGCTCCATACATTGGCCCTTATGTACCAGGCACTGTGCTTGCTGCTTGGTATACATTAATTCACTTAATCCCCAACAGCCCTGGGAGCTGGGCATGTTACTGAAGAACTGTGGGATGTAGCACTGATTTGTTTGACGGTGGCCCGAGCTCTAGGAGGCTGGCATTCCTTGCGTTCCATCTCCCATAAAAGGAATGTGGCTCCTGGGGAACAGATAGTGCCTTTATTCATCTTTGAATCTCCAGCCCAAGCGTGGGCCTGATCTTGATACTAAGGACTTTGTGATAAACACGATGGGCAAGACACTTGACCTCAGGGCACTTAAACAGCATCTGTGTGTGTCCATTGACCTGAAATTGAACTTGGCTGATAGTCAGGCCTCAGGGAGAAAAGAACAAAGGTTTGGAAGCATGGAACCTCGGGTAAGTGGGAGAAAGGGAAGGTCCCTCAGGTCAGAAGGTGCTCAGGGGAGCAGCGGAGCCGGCAGTGGGCTGGACTGTCACAGCTGGGCGACTTGTGCATCCCACAGACATTCAGTAAGCTTCTTCTGGGACACGGCCAGCCCTGGACAAGGATCCCCTTCCTCTGAGCGGCCATCAGTCTCGTGGAAGAGACTGTGATAACGTACTGGTCTGACCTCCTATTACTATTACTTTATAAGACCAGGTGCTTAAGGTCCAAAGTGCTAGGGCAGGAATGGCCAGTAGAGGGAGCAGCTGTGTCTGGTCCCGCAGCTCCTGAGGGCAGGCCGAAGGGTTAAACTCCTGCCCAGCAAAGATTTAGAAATGATCATTGAGGAGTTCTCTGGTACAGTGGGTTAAGGATCTGGCATCGTCACTGCAGCAGCTTGGGTCGCTGCCGTGGTGTGGGTTTGATCCGTGGCCCCAGAATTTCCGTGTGCCGTGGGCACAGCCAGAAGGAAAGATCGCTGGGAGGCATTTTTCTCTGTTACAAGCATCTCTTCTAAGGAAAGGCTGGGGCACCTGAGCCCCCTTGCAGGCTCATTCCACTCTGTGCCAGTGGTCCGTCTCCCTAACCGAGGCAGGGTTTCGTGGTGAGTGTCTTTCTTTGGATCATCTCCAGGTCATAGACATGCCAGAACACAACCCTGGCCAGATGGGCGGGACCATGAGGCTGGGCAAGAGGAGGACCCTGTTCCAGACCAAGAACTCCGTCATGAGTAAGAGCCGCCTGTCCGGCCGGCACCTCCAAAACCCACGCCCTGGTGGTGCCGTGGCCAGGCCGGCATTTTTACTTCTGTTCTTACTTTTGAAGTTCTTTTTCCCTTCCTAGTCGTACTCTCTAGGTTGCACTGTAAAAGCCAAAGAAAGCACTGTGGCTCTTAGAAAGGTCACAGGCAAGGCAGCCAGGGGTGGGGTGGCTGTGGGTGTGGACGGCTCCCCAGAATGAGGCAGTCAGAGGAAATCCATGTTGTCATTTCAGTTTCCTATTCCGTTAGCTTGAACGGGGTAAAACTGCTGGTGCTGGTGATATTTGTCCCACAGAAATAGCAGTTTTATTCCATTCAACCTAAATAGATTTTCTTCTAGAAGTACTAACATGTGCTCAAGATTTAGGGAAAATTTTTGGAGGGAAATAACGGTTACTCAATTGGCTTTTCTTTTCTTCCCAGTGGGTAAACCATCTCTGCTGAAGGATACCTGTGTGTCGGTCCGGGGTTTGGAGGGGGCCGAATTTGAGTCACTTGAGTAGGGGGTCATCAGGTCCTCCGGCTCTAACATCCTGTGGTTTGGGGGTCTCACTGGCTCAGGGAAGCCGCCCACTGTCAAATGCCACAATGGCTGTGACTTCACCTTGTGCTGGTGCCGGCGCAGGCAGAGTGCTTTGTGTCTCTAATCAGCGTGAGAGGTGGTGGTGAAAGTTAGTTTCTGCTACAGTTTCTTGGTCGCCAAGAGTCAAAGCCTGGGAACTAGTCCTGAACTGTGCTGCTAGAGCTGTGCGCTGGGGCTGGCAGGAGAGTCGTAGATAACAGGCTTCAAAGGGCCTGGCGGTGTAGACTATGAGAAAGCAACCTGGGAGGCAGGATGTGGTTGTGAATAGGTTCCTTTGTGAAATCGGAGCCTGTGACGGCCGGGTTGCTTCCTCTGCCAGGGAAACTGTACGGAGACCCTGACTACCTGGAGGAGAGGCACCGCCACAGGTTTGAGGTGAGGACTGGAGCCTTGTGACCTTGGACGTTTTCTCTGTTGTGTTACTCTGGAAACACAATAAGCCGAGAGCCCAGCAAAATTGTTCTTCACGCTTCAACAGGTGAATCCAGTCTTGAAAAAGTGTTTGGAAGAGCAAGGCTTGAAGTTTGTTGGCCAGGACGTTGGAGGAGAGAGAATGGAGATTGTGGAACTGGAAGGTGGTTGCTTGGGCAGTGGTGTTTGCTGGGGAACCTGGGCTTTCTCGGCACGTGGGGAAAACACAGAAACAGCACTTCTTGCCCTTGACCTAACAGAATCGGGCAGCAGCGCTGTCTGGGAGGACGGTGGTTGCGGGGCAGGGGTGGGGCCCTGGCGAGTGAGGTTCTGGAGCCCTGTGGGGCTCATCCTGGGCCCGAGGCCCTCCTTAGTTAGCCGTTTCACTTCTGCCCTCGGGTCCTCCTTCTCCAGAAAGAGAGCTTGGACGTGGTGCTTAAGTCTGATCCCACCTGACCCGCAGGACTCGGGCCTGTGCAGGTCGGGATGACGGGTGGGGCAGGCAGCTGGAGAAGGGGCGCCTTCGCCGGAGGGTGATAGCGTGCAGGGCGGGGGGCTTTGTGGTTGCCTTTGCCCAGGCTCCAAAGAAGTCATTTTCAGACAGTTTTAGGGTCTGCAGAAATGTGGGGTCTTTAGCAAGGTTGTTTCCCTCGCAGTGAGGCTGGTTGTCTTGCACTTCTGTTTCAGATCATCCCTTTTTCGTTGGGGTCCAGTACCACCCTGAGTTCCTGTCCAGACCCATCAAGCCTTCCCCGCCGTACTTTGGCCTCCTCCTGGCCTCCGTGGGGAGGCTCCCGCATTACCTCCAGAAAGGCTGCAGGCTCTCGCCCAGGTGGGGTCACCCTCCCCTCGTCCCTCGGGCAGGGGGTGGTCACTGACTCCTTGACGGCAGCTGGCATCACACCACCTATGACAAGCAAAGCCACAGGGATGGGCAGCCTTGCTGGGGCGCTGCTTCTAGGCAGACACACAAGCGTCCTCTCCTCCGTGGGATTTTCTCAGGCTGCTTCTGTGCCACCCCTGGCCCTCCCTGATCATGGTGGGCCCACCTCTGCAGCATCTGGGCACCAGGGTCACATCTTGGACCCCGTGGGCCACAGGGAACTGTGTTTCTTCACGGACTGTCAGTCAGCTTCTGGGTGGATTTTATGCCCCTCCGCTCCCTTTATCCAGAACTAGTCTGTTACCCTTTCTCAGTGGTTAGGGCATCGTAACTGAAGTCTAACGCGAAATGCACATCTTTTCTAAGTAGAAGAAGATTCCCCTGCAGCTTTTGCTAAATAGATAATGTGGCAAAGAGTCTGTCTGATTTCTGCAGTGTGCAGACACGTGTGCCTGTGGCGGTGGCAGTGACAGAAGCAGGGAGATAGAGCAAGTGTTTGGTGGGAGCTGATGAATAAACCACCTGTTCTGCAGGGACACCTACAGTGACAGAAGTGGAAGCAGCTCCCCTGACTCCGAAATCACGGAACTGAAGTTTCCATCAATAAATCATGACTGATGGTAATGTAAGTGATATTTTTTTAAGCTTTAGTTTAATTTTTAATGGTGATAACACTGGAACGGTAAGAATATTGTGAAAGTTTACTTTTGAAAATCGTGTATGCTGGAGGACGTTAAGTGGTAGGGTCAATGTGGGCATCACGTGGGAGAGGGACCTCCTGGTTACAGTGGACCTGCCCGTCCTGCTTTGGGGACCACAGTGGGGCAGGCACGGGGCAGTCGTCTCCTTCCTGATGCCTATGTACAAGTGCCTGTCTGGCCAAATCGGGGGGAACTGGCTTCCTAGAGCCTGGTTATCTCACCTAGCCGTAAACTTGGAGATCTTGAAGCTGAGATGACAGGTGTGACCATACGATGTCATTTCCGTAGACCCCTGACCCCTGGCTTTCATGAGGAAGTAATTATTTATTTATTGATTGATTTATTGATTTACTTATTTATGTCTATTTAGTGCCACACCCGCGGCATGTGGAAGTTCCCAGGCTAGGGGTAGAACTGGAGCTGTAGCTGCCGGTCTATACCTTAGCCACAGCAACACAGGATCTGAACCTCGTCTGCAACCTACGCCGCAGCTCATGGCAACACCAGATCCTTAACCCACTGAGCGAGGCCAGGGATCGAACCTGCATCCGATCCTAGTCGGGTTCGTTAACCGCTGAGCCACGACGGGAACTCCAGGAAGTACTTTAAAATTGGTACATACAGCATTTCTCTGTTGATTGCCACGTATTTCTGGAAATCCATTAAAATCAGGACAATTGTTGAACAAACTTGGAATGTTTGTCTTTCCAGTGACCCGGTTCCTAAGTTTATAAAGTGCAGTAGCTGTGAGCGCTGTCACAAATTGTATGAAGTCTCACTAAGAAAATGGAGCAAACTATCAGCAGAAAGACATATTCTGCAGGGGGCGAGGGGCCGTCAGCCGGGAATCTGTGCGGTGTGAAATGAGAAGCAGGGATGTGTGTGGGGTGGGGGGCCCCACTGCAGGTAGGTTGACTCCTGCCCCGAGGCATGGGCCCCTGCCTCCCTGAGTCCTGCACACCCCGCCTTCACCTCCAGGGGGGTCTCTTCACTCACAGGTCTGGTTTGATGGGCACGCGGCCCTGCCCTTAGCCTTGGTTGATGAGCTGCCTGGCCTGTACTAACCTTGGCCGGGTGGTCGGGTGTGAGAAGTAGGCCCAGATCAGGAGGGCGCCGGTTCCCTGCTCTGCCGGGTAGGCGTTTAGCATGGATGTTCACGTTAATCTTTTCCACCAGAGTTTGCTGTAGGCTGTTTGATAGTCTAAGTAACTGCCGCAGAGTGAAACTTTTTCACAGTGAAGGGGTAGATGTTTGGTCAATTAAAGTGGAATTTCCGCCTTCCAAAGCAGAGGGTTCCATCCGTGGCACGCTCGAGAGGCTGGTGCTAAGGGACAGAGTGTACCGGGGGCAGCGGCAGGTCCACGTGAGCTACCTCTTGAAATGTAGGGTTCCACCTCCTGCACTGTTGGTGGGAATGTAGGCTGGTGCAGCCACTATGGAAGACAGTGTGGAGGTACCTTAGAAAACTCTACATAGAATTACCATATGACCCAGCAATCCCACTCTTGGGCATATATCCAGACAAAAATTTCCTGGAGAAAGACACTTGCACACGCATGTTCACTGCAGCACTATTCACAATAGCCAAGAC
>PVHT020000066.1:32485229-32563056 GCA_004024745.2 Catagonus wagneri | reverse complement strand
AAAAAAAAAAAAAAAAAAAAAAAAGAAAAGAAATGTAGGGTACCAGAGGAATTGAAAGGTAGCTTGTCATTATTCGTATTAGGCTCCTCCTGCTGGTCCTTGATGAAACCCAGGCATGGTTACCATAGCAGCCGACCATGAATCCTGACTTTCCTACTTGAACACATGTATAATCATTGCATTCTTCTTTTTATAAACAGGGGTGATTCTTGAAGAAGCGTTTGGACTTCAGGAGTTTACAGCTTTGATTTTACACTCAGCTTTCGACACTTTCTTTAAATTATGTTTTTATTAAGATTATTTTATTATGGGGGAAGGTATCTGGAAGACTTGGTGACTTGCACGTCCCACCATGGGTACCGGCTCCTGCGTGGGTGCCGCCCGGGGTTCCACACCATCCTTTGTGGTCCTCCAGTCACGGATGCGGAGCAGGTGACGGCCGGGCACTGGGGGAGCCCATCGGCCACCACGCTTCTCCGGGCACCTCGCGTCACTGTGGCTTTGGAGTGTGTAGCTGTTCCTTTCCCTGATGCCGAGACCATTAGAAAATGTGTGCCCTGCAGCCTGAGTGGGCACAGGAGGGAGCGTCCAGCTGGTGCCCGCAACCCTGGTGCTGGGACCCGGGGGCACTGTTTGCCACCAAGGGCAGCCAAACCAGAAACAAAGCGTTGGCCCTGCCCTGTGCTGGGGGGGTGGGGGCAGGGCTGGGGCCCTCAGTCTGGGACTTGTCCAGAGTGCTGGTCATTTTGATGTCACGTGAAGTGCCATAAGCCTGTGTCTCTGAGTTTAGGATCCCCATCCTCTGGCTGCACTTCTCTTCTCGGGCTGGGAAACACTCCTTGCATCAAGGAGTCGCTTCACAAAGAACAAAGAATCTTTTGGGGAACCTGTCTCTAAAGCCCCTCTCATATATGCACAGCTTTGCTCGAGGGGACTTCCTCCTTCCGGAATGGTGTTAACTATGGTAGAAATGAAACATGAGAAGCTATTTTCTTAATGTGCTGTGACGACAGGCAAAGCTGGACTTGGTGTATACTCTAACTTAAAAATAAATAACACAGAACAGGAGACTCACTCTGTCTGTAATACGCTTCGTGTCATAGCTGGATTGGAGCCGTCCGAGCGTGGTGCTGGACTGCCTGTGTGCGTCCCTGGAGCTGTCAGTGCCAGCTCCAGGGTGAGTGGAAGGACGAAAGGGAGCCTGCTTCCTCTCTGGGTCTCTATGACGGAGGAGCTGGGCCAAATGGTGAGAACCCCCCATCTCTTAAATGTCAACAAGCAAAGGTGGGTGATTTGACATTTAAAATCTAAGGGTGGGGGGGGTCCTGTTGTGGCTCAGCAGGTTATGAGCCTGACTAGTATCTATGAGGATGCGGGTTCAATCTCTGGCCTCACTCAGTGGGTTAAGGATCCGGCATTGCCATGAGCTGTGGTGTAGCTTGCAGATGCGGCTCAGATCCAGTGTTGCTGTGGCTGTGGTGTAGGCTAGGAGCTGCAGCTCTGATTTGAGCCTTAGGCTGGGAGCTTCTATTTGTAGCAGGCGCAGCCCTAAAAAGCAAAAAAAAAAAAGGTGGGGGGGAGTAGAAGAAAAACGGGAAAAAAAAGAAAGAAGCCTTTCTTTTTAGTAGGAACCAGAATTTCCCAAAAGCCTTCAAAGAGATTCAGAGAAGCATGGGTGCAGGTGTGTGCTTGACCCTGAGAAGGAGGAGCAGACGTGTTATCTGTGAAGGAGGCGGGTCCCCTACCAGGCGTGGACCAGGAGCAGCAGACCTTGGGTGTGTCGGCTGCAGGACCGCCTCGTCCCCTGGCGCTTGAGTGCAGGTCGTGGTCTTCACTGGCTTCTCCTCCAGAGTGAAACGTGTGATACTGAGTCCATGCTCATGGCACACTGGTGACACTGGGACCACCCACCCTCTGGCTACCGAGCCCACCTGCTCATGAGTCGGCTCCTCTGCAGAGTGTGACACTGAGGCTCAGGCCGGGTGCATGTCAGTGGTCAGTGACCTTTGCTTGTTGACATTTAAGAGATGGGGGCTTCTCACCATTTGGCCCAGCTCCTCCGTCATAGAGACCCAGAAAGGAAGCAGGCTCCCTTTTGTCCTTCCACTCACCAGTCCAAGGCCACCGTCACTGCTGAGGCCCAGCCTCCTGACCGAAGACAGCCCGGCCACCTCTGTCAGCCTGTCTCAGGGACCAAGAGAACATTTCTTCATTTACAGAGATCTTGGCACTTGTTTTGTACTTTGAAGGTGGCTGACAGTAAATTCTAACCCCTTTTCCTGCCTGATGGTCCTATCAGTCTTTAATTATTTTTGTAAAAGCTGTTCCGGAACTGGGGGCTCTGACGCCTGCTGCTGACTGCAGTTCTCTCTGCAACAGTGAGGACATGGGTGGTTTGCAAAGCCTCGCAGTGTCAGCAGAGCCCACCCCTATTTAAGAGTGCCTCCTCCACTGGCCCGTTAAGCACTGGCTGCTCGCATAACCCTTCTAGAAAACGGACCCCTACAATGGTGTTGCAGGGCCTGCAAAGCCTGACCAGCCTGCCACCCTGGCTGCGGAGACAGGATTGTACCAGGGCTGAAGGCTGAGGCCGAGACTGCACGGGAGGGTGGCCTTCATGCCCAGTGCTGGCTGCCCAGTGCCCAGAGGCCAGGTTCCTCTCGTGCCCTTATCTTCAGTCCTGGTGACCCGGGCGGGGTCTGCCCTTGCAGGCCCTCTCTGACCTCTTGAGCTGCGCATCTGCGGGTGCCCCAAGGAGCTCAGTAGGTTGGTAACCCGTCATGAGATGGGCATCCATCACCACATTTGGTTCCTACAACCAGTGTGTGGGGTAAATGGGAAAACCAAGTCCTAGAGCAGTCGTGATTGGCCCGGGTTGGGGGGCGGTTCTCTGTGTCTGCTCAGAGGATGTGGCCAAGGACCTCTAAGGCTGGGGAGGGAGTGTGTTCCATGGACAGGGCGTGGAAAATTTTCCCAGGGAAATTCCCGGGAAATGCCCTGTTTGACAAGGTTCCGTGGTTTTCTAATGGCTCAGACCCAAAATGTAGGAGAATCCTTGATTGTTCCATCAGCAAGTATTTATTGGGCATCTTCCACCTTTCAGCTGTTTTACGTTCTGAACTTAGACCAGTGAACGAAATAGACCAAAATCCTTGTCCCCTGGAGTATGTATTCTAGCGAGGGGGAAAAAACAACAAAAGCTAGTCTTCCATCATTTTTATAAAAGCTGTTCCCCAAACAGGGGGCTCTGACGCCAGTTGGTGACTGAAAGGTGCTCTGGAGGAAAAAAGAAATGGAAGCAGGAAAAGGGGGGGAGTGGATATGTTGGGACGGGGTGTGATCTGGAATAGGCTGGGTAGCAGAGTTCCTTTCCTCTCCACTTGGGAGCGGAGAATTGCAGGCAGGTGAAGCAGCCAGTGCAAATCCCTGAGGCAAGCGTGCTCATGAAGCAAGCTGGTCAGTGTAGCTGGGACACGGGAGAGAGGGGTGGGGGGAGGTGAAGTCAGATGGGCCAGGGCTTGGGGGATTATGTAGACCACTGCTTGAGCTTTGCTCTTGCGGGAACTCTGGGAGGGCTTTGAGCCCAGGCATGGCAGGATCGGACGATGGCATTTTAGAGTCTCTTGACTGCTGATGGGGATGGCGGGGAAACGGCTAGAGCAGGAATCCTCTCCAGTGGCTGGAGGGTGCTTGAATGGGAGTCAGACCCTGGTATGTGCTCTGTGAGGGGAGGAGCCCAGAGCTGCCTTGGTCCCCTGGACAGAAGTGGGCCAGGCATGGGACTCATGACCGAGCTGCATGCAACCAGCCAAGTATTCCAGAAAGAACCATTCTTGCCCGGGTGCGTGTAATTTATTAACAGCTCTGACAGCCACCACCTCCCCCAGGGGTTCAGGGTAGCCTGTCCAGCCTGTAACTGCAGTTACCAGCTGTGTCCTGACATCCATACAGGGCTTTCCCAAGGTGACAAGTCCTTTTCTGGCCCTGCCTAGCCATGGGGAGCTGAGACCCCAGCCTGGGCAAAACAAGCATTTCAAGGGGAGGGACAGCCCCTTTCAGCTTCGCCCCAGGATAGCCCTGGCCAGGTTTTTACAAGTCCTTTCTGAAGGTAAGGGCCCTTGGGGATTGTGCAAAGGGTAATTTCTTAGCCGCACAGATAGGGGTCTGCTCAGAATGGAAACCGCGTGGGGACCAGCCCACGTGTGTGCACTATTGTAGAAGGAGCCTGGAAGAGTAGTGCTCCCATCCACCTCTGAGCAGCCCAGACTGGTTTTATTGGGGGGACCTGGGCTCAAAGGGGAAACTGCTGCCTGTCCAGGAAGAGGGTGGGCCTCACAGGACACAGCAGGTGCAGGACACAGGCCTGGGCTGCCGCAGCTGCTGCTGGAGCTGTTCCTTCTCGGCCGTCAGCACATTCAGTCTCTTCTCCAGCTTGCTCAGCTCGGCCATCCACTTCTGAGGGACATCAGAGGAGCGTGCCTAAGCTGACATCACCTCAGACCTGGGGGTGAACTGATGGGAGAGCCTGGGTGGCCTGCCCGAGGCCTCTGGGCACCATACTGGCCCTGGAAGTTGGGAGAGCCAGGTCCCTTGACCAAGGCAGCCCTGTGGTCCTGGGGAAAGCCACCTAGCCTGAGGGTCCTGCCAGCATCCCCAACCTTGGGGTGACCAGTCCTCTGCAGCCTCCCCAAGTTTCAGGCAGGCTCATGTTGGCAGCCCCCACCTTGTCTTTCTCTTTCCCTGTTAGTCCCTTACCCTTTTTCTGTCACTTGATGCTTCCCTCTTTAATTTTTTTTTTGGTCATTTTAGTGCTGTACCCGTGGCATATAGAGGTTCCCAGGCTAGGGGTCAAATCAGAGCTGCAGCTGCTGGCCTACACCGGAGCAACGTGGGATCCGAGCCGCGTCTGCGACCTACACCACAGCTCCTGGCAATGCCAGGTCCTTAACCCACTGAGTGAGGCCAGGGATCAAACCAACGTCCTCATGAATACTAGTCGGGTTTGTTACCACTGAGCCACGACGGGAACTCCTGATGCTTCCCTCTTGAAAGGGCTTTTCCTTGGGACTGTATCCACGCTCTCTGCCCCCATCCTAAGGGCCTCCCCCCAGATGCGGTACACAGTCCTGCGTTTGTCTTAAAACGTCAACGTCCCACTCTCCCAGCTCCTCCAGCTACACAGCCATGGAACGTGGATGTAGTGGGGTGGTTGCTGTCAAGACCCTTGGGGGGTGGGCACCAAAGGAAACCCAATGGCTCTAGGGCTGCCCAGTGGGTGACTGAGGGGTCCTGGGCCACTCACCTGCCTGCACCACTCCTGGATGGCGTGGACGGACAGTGGGCCCTGGATGCTCCCTTCCCGCCGCAGGAACACCTCCCCCTGGTCGGTCTCGTAGAGCTGTGGCTCGGCCTGGGCCTTGGGGGCCTGCACGCTCAGGCGGATCACCTTGGTAAGGGCAGCGGCAGATATGCAGGCTCTGTGTGGGCCAGTTTGCAGCTCCAATCCCGCCTCCCTGGCTCCCAGGGAAGCTGGGGTCAGGGCTCACCTTGAGGGGGGTGCCGGTGCCGGAGGCGCTGACCACGGGGATGAACGTGAGCCTGTAGGCGTCGGGGAAGACCTGGGGCTTGAAGGCCTGCAGGATGGAGTCCACCAGCAGGCGCACGCGATCCTCGTCGCGGTGGCTGCAGCGGATGCCCTGCACCAGGCCGCTGTCCTCCACGCCCACCAGCAGGCTGCCCCCCTCGCTGTTGAGGAAGGCGCACACGTAGCGCCGCAGGTGGTGCTTGAAGGCCTGGCTCAGGTACTCGCCACCGCCCCGCTTGAACTCCACGTTGCGCGTTTCGCTGCCCAGGAAGGCGCCCTGAAAGAGGCACTCTTGGCCCAGGATCTCCTGGTGCACGATGGCGCTGTCCGAGTGTGCACCCCTGGGGGGCCCTGGGGAGCGCTGCTGCTGGGGGGTCAGGGCCCGGGGAGGAGGGGTGTGGGTGTGCCAGGCCGGCGGGAGGCTGGAGCGCAGGATGGGGCCGGGGCTCGGGCCGCTGTCATCCTCCTGCTGGGGTGGGGGCAAGAGTGGGGCTTAAGGGCTTAGGCAAGAGTCGGGAGGCCCCACCTTGGCGGCCAGAAGGACAGGCAGCCAGAAACCCCACCTCCACTGACTCCATCTCTCGGGCCCAGCCCACCCGGGCGCCCTGATGCCGCTGAAGCAGAGGGGTCTAATTCTGCCTGGCCCGAGGGCACTTGGAGAAACCCTCCTGGGTCGAGTTCAAATGGCCAGTCTTCCTTTCCAGAGGGCTGCCCTCTCCCCAGGGGAACCATGAGATGCAGGTGGGTAAGAGGGGCTCTCCCTCCCAGGGGGAAACGGGGACACCTGTGGCCACTCTTGTCCCACTTGGGTTGTAGGTAGACCCTGAAGCCCAGGGCTGTGTCATCCCAGGAGATACCTCAGCGCCCTGAGGGGCCCTTGACTGAGCTGCAGGTCTCTGAATTGAGAGGGGTTCCCAGAGGCCCCATCCCCTTCCTGAGCTCCCCGAAAGCCTTGCTGAACCAGTCCCGAGTCTGAACTTCTGGTTCTATTTGAGGGCTCCGGGCAGCAGCCTCCCTGGTCTCGGCCTCACCACTGGGTTCCCTGCCTCCAGGCTCTTCCTGTCCTATGCATCCTCTTCACTGACCCTAGATGTGAGTCACGCTGTCACTCCCCTCAGGACCCTCCCCTGGCACCCTGCTGCCTTCTGGCTTCCAGGGCCGGGAGCTCAGTGTGGGCTGGTGGTGACGTGTCGCTCACCCCTACCAGCCCTGCAGCTCCCAGAGAAGCCACACTTAGCACAGCCCTGAGAAGATCGTCAAGCCTCATACAGACATGCCATCAGGCCACAGGACTTGAAATGTAAGCCCGGGGCTGCTTAGCTCTGCAACAGTCTAAGCTCCATGGAGTCTTCATCCCAAAGGAAAAGGCAAACCCAGATCAGCCATCCTGCAGCGTGACCTACCAGTGCCTCCGCTGAGTGGATCCTTCCTTCCCCGTCCCACAAAAGCCGACCCTTGCCGGTTCTGCCTTGGTCTCACAGCCCTTGGTGGCCTGGGCCCTGCTCTCTGGCAGCCTCTGGCCTGGGCTCTAGCGACAGTAAACGGCTTGCCCTCCTGCAACTGCACCCCCCCATCCCCTTGTTATGTGCCATGTCCTACTATGAGGATGTCCTTCCCCAGTGCCTGTCCCATTTCCTAAGCTCCAGCCTGGGTTTGACTCCCTGGGGAATTTGTCCCTAGAGAGCAGTGAGGA
This sequence comes from Catagonus wagneri, assembly GCA_004024745.2. Lineage (NCBI taxonomy): Eukaryota > Metazoa > Chordata > Mammalia > Artiodactyla > Tayassuidae > Catagonus > Catagonus wagneri. The sequence continues at coordinate 32,555,779 of PVHT020000066.1, read as the reverse complement.
CCCTCCTGGGTCCTCCTCCAGCTCCAGGCCGCCCCCTGTGGGCGTCTGGCTCTGCTCGTAGACGCGGAGCCCCCTACGGCAGGGGTGAGCCTCTGCTCTCTTCTGCTTTACTGTCCCTCTGAGCAGGTGTTGGTGTTTGTCAACTGAACGGATGAGGTTGGTCAAGGAGAAGGCCAGGAATCCCGTGGATCCTAGTGCCTGGGCCGGCCTGACCAGAGGCTGGATGCAGAAGGGCCCGGGGAGGCTCTGACACTCGGGGCTCCCTTCGCATGCTTCCAAGGCTGGAGGCGAACTCTAAGAGTCATTGTCCCTCTACCACGATGATTTGAGCAGCAGCGCTCAAATGTGTAGATATGTCCCCAGTTCCTCCACCCGCCCCGGCACAGGCCCTGCACACCCGGGCCTCTCCTGAGCGAGGAGGCTCGGGCTCGCCGGCCGCCTGGCTCGGGGAAAGCCTCACTCACCTCTCTGCGGTTTGACGGCTCCCAGCCCTCGCCCAGTACCAGCTCCTTCCCGCGGGCCACCAGCTCCTTGACGATCTGGTGCTCCTCCAAGGCGGTGCGCAGGCGCCAGGGCAGGGAAGCCAGGGCGTCCTCGTGGGCGGTCACCTGCACCAGCGCGAAGGCCTTGCGCGGCCGCCGCACCACCTCGATGTGCTCCCGGGCCACCGGCAGCTCGAGGCGCTCCAGGGCATCCCGCAGCAGGCAGGCGAGCACGGGCACTGAGAACTGGGGGTTCAGGTGGCCCACGTAGAGGATATGCCTGCTGGGAGCCGCCCTGGCACCGGAGTCCTCAGGCAGCGATTCCTCTGAGGGGAGCTCCCTCGGGGGCTGCCTGCCCAGGGGCTCCATGAGGGGCTCCTGCACCTGGGTGATGGTGATATCTTCTGGGGGCGTCTCTGGAGCGGTCTTCCTCGGAGGGGCTTCTGGGAGTCCTCACTGCTGGCTGCTCTTCCTAGGACCCTGGGTTCTCGGCTCGGCCCAGGGCCTCCCAGGAGACTCAGGGGTGGAGGCCAAGGCTCCTGGGAGGTTCACAGATTGGCAGGGGCTGGGGAGGGCCAGAGAGAGAGGGTGGGCAGAGGGCCAGCAGGAAGGGGCCTGCCACCCACCCAAGGCCTAGGGCAGCAAGGGGCGTCGTCAGACAGGGCTGAGCCAGAGAACAGGGCATGAGGAGGTGTCGCTCCATCCCACAGAAGGGAAGCCTGGGGGATATGCCTGATGAGGGGCAGAGGGGACCAGAACCCAGGTCTCGGAGGGCCTCCCATTGCCTTTCATTGATCCCAGCCTTCCCTTACTGGTCCACAGGCTGGGGCCTCTTGGATGCCCTCAGGGTTTCCTGCCCTCCAGAGATAACTGCTGCCTCCAGGCACCAGAGAAACCTTTTCAAGGGGTGTCTGGAGGAGAAGCCATAACCCAGGGCTCTGAGGATTGGCTGCAGCCCCCTGTGCTTCTCCTTGCCTGGCGTGAACCCCGCGAGAGGCCAGCGGAGGTTCTGAGGCGGTCAGGCTGGGTCAGAGGGTTTTTGAGTGAGGTTCTTATGTTTCAAGCACACAGATGAAAGCTGCGGCCCCTCCCGGGAACAATGGCCTTTGCAAATATACATGTACTTTGAGAAGGCTTGTCTAGACCGAGTCCTCCAGTTAGGGTCAGAGCAGAAACGAGGAGGGCAGAATGAGGGTTTGAGCTGGGGCCCTTGTGTACCCCCAGCCCCCTCACCACCTCCCGCTAGGCCAGGGGCCTCAGTCCTGAGCTGTGCACGCACCAGCCCCTCCACTCACCCCCACACACCCAGCCTCCGGTCTGTGTGGCAGGTGCCACAGGCCTGCATCTTTTCAGGTTGAATCCTTGAGGCAGTCAGGGGCTGGGGGCCACCACTGCTGGGGTGCGGGCATTCAGGGCAACCGGGAATAGGGGGAAAACGGAGGCCTATGACCCTCATGTCCTGATGGTTCCTGGGGGAGCGAGGGAGGCGCCAGCCCTCAGCTCCCACAGACCCCTGGCCCCTGACCAACAGCTCCTGGGGGCTCTTGGGGGGCTTGGCTCAGGGAAGGGGAAAGGGGCTGTCGGAGGTGGGCGGGGCCTGCACAGCCACCTCTGTGATCTCAGGAGAGTCAACAATGCCTCAGGGCTGGCCTCAGGCAGGCAGTCAGGTCTGGGAAGTGAATCCGGAAAACTCACCCGGCTGTAAAGACATCCCATGCAGCCTGGGAAGGGGTACGGGCTTCTTGCCGGCAGCTCCCAGAATCCAGGGATCGAAGATATACTGCCTCCGTCTGTAAGGTCTCTCCAGGCCCCTGTGCCCACGCAGGTCCTCACCTCCCGCTTCAGTCACCAAGCCCAGGCTCCCCTGAGCACCGACAGGGCCCAGCTAGTCCCAGGATGGATCCGAATGCACAGTTGGTTCCAGGGCTCCCCTGACACCAGACCCTTCTCTTTGCCAGAGATGGAGGTTTTCTGTCCAGCAGAGTCCTGAGGGCCAGGTTCAGCACTGCCATCTCTTTTGAAGGACAGGGCTGTCGCCTGCTGTTTGACAGGGATGAAGGCTTAGGTGATACACAGCCTTTATTAATACAGAAATCTGCTCTTGGGTGGGTGGGGGCTTTGACAGCACTTTGCATTACTTAGATGTAGGCAGCACTGCCCCACACTGCTTCTGGAAGTCCTGATGGGGGTGGGGAGATGGCAGGGAAGGAAGGTGGTGTCCAGAGGCAGATGTTCCAGACTGGAAAAGCCATTTGACAGCATAGAGAAGGCCGCCTCCTTCTCTGAGCAGCCATTCTGAAGATGCTAATGAATTTTTGTTTCCACAAGGAACAGGTAGGAGCTTGGCTAGGGAACTTGAGTGGGAAACTTGAGAAGGGAGACTGTGCTGTGGGGTAAGGAAGAGGCCCCAGCAGCCAGGGCTGACCTGGCTCCACACCCACAGTGAAAGCTTACAGAATAAGGGCTCTAAGCTCTCCATGCCTCCCCTCTTCTTCTCCAGGCCTTTCTAGACCCTGCCATTGAGAGCTGCTCTCACAGCAACTGTACCAGTTGAACTATGCAGGAGCAGAGAGCTGGCCAGGAGAGGGGCCCTGACAGATGAAACATGTGAGCATAACCAAAGAACACCCCAAATGCATGAACATAACATACTTCTCTAGAGGCCTGGCTACCAGGCAGCTGTTCAGCATGAAATTTTCCAAACTGATTTGAGTGCCAAAACTTTTCCCATTCTTTACTGGAAATCTTTTTTTTTTTTTTTTTTTTTTTGGTCTTTTTAGGGCTGTACCCGTGGCATACGGAGGTTCCCAGGCTAGGAGTTGAATCTGTCAGCCTATGCCACAGCCACAGCAATGCCAGATCTGAGCCGCATCTGCGACCTACACCACAGCTCACGGCAACACCAGATCCTTAACCCACTGAGCGAGGCCAGGGATCGAACTTGCAACCTCATGGTTCCTAGTCGGATTCATACCTGCTGAGCCACGACGGGAACTCCTGGAAATCTCTTTAAACGACTACATTATATATTTTCCTGGGCTCTTTTAACAACCTTATGTGAATTGAACATCAGTTCTACTTCAAGGGGGCTGAGAATCGTCTTTCATTGTAAGCACTATACGTTTACAAGATAGTGTTTTAAATAGCGAAACACACTGCAATATAATTGGGTTATTAAGAGCATCTCGGGCCTTCTAACAGCTTGGTGGCTGTGGACACAAGTTCAGTGCTGTGGCATGAGTAGCCCCTTTTAGTCCTCTCGCTGGATGCCTGTGACCTCACTGGCAACCCCCACTTGGCACTGGAGGGAAAAAACCTCTTGAATTTAAAGTTACGAATGGAAAGTGGGCCCAAAGATGAGGGGCAGTGGGAGGCTTTGGATAAGGCTCTTCTCATTATCAGGAGTGTCCACTTGGTGGCGCACGTGGCCACGATTCCTGACACAAGAGCAAGCGCGGAGGTCTGCGCCAACCGCCCCGGGATCCCAGCCCAGGGACAGGCGATGGGGTGGAAGAGGGCAGGATATCAGAAGACGGAGGGAGGAGTGGTGCAGATGTAGTCTTTGTTGTCCAGGCCCCAGGACACTCTAACCTGTCTCGAGTCCTCTCCTTGAGCACCAGCAGCAGCCCATCCTTTGACAGGGCCAGCCCAGCGGCCCCACTGCTGTCTTGAGCCCTGGGTCTGTACTCTGTGGCCTATGGGCTGCTGGCCCCTGGAAGCACGTGCAGTGGGTTTGCTGTCCCACGCCAGGCACAAATACAGAAATACACACTTCTCAGGCTGGAGGTTTCCAGCTGTGGAGCCTCTTTGATGGGATGCTGTGACTTGGGGGAATTACAGTAAGAAGGCTGCAAAAAGCTGGAGGAGTTTGGAGTCTCTCAGGCAAGATGTCTGCCATGTTTCCAACTTTGGTTGTGAGGCTAAGAGGCAAGTCACCTCTGGCTCTTCCCGAGGAGGGGTCGTGCCATCGGGCACGAGGCCAGAAACAGTGTGTAAACTTGGCTCACCAGTGCCACAGCCCAGGGAAGGAGCTCAGATTGCTCCACAGAGATGCTGAAGAGGAGTGCTGCAGGCACTTCTGCCTGGACAACAGAGACAGAGCAGAGCTCTGGGACTTGGGGCACATGGCCGGCATGTGGGGAGGGCCATGGGGGGATAGGGCAGAGGTCCGCAAAGGGTTCAGCCCTAAGCAGAGCCTGGACTCTTGTCTTCTCTCCTGAAGTTTTTCCTTTCTGATGTTTCTCAGCACCAGCGTCAACATCTCCTTTGTCACAGCGATGAGGGTGGGCACATGAAGCTGCTGCCAGGAGGCCACTGTCCTCAGTCTCACTTTCCCATATGCCCTCCAGCTCTGCGCCGCTGGACTGTTGGTGTCAGTGGTGTGGTCTCTGGCTTTTTTCCATGACTCTGGGTCACTGTTAGAAGGCTTAGCTTTGTAGAACAGTTTTGAAAGTTGAGGTTACTTTTTGGGTTTTGTCTGTCTTAAATGACATTGAATTCTGACCCCAGAGGCAGGGCAGCGTGAGTGAAAGGATAACAAATCCTCTCTCGCCTCCTGCAGAATCTGACATCTGGTTACCTTTCTAGTTCTGTTCCCTTGGAAACCAGATTAAAATGGAATGTCAACTGTTTCAAGGCAACAGTGCTCATGGTAAAAATGAGCCCTGACTGTAAATTACCTGGTCTAGGAGTTCTCTGCACCAACTATAAACATCTCTTCCTGCAGGGCTTCCTGAGTGCAGCGGCTCGGTTGGGCACACTCATCAGGGGACCTGGAAGTTGCGCCCATGGAACTGTTGTGCCTGTGGGACTAGGTGGGTATTGGCTGCCTTGGGGCACAATGCTTCTAAGCCAAGGTGACCCTCACTTCTACCTGTTACATCTTATCCCCTTGCACCTGAGCTGTCTCCTGGGCAACACAGGCCTGCTTCATGTGGCCCTTCTGGCAGGCAGCTTCCTGTGGCAGTCTTCAAAGTGAGTGCCATGCCCAGCCTAGTCTGTGGGAATCGAGTGCCCATGGTTAGCAGGACCTAAGACAACAGCCACCTGGTGGGTGCTGTAGGCAGTATGATGCCTCGCACCCCTTATTAGCTATGGAGTTTGGGGCTGGTACTTAAGCTTGCTAAGCTTTAGTTTTCTCATCTTTAAAACAAGGGGAACATGGTAGTTATCTCTGAGAGCTGTGGTGAGGCTTAAGTGAACTAATGTACCTAGTACAAGAAGCCCTTAACCAGTGTCCCTGCAAGCTGTACGAACCTGCTGACAAAGAGCAGGATGGGGTGGGAGCCACCTTGCTCCACAAGGTCCGGCCGTGCAGCACGTCTTTCTGGCCTGCCTGCATATGCCAGGCTCACCTTCATGTCCCGAAGTTCACTGCTAGGGTCCAGTAAGGCCTCCCTTGGGAGTATCCTGAATGAACAGCACAGCCTACGAGACACACATCCAGAAACCTGTGGAAAATGGGCTTATTCTGGTTCTGTGGCCCTGACCCTGACCGCTTCACCTGGCCCATGGTTAGACTCTCACAACGGCCAAGTGGAAGGCCATGTTAGAACTGGTCACTGCTGAGGGCTGGTCAGACCCTCAGAAGTCTCATCTAAACCCCTCATAGCAGACAGGCCTAAAGAAGGGAAATGATCCACCCAAACCATCCCTCAAAATAGCTGCATTAGTTGGATCTTCGGCCTTGCCTTGGAGTCAAGAGTACTTGGCTTCAAACACCTATTTTGGTACTTCCTGGCTATATGACCATTTTCTTCATCTCTAAAACGTTTCTGTTGTAAAGATTAAATGAGATAATTCTAGTTCACATAGAGTACTTCGTGGGGCACGCAGTGATGTGTTAGTCATTATCAGGTTACACTGCATTGCACTGCTGGCCCCACATCTCCTCTTCCTGCAGCCCCTTTATTTATTTATTTTTGGTCTTTTTAGGGCTGCACCTGTGGCACACGGAGGTTCCCAGACTTGGGGTTGAATCCAAGCTGAAGATGCTGGCCCACGCCACAGCCACAGCAATGCGGGATCCGAGCTGCGTCTGTGACCTACACCCCAGCTCATGGCAATGCCGGATCCTCAATCCACTGAGCAAGGCCAGGGATCAAACTCACATCCTCATGGATACCAGTCGGGTTCACTAACCACTGAGCCATGACGGGAACTCCTGCAGCTCCTTTATAAACAAGGAAGTATGGCCCTGGACTGGAGCACTCGGCCACTGGTTGGCACAAGGGGTACAATGAAAGCTCGGCTAGCCTGCATCTCTCCTCACCCTATGAGGATGAGGATGAACCCGGCCACTGAGGCTTCTTGGAGCTGTTGACCCTAGACTGTCCACGCTGTCTGGCTGCATAAGAGCAAAGCCCTTCGAGGGCAGAAAATGGGTCTCACAGTGTCCTAGGGGCTACGCAATGCTGCGGCCCCAGTGGGCATGTGACAGATAGCTCGTTATATAGGGATTGCTGGAGTCACAAGAAATCAGGAAGCATCTGGCCCAAATTTCCTCTTATAAAATGAGGAGCTAAGACCAAGACAAGGGGAGTGAACTGCCCTTTGGAGGCACGGTGACTTCCCTGTCAATTGATTACAAAGACACTGGCATCTATATTGTCTTTTATTTATAAACAAACTGACATAAAATAAGTCCAGATGGCAGCGGGGGCAGCTATGCTGCTGACTTGCTTACAAAGGAAGCATGTGGACAGTGGAGTGGGTGTGACCAGACTCCAGCTGGGGACCCTTCTCTCCCAGCCATCTTAGAAGGCCCTAAAATCATGGAACCAACCTTCTTCGGCAGCAATTCCAGCCAGGGCAAGGAGCTGTGGTGGGGACAGTGCAGGGCAGGGACTCCCATTCCCACAGACAGGGCTGCAAAGGGCCCAGTGAAGGAAGAGGGGGAAGGTGACAGGGACCCCCTCCTCCCCGTGCTGAATGATGTGGCCAAAGCTCAAGGGGTCTGTCCATCCTAAAGAGGAAGTGCCTGGTCACAACCTCTGAAAAGGGGCCACGCCTCTCTGGAGAGGGCCCATCTGGGGCCAGGGCAGGAAGTCTCCCTCCTCTGGAAATCTAGTGTCTGGAGAGAGACGATGAACTGGAGGGCTTGCCTAGAAACAATAAATTAACAATAAGAAAAGATCTTTTTTTAAAAAAGGGTAGAGGTTTGCACCATGAGTCGAGTTTGCGGATCTTATGAGAAGGCAGGAGCTGTGCGAAAATGGGAGGCCACCAGGGCCTGGCAGCTGGTGAGGGAATGGGGCACAAGTGTTACTCCAGGGCCCCATCTTCCAAGGCCCCTGGGGTCAATCCCTTCCTCCACCACTTGGAGAGAGGCTGGCTGGGCTTGGGGAATAAATACGCGGGACCCCAGCGCCGAGGCAGGGTGGGGGGAGGAGCAGCACCAGCCCTGGGCCCCACACTCTCGCTCCTCAGTCCTTCATGGAAGGACATATCATGCCAGGAGGGACAGTAGTGGCAGCTCCACATAGCCTCCCAGAGTCCTGAGGCAGCCCGGGCCCCACTGAGGTGCTCGGGAGTGGGCTGCTGGCCCTCCCTCCTGGGAGAAGAAGGCCCTCTCTGCTCGACCCCTCGCCTAGGCTGTGTCTCCCTGTTCAGAACTTGCCCTGCTTCAGCCGGTCAATGTGGTAGGAGAGCTTGAGTGCGGGCCCCAGCTTCAGCCCCATGTACTTCATCATCATGTCACTGCGCAGCAGAAGCAGGGCCTTGCCATCGATCTCCTGGGGGGATGGAGGGAGGCGCCATCAGAGGCCGGGAGGTCTGCCCACTCCAGGTTCTGAATAGAGGCCACGCAGGGATGTGCCACCCACAAGGAGTCCAGTGAACCTGCTGCGACACTAAAGCCTACAGTTCCCACCACCCCTCCCCTAGACATCTACTACTGGCCCCCCTGGTTAAGCTCTTTATGTACACTTGTACCAGTTTTCTTTCTCTGCTGTTCGAGAGAGGCAGTTTCCCCACCCTGCCAAATCTCTTGAGATCCAGCTCAATCCCATCTCTTTCTGGGAAGCCTCCCCAGGCAGCACACTTGTCACTCATTGGACGGCGTCTGTACTAACCCTCCTTGGGTGAGTCATCTTTCCTCCTAGCAGCCGGGACCCCTCTGTGGGAGCCCGGCACAAAGCAGGCACTGGCTGAGCAGCAGTGAGACCTTCAGGCCTGACCTAAGAGCACCCTCCACATCCACCCGGCGTGAAGGACTGAAATGACCAGAGAGAGGTAGCAGATCTGCTCTGAGTGCCCAAGGAGCAGAACGGCACCAGATAGTAGGGGCTACAAGGAAGCGGGTCTGAGCCCCAAATCAGGAGGATGGTCACTGCAGAGGAATCAGCAACAGTCCCTGGCCACAGAGCCAAATGGTACAAGGAGAGGATGGGGCTCTGATGAGGCCGGAGAGTTGGCGGCCACTTGGCAAGGGACTCTTTAACTTGGCTTTGCACTCAGGCCAAGGCCCATAGGTAGGAGAGCATGTGTTCCAAGGAGGAGCAGAGTCCTACCCCTGGGACTGAGCCTAGGACACACACTCAGTAGGGGTATGGCTGAATCAGATCCTATACTAAAGGAGTGAGCTGAATTCAGTGTCCAGAGAGGGCTGTTTGGGACCCAAGATTTGATTCTGTCTCTAAATTTAAGCACATTCTGTCTCTGTGCTTAGTTTCAAGGGGTCTGGAACAAACGAAAACTTGTGCCCTTTAAAAGTCTATAAGCAGCAGAAGCAAGACTCCCAGTAGGCACAGGAGAGGTCAGAAAGAGACACCTACGTGTTTGCGAAAGAGGTCGGCGTGGGGTCCAAGCTGAGGATCAGCTTCCCGCACAAACTGCATCACATCCTCCACTGTCCACGAGGAGGGGTCCCGGCCACTCAGTCGAGAGGCATCCCGGCTTTCCAGGTATCTGTCCGACCCTGCAGGATAGGAAGGCATTTGCCATAATGGGCAGGGACTGGTCTGTACCTCCCTGCCACTCTCCTGGGCGTGTCCCCATGGCCCTGTGGGGGAGGCTCGCAGCAGCAGCGCCAGAGCAGAGGGACTGGAGCAACTGAGGGAGGGAAGAGTTTTCCCACAAAGAGACTGAAGGCCTGAGACTCTTCAGTTAAATCTTAAGGGTGGTTCTGATTTTGGAAATGGTCAAAAGGAATTTCACACTGAGGCTGTGAGTCAGCCTGGACCTGAGTCAGGGGTAACAGTGAGGTAAGGGGGTTACTTAGATTAGGGGTCCTGGCAGGTGAGGCTGCTTTTGCCTTGGCTCTGGGGACCATTTCTAGAGAGATCTTGTGAGCTGGGCAGGAGTAGAGCCTAGTTCTTGGGGTCCAGGGAGAAAAAAACGTGATAGATAACAATATCCTGTGCCTTTTCCAAGGCCTGGAGAGAATAGCTGACTCTGCTATAGCCAAACACATGTTTTGCCTTGGCTGCCAGGAATCTCAATGTTAATTCAATGCTCTGCTTAGAGATTTTATCTCAATCTTGGCTCAAAAATAGCTCCTGTTTCCCCTGTGGGATCTGAGCACTCTGTATTTTGATAGTCACCTGCACAGATCTCTGGCAGTTTGATCCCCTCTGTCTGGAATGTGCCCCCTTCTTTCCCTTCAATTTCTCCTTTTCTTCCTGCAAACTGTGACTTAGCTAAAGCAAGAGCTGGCTCCAAGGACCAGCTCCTTGATGAAACTTTTCTGGTCTAATCCTGAAATAACTGGTCTCACAAAGTATGTATCTCTTGGTTACAGCTCAATTTCTACACATTTCCCCCATCACATCACCTTAATAATCTATTCTCCATAAAGCAATTAAAACAACCCTTAAAAAGTAATTGGATCATGTCAATCCTCCCTAAAAACTCAATGCAATGGCTTCGAATTGCTCACCTGAAATAAAGTCGAATCTCTTACCATGCTCTAGAAGGTACCTCATTGTCTGACCTTTTCTTCCTTTGACCTCATCTCTTCTCCCCGCTTCCCCCTACTATCCAAGCTCCAGACACTTTGGCTTTTTTTTTTTTTTTCTCCTGAATAAGTTATGCTTTTATTCTTTGACCCGCAATTTCCTCTGTCTGAAATGTTCTTTTCCCCAGATCTTTGCATATCTGATTCCTTCTCAACATTTGGGTCTCATCTCAAATACTGATTCCTCTGAGAGGCCTTTCCTGAAAGCTTAGTAAAAGCACTCAATTCCCCACATAATCACTCTCAATCTAATTACTCTAGTTTTCTTCACCTTTAGCACATATCACAAACTAAAATAATTGCACACATTTATGTTTATTATCTGTCTTCTCCTATTTTGTTCCCTGCTATGTCCTTGTGACAATGTGATCAATAATAAGAAACATACATACTGTCTTCATCACTTTTTCCTGCAAAGAACTCCTAAAACCCTTGGAATTTCCTCAGTGGTGAGAGATATGAAGGTATCTTTTGCTATTCATAACAAGTCGCTTTCAGCCACACCTCAGTATGTTAATGAGGTGACTTCTGGAAAGCCTTTAAGGTAGGGGGCTGGTTGCCAGAGGAACCAACCAGGTGACTAAAAGGTGGGAACATTCAGTCCCACTCCCCAATCTCTGGGTAAAGGAGAAGGGTTAGAGATTGAGTTCAGTTACCAGTGGCCAGTGACTTGATCAGTTCTGCCTACCTAATGAAGCCTCTATAAAGCCCAAAGGACAGGGTTCAAAGAGCCTCTGGGTTGGTGAAGCATACAGGTACTAGGCAAGCGGTGCACTCAGGGAGGGCCGGAAGTGAGCGCCACACCTTTCCCCAGATCTTGCACTACGTATCTCTTCCAGTCGGTGTTCCTGAATTGCATCTTTTTATTAAAAAGCTGGTAATCTACTGAGCACAGTTTTCCTGAGCTCCGTGAAATGCTCTAAGAAATTAATCGAACCCATGGAAGGGATCATGGGAGTCTCTAATTTATAGCCAGTCAGTCAGAAGCACAGGTAACAACTTGCACTCTGAACTGGCATCTGAAGCTGGGGGGCGGTCAGTCCTGTGGGACTGAGCCCAGTCCTGTAGGATCTGATTCTACCTCCAGGGAGCTAGTGTCAGAACTGAGTTAAACTACAGGACACTGGCTAGCATTGCAGGATTGCTTGGTGTGTGGAGACGGGTACATCTGGCAGGGGAAGTGAAGCAGATCTGAACAGAGTACTGAGCAGAGGGGTACACACAGGAAGAGAATTTTCCTCTCACAGCATATAAAAGAGTGCCTGCTCTAAAGACCTCTGCCAAATGAATGAACGATCAAAGGTAACAGTGCCTTGTACATTTTTCTGTCTCCCCCACCAGACTAGGTCTGTCTTGAGGCAGGGACTCTGCCTTGCTTGTGTCTTATCCTCACCACCCAGGAGATGTCCAGTCAACAGCCACATGGGGAGGTAAAACATACTTGTGAAAGTAGAAGAGCCCAACTCTCCAACTATGTCTTGCAAAGGCTAAAGATCTCCCCCTATTTCCTTCATTCTGGGTCCCAGGTCTAAAGGTCGAAGCACACTTGGCCCATGCCCTGCTCCCTGGAGAAGAGACTGGAGCATATTGCTTCTTAAGCTTATAGCTGGACACTGACCAGACCAGGGGAGAAGTATGCTGGAGCAAGCAGGGTGATTAGAGCTACAGAAATTCCAAAGGCTTTTTTAAAGGAGGCAGGGAATTGGAGAGGGCTGTGTGAGCAAGCCACTTCTCCCTGCCGTAAAAGTCCACTGTGATGCTGAGAGAAAAACCAACTGCATAGATTAGGGAGAGTAGAGATAAGATATTGCACATGAATGTGTCCTTCTTAGACCATCTTAACTAATTCTTCTACTCAAGGGAGCTAGGAATCACACACACAATTATATACACACTTATACAATGATAGTACAAATATATACACATATTTACATATATAATACTATTACATACTATGTATTTGTCTATTAGCCTACTCTACTAGATATGTATTCCATGAGGGCAGGCAGCAGGAAGTTGCTAATTCATGTGGTATTCAAGAGAGACACCTCAGAGATGATATTTGAGCAGAGACCTTGAGCAGAAGAGTGACTGCCTTGTTTCCAAGTGCCTTTTATCTCTACTCTACTTCAAATACCTGCTGCCAAGGCCACTGTCTGGTTCATACATCACCTAGAACAAATCTACTTCAAAATTTTAAATATTCCCTCTCTCTGACCCCAACCTTCCATCTTTCCAACACTTTTGGGGTGTACGTCCACTATAACCATTATATCATGATGACCTTTAGCACATCAAATTTACAATTTCCCCATCCATCTCTTAGCCTTGCTTCTTCCCTATCCTGCCCATATCCAGTGTAGATGACCCAAACTGCTCTGGAGCTCTTCCTCCAGCTCCCCGACTCTCTGCTCCCTCTTGTCTTACTAGCTCAACATAAATGCTTAATTTTCAGTCTTTTCTCACCCTACATCTAGGTTTCTAAGAACCACAGAAGAAAACCATAGCTCTTGCAAACTGGCAAAGTAGTTCCCAAGCTCCAAGCATTGCTGGGCTTTTAGCATTTCCTGCAAAACTATACCCACTTCCTTGATCTAATTTCCTCCTGTCTTCTCTACAGTTAGTCAGGCCTTTCAGTACACCTGAGCCCTTCCCTAGTCAGCCCTCTCTGCATTCACTCATGGCCACAGTCAATCTTCCCTTCAGTCTCAGAGAGCAGGTATGCCTGCTTCTGTCTTAAGACTGATCCCTAATCCTTCCCATCACCCCAAGGCCTTACTTTCTCCTTTTTCCTATAGTTTTAATTTCTTCTTGGGTAGCTCAAGTCGTCTGCTGATAATCTTGCTCCAGATGTGCCCATTCTATAAGACCTTCCCCCCCCCCATTTTTGCCCACCCTAAGGCATATGGAGTTCCCGGGCTAGGGATTAGATTTGTGCTGCAGTCACAATCTAAGTTGCAGCTGCGGCAACGTTGGATCCTTAGCCCACTGTGCTGGGCTGGGTGTTGAACCTGCAACCCAAACGCCACAGATCCCATTGCGCCACAGTGGTAACTCCTACAAGGCCTTCTTTTGAAGGTGACCTCTTTCTTTTTCTCATCAAACTCTACTCGATATCCCCACCCTCTGCAATCTGCCCTCATCACCCTCCAGCACACTGAAGCTGCTCTTGCTAAGATCACTAATTATTCACTAATCACCATGTCCGGTAGATACTTCTCAGTCCTCATTTTATCAAATTTACCAACCTTATTTTTTGGGTTGTACTCTTCTTAAAATACTCTCTGTACCTCTGGCCACCACAATATCAAATTCTTCTGTTTTTCTTCACATTTGACTACTACTTCACCTCTTTGGTGGGATTCTCTTCCTGTTCCCTCCTGAACTTTGTTGGTCCCCAGAATTCCTTCCTTGGTTAACTATTCTTTTCATTCTAGACATGCTTTCGGGAAGTGGGTCTCATTCACCCTACAGCTTCAGCTTCCATCTATATGCTGATGGCCCCAAACATCTCACTTCAGCTCAGTCCTCCTCCCTGCAGATCAGGCCTGCGTAGTCTCTGCCTGCTGGGTATCACCTAGAGGACTGTGGGCTCCCTTCCCTTCTTTCTCTGCTAATGGCTGGTTCCTCTCTCAGTGAATGGCCTATCATCTATCCAGTCACTCCTTCTAGAAACCTGGGAGACACTTCCATTCCTTCCTCACAACTCAGATCTGACTAAATTGATCTTGTGAATAGTTTTCAAATCTATTCTCTCTTCTACAAAATGTGTACTGCTGCCCTAATCTAGCCTTTATAATTTCTAGTCTGGCCCATGCTAGTAGCCTCCAAAGTGGTCTCTCTAGTCTTATACTTCCTCAAATCCATCCTTCAACACAGCAGTCAATGATCTATTGGAAACACAAACCCTGTTTAGGTCTTGCCTCTAATTAAAAGCCTCCATAGCTTTGCAGTACCTACAAGATCAATTCCAAACTCTTTATCATGGTGCTTAAGGTCCTCTATGATACACCCCTGACCTTTCCAGGCTTTTCTCTTTTACATTGCAGAATTACATTTCGTTTTTCAGGCAATACTAAATTGCACGCAGTTCCTAGTACGATCTTGTTAGTTCTTATCCCTTTGCCCTTGTTCATGCTATACTGTCTTCCCTGGAGATCCTTCCCTCCCCTTCATCCCTGACACATTCATGTAGGCAACCTTTAAAATCTCAGACACTTTCGGAGGGGAAAAGATGGCGGCAGTGGAGTAGGACATGAGGCTCACCTCCCCCTACATCTATCTACACGTGGGACTCTTCACCCAGAAAATTTGTTGAATGCTGACAAGAAACCCCAGGATTCAAATAGAGAAAGAAAAACCTCATAGAATTGGGTAGGACAAAAGAAAGAAGAGAAAAAAGAAGAGAAAAGGAGAAACAAAGCAGGTCAGGACCCATGCCCATGGGAGGGAGCTAGGAAAGGAAAAAACTCCATACCCTGGGATGCCCCCCACACCAGTGAGGAGACCAGCTGAGACATAAGAACTCTGGAGTACTGGAGGAGAACACAGAAATCCGTGTAAAGCAGTTAAAACAGAAACAGACCTCCACAAACGGTCAGAGTCACTGGCCTGCACTTCCCAACCATAAGCTGGGGTAGCCAGGGGCCAGGAACTGAAACTCCAGCTTTGGAGATAAGAGTCAGACAGAAAGTTGAGGCTGGCTACCTGGGCGAAAACTAGGTTTGGTAGCAGGGAGACAGCCTGGAGGGACTGGAATCTAGAGTGACCACAGTTGAAGTTGTAAGCTGAGGAATCCCGGTTGGGCTTGGAGGCTAGGCACCATTGTTAGGGGGTGCTGGAGGGAAGGGGCAGGATCCACCACTACAGTCTTATCCCCTGTGATTGTGCTCAGGATGCAAGACACAACTGCCTCAGCTCCAGCATCTACCCTCGAGCAGTAGCTACTTAGCAACAGTTGTGGAGCAGTCCACAGCCTTTAAGGCAGCCTGCTAGGGGAACACTGAAGCAACTGCTATTACAGCGAAGAAGGCTCATGGGATTGCAGATGGCCTGGTGTGCAGGTGGAGAGCCCTGATTTCCCTAGGGGACAGAAGGTGAATTTGGAAACAGTGGGATGGTGGGATTCTGTAAGGGGCCTCCTGAGCAGACAGAGAGATGCAATTTGTCTAGGGGGCAGAGAAAGTTATTTTGGAAACAGCTTGAATGATTGTCCTGGGAATTCCTCAAGGGGCCTTCTCAGCTGGTGGAGAGCCGTGAAAAGTCCATTAAACTGGTAAAGCTATTTCAGAAACAGTGCAAAAGGTCCTGAGAGTCATACAAGGCCTGTTGGGTGGGCAGAGAGTTGCGATTTGCACAGAGGGCAGAGAAAGTGAATTTGGAAAAGCACAAAGGATCCTATGAGTGGCAAGAAGCCTGGTGGGCAGATGGAAAGCCCCAAAAGGCCCAGTGAGAGGGCAAAGTGCATTCGGAAATAGCACATACAGCCCAGGAGTCACAGCCCAGCTTGGCAGGTTGGTGGGGTAATTCCTGCCAACAATCAAGCAGGGGACCACGGAAGCAGCACATGTTGCACGACTAGCCAAAGGAGCTGAGAGGGGCCTGCTGCTGCACGTTTTTACTTTGCAGCAGCTACAGGGAGGACTCTGCCATCGGCCCAGTAGGGAGAGGGACAGCTGGAATGGTACAGGCCCTAGAGCTACAGAGAAAGCCTTTTAGCAGCAGTTAGGGGTCAGCCCCTGCCTTTGGGGCTACAGAGAATGCCCCCTAGACTGGCCAAGCAAAGGGAGTGACTACAGAAAGGCACCCACCCCCCGCTCCCCCTGCCCCTGCTACAGACAGCAGTTTCCAGAGCCTCGCTGACAAAGGGAGGGACTGCAGGATCAACTGCTGATGTTGCTAATTATAGGGAACTGTCCTGAGAACTACTTGGAAGAAGGAGGGGGTCACAGGAATCAGTGCTGCAGTGCTGTTCCCCTGGCCACGAAAGCAATCTTGTGAACTGTGAACCACTGCCAACTCTTACACGGACCCCACTGTTAACAGCCACCTGGCTCCAGGGAGGTAGCATGATAGCACTGCTCCTATCAAGTGCTCTAGGTACAAGCAAGCCCCTACCACCCTTGAGAACTCCAAGATGAGGCACCAGCTGCTGCATCTACATATCTGCCACCAAAGGGAAAATAAACATAGAAAGTCAGACATTATGAGATGATAAAGAAATAGCTTTCAGATGAAGGAACAAGGGAAAAACACACAAAAACAACTAAATGAAGAGGAGATAGGTTATTTACCTGAAAAAGAATTCAGAGTGATGACAGTAAAGATGATTCAAGACCTTGGGGTAAAAAAAATGGAGGCACAGATGGAGAAGTTACAAGAAATGTTTAACAAAGAGCTAGAAGACTGAAAGAACAAGCAACTAAGACAGATAGCATAATATCTGAAAGGAAAAATACACTAGAAGGAATCAACAGCAGGACAACAGAGGCAGACAAATGAACAAGTGAGGTGGAAGACAGAGTGGTGGAAATCACTGCCACATAAAAACATAAAGAAAAAAGAATGGGGATTTCCCATTGTGGCACAGCAGAAATGTATCTGACTAGGCACCAAGAGGTTGTGGGTTTGATTACTGGCCTTGCTCAATGGGTTACAGATCCGGCGTTGTCATGAGCTGTGGTGTAGGTCACAGACGTGACTCAGATCCTGCATTGCTGTGGTGTAGGCCAGCAGCTGTAGCTCCGATTTGACCCCCTAGCTTGGGAACCTCCATATGGCATGGGTGAGGCACTAAAAAAAGAAAAAAAAAATGTAAAGAACTTTGGAGAGTCTAAGAGATCTCTAGGACAACAGTAAACACACCAACAGTCACATACATCATAGGGGTTTCAGAAGGATAAGAGAGAGAGAAAGGGCCAGATAAAATATTTGAAGAAATTACAGCTGGAAACTTCCCTAATATGGGAAAGGAAACACTCAAGTTGAGGAGGAACAGAGAATCCCATACAGGATAAACCCAAAGAGAAACACAGTGAGACACATATTTACCAAACTGACAAAAATTAAATACAAAGAAAAAATATGAAGAACCACAAGGGAAAAGCAACAAATAGCAATACAAAGGAACCCTTATAAGGATAACAGCTGATTTTTCAGCAGAGACTCTGCAAGCTAGAAGGGAGTGGCAAGAGGAATCTAGAACCAAGAATACTATACCCAGCAAAGCTTTCATTCAGAGTCTATGGAGATATCAAAAGCTCTTCAGACCAGTAAAAGCTAAAAGAATTCAGCACCTCCAAACCAGCTCTACAACAACTACTACAGGAACTTCTTTAAGCAGAAAAGAAAAAGCCACATTTTGAAACAAGAAAATTTCAAATGAGACAACTCACTGGTAAAGACAAAGATAATATAAAGGTAGAAAATCACCTGTCGACAAATATGATAACAAAACTAGCAAGCATGAGAAGATGAGAAGAAAAATACAGACCATTGAAAATGCATTTGAAAATAAGAGAACCACAAACCAAAACAACTCTGTATACATATAGATGGTCATATCCAAATCTAATGGGAACCACAAACCAAAATCTATAATAGACACAGACATAAAAAAAGAAAAAGCAATCGAAACACAACATTAAAGATGGTCAGAAAATCATAAGGGAAGACAACAAAAGAAGGGAAGAAAAAAGATTCAAAGTAACAATTCAAAGCAATTGACAATAAATACATACTCATCCATAATTACAATAAGTGTAAATGGATTAAATGCTCCAACCAAAAGACACAGACTGGCTGAGTGGATACAAAAACAAGACCCACATACATGCTTTTTACAAAAGACCCACTTCAGGCCTAGGGATGCATACAGACTGAAAGTGAGGGGATGGAAGAAGATATTATATGCAAATGGAAATCAAAGGAAAGCAGGAGTAGCAATATTCTTATCAGACAAAATAGACTTTAAAGGAACATCACAAGAGACAAAGAATGACACTGCATAATGATCAAAGGATCAATCCAAGAAGAAGATATAACAATTGTAAATAATATGCACCTAACATAGGAGCACCTCAATATATAAGGCAACTGCTGACAGCCATCAAAGGAGATACTGAAAGCAACACAGTAATAGTAGGGGACTTTAACACCCCACTTACATCAATGGACAAACCAATGGACAGAAACACAGGCCCTAGACCAGAAAGACTGAACTGATATTTATAGAACATTCCATCCCAAAGCAGTAGAATAGAATACACATTCATCTCAAGTGCACATGGAACAGTCTCTAGGATAGATCATATCTTGGGCCACAGATCAAGCCTTCATAAATTTAAAAAAGTTGAAGTTATTTCATGTATTTTTCTCTAACCATGATGCTTGAGACTAGAAATCAATTACAAGAAAACAACAGCAAAACCCACAAACTCCTGGAAGCTAAACAATATGCTACTGAACAACCAATGGATCATTGAAGAAATCAGAAGATACTTAGAGACAAATGACAATGAAGACACAACAATCCAAAACCTATGTAACACAGCAAAATCAGTTCTGAGAGGGAAGTGTACACAATATAATCTTATCTTAATAAAGAAGAAAAAGCTCAAATAAACAAACTAAACTTCCACCTAAAACAACTAGAGTAGGAAGAACAGATGAAGCCCAAAATTAGCAGGATGAAAGGAATCATAAAGATCAGAGCAGAAATAAATGAAATAGGGACAAAGAAAACAATAGAGAATATCAACACAACCAAAAGTTGCTTCTTTGAAAAAAATCAACAAAATTGATAAACCTTTAGCCAGACTCATCAAGAAAAAAAAGAGAGAGGGCTCAAATAAATAAAATTAGAAATGAAAAAGGAGAAATTACAACTGACTCCACAGAATACAACGGATCATAAGAGACTACTATAAGCAACAATATACTAATAAAATGGACAACCTAGAGGAAATGGACAGATTCTTACAGAGGTACAACCTACCAAGACTGAACCAAGAAGAAACTGAAAAAATGAACAGACCAATCACAAGTAACAAAACTGAAAATGTGATTTAAAAACTTCCAAAAAACAAAAGCCCAGAACCTGATGGCTACATAGGCAATTCTATCAAACATTCAGAGAAGACACATTATTCTGAAACTACCTGAAGACACCTATTCTCTGAAACTCTTCCAAAAAACAGCAGAGGAAGGAACACTCCTAAGCTCATTCTATGACACCACCATAACCCTGATACCAAAACCAGACAAGGTATTGATACCACAAAAATGAAAATTATAGGCCAATATCACTACTGGACATAGATGAAAAAATCCTCAACAAAATTTTAGCAAACTGAATACTCAACAAAATTTTAGCAAACTGAATACAAATATATATTAAAAGGATCATACGACATGATCAAGTGGTATTTACCCCATGGATGCAAGGATTCTTGAATACCCACAAATCCATCAATGTGATACACCACATCAACAAACTGAAAAGTTAAAAATAATCTCAATAGATGCAGAAAAAACTTTTGACAAAATTCGATAGCCATTTTTTTTTTTTTTTGGTCTTTTTAGGGCCACACTTGCTGCATATGGAGGTTCCCAGGCTAGGGGTCCAATCCCTCTGGCCTACGTTACAGCCACTGCAATGCGGGGTCTGAGCCGCGTCTGCAACCTACACTACAGTTTATGGCAACACAGGATCCTTAACCCACTGAGCAAGGCCAGGGATTGAACCTGAGTCCTCATGGATGCTAGTCAGATTCGTTTCTGCTGAGCCACAAAAGGAACTCTAACACATGTTTCTGATAAAAATTCTCCAGAGAGTGGAGGGCATAGAGGGAACCTACCTCAATATAATAAAAGCCATATATGAAAAACCCACAGCTAACATCATTCTCAATGGTGAAAAACTGAAAACATTTCCACTAAGATTAGAAACAATACAAAGAGTCA
This sequence comes from Catagonus wagneri, assembly GCA_004024745.2. Classification (NCBI taxonomy): domain Eukaryota; kingdom Metazoa; phylum Chordata; class Mammalia; order Artiodactyla; family Tayassuidae; genus Catagonus; species Catagonus wagneri. Next base: position 32,535,379 of record PVHT020000066.1, on the reverse strand, counting down.
ACTTTCACCACTACCATTCAACATAGTTTTAGAAGTCCTAGCTACAGCAATCAGAGAAGAAAAAGAAATAAAAGGAATCTAAATTGGAAAGGAAGAAGTAAAACTATCACTATTTTCAGATGACATGATACTATACCTAGAAAATCCTAAAGACACTACCAGAAAACTGTAGAACTCATCAATGAATTTGGCAAAGTTGTAGGATACAAAATTAATACACAGAAATCTACTGCATGTCTATGTACTAATAATGAAATATCAGAAAGAGAAATCAGAGAAACCATCCCATTTACCACTGCATTAAAAAAAAACACCTAGGAATAAACCTACCTAAAGAGGCAAAAGACCTGTACTCTGAAAACTTTAAGATGCTGATGAAAGAAATCAAAGATACAAACAGATGGAAAGATATACCATGCTCTTAGACTGGAAGGATCAATATTGCCAAAATGACTATACCACCCAAGGCAATCTATGGATTCAACGCAATCCCTATCAAATTACCAAGGACATTCTTCATAGAACTAGAACAGAATATTTTGAAATTTGTATAGAGACACAAGAGATCCCAAATAGCCAAAGCGATATTGAAAAAGAAAAACAGAAATGGAGGAATTGAGCTCCCTGACTTCGGACAATATTACAAAGCTACACTTATCAAAACAATGTGGTACTGGCACAAAAATAGAAAATATAGATCAATGGAATTAGGATAGAAAGCCCAGAAATAAACCCAAGCAACTAGTCTACGACAAATGAGGTAAGAACATACCAGTGGAAGAAAGAACAGTCTCTTCAGTAAATGGTGCTGGGAAAACTGGACAGCTACGTGTAAAAGTATGAAATTAGAACACTAATACCATACACAAAAATAAACTCAAAATGGATTAAAGACCTAAATATAAGGCCAGATACTATAGAATTCCTAAAGGAAAACATAGGAAGAACTCTCTTTGACATAAATTACAGCAACATCTTGTTTGATTCACCTCCTAGAATAATGACAATAAAGACAAAAATAAACCATTGGGACCTAACTAAACTCAAAAGTTTTTTGCACAGAAAAGGAAACTATTAAAAAAAGAAAAGACAGGAGTTCCCGTTGTGGTGCAGTGGTTAACGAATCTGACTAGGAACCATGAGGCTGTGGGTTCGATCCCTGGCCTTGCTCAGTGGGTTAAGGATCTGGCGTTGCCGTGAGCTGTGGTGTAGGTTGCAGACGTGGCTCGGATCCCACGTTGCTGTGGCTGTGGTGTAGGCCCGCAGCTACAGCTCCGATTAGACCCCTAGCCTGGGAACCTCCATATGCCATGGGTGTGGCCATAAAAGGACAAAAAGACAAAAAAAAAGAAAAAAAGAAAAGACAACCCACAGAATGGGAAAACATCTTTGCAAACAATGCAACAGACAAGAGCCTAATCTCCAAAATATACAAACAACTCCTACAACTCAACCACAAAAAGCAACCCAACTGAAAACGGGCAGAAGACCTAAATAGACATTTCTCCAAAGACATATGGATGGCCAACAGGCACATGAAAAAATGCTCAACATTACTAATCACTGGAGAAATGCAATTCAAAACTACAGTGAGGTACCACCTCACACCAGTCAGAATGACCATCATTAACAAGTTAACAAATGACAAATGCTAGAGAGGGTGTGGAGAAAAGGGAACCCTCCTTCACTGATGGTGGAAATGTAAATTGGTACAACCACTATGGAAAACGGTATGGAGGTACCTCAGAAAACGAAATATAGAAAGACCATATCATCCAACAATCCCACTCCTGGGCATATATCTGGACAAAACATTTCATTCAAAAAGAATAAATGCACCCCTATGTTCATCGCAGTGCTATTCACAGTAGCCAAGTCAGGGAAACAGTGTAAATGTCCACTGACAGATCAATGGATTAAGAAGATATGGTACATATATACTATGGAATACTACTCAGCCATAAAAAATACAAACTAAGGCCATTTGCAGCAGCAACATGGATGGAACTAGAGATTCTCATACTAAGTGAAGTAAGCCAGAAAGAAAAAGACAAATGCCATATGATATCACTTATTTGTAGAATATAAAGTATGGCACAGATGATCCTATCTACAAAACAGAAACAGATCATGGCCAATGAGAGCAGACTTGTGGTTCCCAGGGGGGAGTGGGGAGGGAGAGAGATGGACGGGGAGTTTGGGGTTTTTGGGTGCAAACTGTTATATTTGGAATGAATGGGCAAGGGGGCCCTACTGTACAGCACATGGAACTGTGTGTGATTAGGTCACTTTGCTGTACAACAGAAACTGAAGAAACATTGTAAATCAACTATACTTAAAAAAAAAATCTCAGAAACTTTCTCAAGGAAGCCTCCCTTGGACACCAAGCTTGGGTTAGGTCTTCCTTCTTGCAGTTTTCATGCAACCCAAAGCATATCTCTGTAGCCACACTCAAGATGTTGTTTTTATAATTATCTATTTAACTGTTTATCTCTCCCACAAGACTTTGAGCTCCTTGAGGACAAGAAGTGATTGATTTTTGCATCCCATGACAAACACAGATTGTGTTCAAATAAATGGCTAATGAATGAATGACTGACTCCTTCCCTGTCCCTTTGGCTCTAGGTCTTTGGCTCTTAGTTTCACTTATTCTCAAGCCAATCCCAGAGCTTCAGTTGCTCCCCAGGTGCTTTGCCAGGTACAATGGTAGCCCAGACTTCAGTCCAATCACCAGGCAGGGAGCAACAGAGTGAAGTCCTTCCTGGCTTCCCAGGTCTTAGGATGTAATGAAGGAAAGAATGAGAGAAGGCAAGGGAGCCAGAACTCTGAAAAGCTTACCCCTGGAGCAGAGCCTGCGCACAGCTGAGGCAGTGCTCAGTGTGAGGCCACAGGATCGAAGCAAAGGCTGGTACCCAGGGGTTCGAAGATTTTGGGAGTTGTTGACAAGGTTGGTGGGATTCAAGGCAGAGTCCATTGAGTCTGAGTGTGGTGCCAAGGACCGGGCCAGACTATTTCCCAGGGTAAAGGTCTCACCTGGAAAACAGTAAAACCAGAGTTAGAGCAGGGACTAGCCTGGAATGACTGCCAGGATACTGGCTCCTAGGAACCCATGTGGGTGGAGTAAAAGGCAGCAAAACAGAAAGCCTTGGGCTGGGTCTCCGGAGGCCTGGGTACCAGTCGTGGCTCTTCTCTCACTAAGTGGCCTTAGTCAGGCCCAATACTACTCTTTGCACTGGATTTCCTCAGCGACTTTGTCTTAGACTAGATGGTCTTTGAGTTTTCTTCTGGTCTGGATGTTTTATGCTTTTTCTGGATAAAGAGAACCTTTAAAAAAAAAAAGAAAAGAAAGCTATCATGGGAAGAGGCTTCCCTAATACACAAGGTGATAAAGTGGGGAACAGGGGTGCTGAAAAAGAGATACATTTGTTTAGATGAGGGCACTTCAGAAGCTGACCCTCTCAGCCAGCAGGACATCTCAAAAATGCTTCCTGATGCCTGACTAAAGGCTTGTCTATGAAGGATCTTCTCTTATGTTCCCTCTCCCCTTTTGTCTGCCTTGTTCTATGGAAACATTCCAAGGAAGCTGGAGTTGAACATGGTGAGAACGTGGACATGGAGACCAAAGTCTGGGTTAGAATTTGGCTCTGCCATTTAGCAGGCAAGGTGCTGCCCTTAGAACCTCAGTCTTTTAACTATAATATGGGAGGCCCCTTTCTTCCAAGGAGTTGAAGAGTACCAAAAGAGAATGCTATAAAAGCCTTTGTAAAGGGAATCTCATCCTGAAATTTCCATACCTAGACCATGGCCCAACCCTAAGCACCAGCCCTTAACCACTGCACTACAGAACCTGAGGCAGACTCCTTCTCACGATCAGGTTTTACCAACAAGCAGTCAGGTCCTCAGCCCTGGCACTGCATTCTCTGTTTATGGGAGATGTCTTGGGTACTGGACCACATCACATTGTCCTTTGCAGTTTCTCTTAGAGATCAGGTATTTAGGTTAACGTTTGGGATTCATTAGGGGGCCTCTGATGAACACTAAATTCAATGAGACCTCTGTGGCAAGATGGTTTAGGATTTTAGGACTACTTTCTAATATTTACCTACAATTGCTTAGTAACCATGGGATTACAGTCAAATCTAGCATGAGACAGCTAGTCATCCTTACCTTAGAAAGTTTACCTGATGAAGCCCTTCCCTAGAAATGGTTCTGAAGAGAGGTCTCTGAGGCTCCGGGATACCTAAATTATATCCCACCCCATTTCTGCAGGTGAAATTTCAGATCCTCTTTTCCAGGACAGGTGATTATAGCAGTGCTCTTGAGACAAGAACAGGAATCCAATACAGGAACAGGATGTCTGGGTTCTCCTTCTGGACTTATGCCTTTCACTAGGTATGTGATCTAAGGCAAGATGTTTTTCTTCTCTGAGAATTCATTTCCTTATCCATAAAATAGGGAAAAATTATCCTCTGTCATGCTGAGAACATCAAATGTGAAAATAGAATGGCAAAAACTCCGAAGGTGGGAAGCTGATGTTACTCTTTATTCAGAGTTAAGAGTGGCAAATCTAAGTTCTCTGCACTAGGTCAAGAAAAAGATTTCCAGAGTTCCCATTGTGGATCAGATTCGTGGAAATGAATCTGACTAGTATCCATAAGGACACAGGTTTGATCCCTGGCCTTGCTCAGAGGGTTAAGGATCTGGCATTGCTGTGAACTGTGCTGAAGGTCGCAGACGTGGCTCGGATCCCTCGCTGCTGTGGCATAGGCCAGTGGCTACAGCTCCGATTCGACCCCTAGCCTGGGAACCTCCATACGCTGCAGGTGCAGCCCTAAAAGGACCAAAAAAAAAAGAAAAGAAAAAAAGATTTCCCTGTTAATATATTGATCTGCACGATAATAACCTCACCTTTCTACTACTCATTTTACTCAGTGAAGACAGTACTTCCTGCTTAATTATGATGATAATGCCAGGGGCTCACCAGATGCTGATGCAAAATCAGTGTCTCTTCCTCTTGGCAACTAAGAATGAGAATTGAAATCTGAATTCTGAGTTGAGAGATGGGAAAATCTGGACTGGTGGTACCGGCACTAGGCAAGGTTATTAAATCTTACCTGAATGAGATGTAGAGGAAAAAGGAAACATCATGCCCAAGGCTCTGAGTGGTGCTAGTTGCTAAGGCTGATGAAACGAGGCTCTGGCAGCCTTCAGTAGGATAATGCCAAGGCAGAAGACTGCAATACTTTCTACCTGTGCTCCCTGGAGCCCTATGGAACTCCCAGCTACTGGGTAGCATCTCGTCCCAGCTTCTATCAAAGTAGCTATGGTTTTAACTTCTTCTTTTTTGGCTGTGACCATGACATGCAAAAGTTCCCAGGCCAGGGATCAAACCCACCCCATAGCAGTGACAACACTGGATCCTTAACCTGCTGAGCCACCAGGGAACCCCATGGTTTTCAGTTTTATAGACCAGAGTTTCATATGATATTTCCTTGCAAAAAAGGAGTCCTACTGCCAAGCCAAAACAACTTGGAAACCACTGGCCCAGGTATAAAAAGTTGGGGTGGGAAGACTTGAGTTCTATTTCTGGCACAATCATCAGTCAATGATTACTGCCATTTTTTTCTGGCATTCAGCTTGTGCATCTATAAAATGGAGATGAAAACTCCTAACCTTATAGGGTCAACATGAATTAAATTTGCTGTTGCTACATTGGACAAATGAGAACAATCATCATGAGAGGGAGCGCACTCATTCATTCAACAAACATTTGATGAGTACCCTTTGTGTGCTAGCCACTGTGCTAGCACACAAAGGGTATGCAGAGGTAAACACAGATGAGGCCCTTGCCCTTACACATTTATTTTCAGTGAGAAGCAGATCTTTTGAGCATCACAGTGCAAAGCTGACTTTAAAAATTAGAGTTCCCAGTGGAGGAATGGTGGTTAGAAGCTCAGAACTCATGGCAAAGGAGAAAGAGCCTGGGAATATACAGTCTGGAAAAAAGTCAAGGGAGAAAAAGACCCTAAGGACAGTCACGCAAAGGGAAGAAGTGTAGAGGTAGATTTGTTTTTTTTTTTTTTTTTTTTTGGAAGGCAGAGTGTAGAACAGGGGGCAGAAGTTATAGGAGGGAAGATTTCAGCTCAAAAAGGACAGAATTTTAGTAATTAGAAGTATCCAATAATAATACTGATTGCTAAATGCAACTGTGAGCAACACATCATTACGAGTATTTAAGCAGAAGTCAGATGACCACCCTTGTATGTTGGGACAGACACTAGATCATCTCTAGAGTCATTTCTGCTTCTGAGATTCAAGGACTCTGTACTCAGAAGCATGCTTTCCTCTCCATGGAGGTAAAATGAATGACCAAGAAACAACTAGAGCTATGGAACTAAGAAAATTCTTACACCAACAAAGGACTCAGAGACTAGCACAGTTCTTATGCATGCTTGTCTGTCCTAGGTTTAAAAAAATCCCTCTCTGAACCATGTGTCCCACATCCTCTACTAAGTACCCTGTCATTCAACAAATATTGTTAAATACTTACTATGTGACAGTTAGGGTGATGGATACTGAGAATAATGAAGAAGACAGGTATCACTACTCCCCTCATGGAATATTTAATCTAGTGGGGAGGATGACAAAATACAAGCTGATTTAAAAAATAGAAACTGGAGTTCCTGTCGTGGTTCAGCAGAAATGAATCTGAATAGGAACTATGAGGTTGTGGGTTTGATCCCCGGCCTTGCTCAGTGGGTTAAGGATCTGGCATTGCTATGAGCTGTGGTATAAGTTGTAGATGTGGCTAGGATCTGATGTTGCTGGGGCTGTGGTGTAGGCCAGCAGCTGTACCTCCGATTGGATCCCTAGCCTGGGAACCTCCATATGCCATGGGTGCAGCCCTAGAAAGCGAAAAAAAAAAAAAAAAAAAAAAGAAAGAAAGAAAGAAAAAGAAAAAAAAGGGGAGTTCCCTTCAGGGCTCAGTGGTTAATGAACCTGACTAGGATCCATGAGGATGGGGGTTCACTCCCTGGCCTTGCTCAGTGGGTTGGGGATCCTGTGTTTCTGTGGCTGTGGAGCAGGCTGGCAGCTGAAGCTCTGATTTGATTCCTAGCTTGGGAACCTCCATATGGCAGGAATGTGGCCCTAAAAAGCCAAAAAAAAAAAAAAAAAAGAAAAGAAAAGAAAAATAGAAATTATCATAAATAATACTAAGGAAAGGAATAGGAATTAAGACAAAATAACTGGGGGACCTTTTTTAGAGGAAGAGACACTGAAAGGCCTCTCTGATAACTGGATGTTTAAGCTGTGCTCTGAAGGAGAGTCCAAGGTGGAGGTGTGCCAGATAGTGTGCTTAGTTTTAGGGTTCACTGAAGACCTTAAATGCATCCAAAACATTATCTAAACATTTAATCTCTAAGAAAAACCACACAGGAGAAGAATGTGGTCTAGGACCCAGGATATTCCCCATATGCAGAGAATTCTATGGAAAAGGCTAAGGAATTGATTTGGTTTGGGTAAAATCATGGGAAAGGATCTGTTGTAGGTACCCTGGTGTAATGCTAGAGGCTACCATATGGTCACAATTAGAAAGACTTTGATGTAGAAACAGATTGGAATATTAAGGGAAAGGGGGAAAAATAGTGTATCTAAAACATAGGGAACAAAGAGATGAGCTTGGAGAGGTAGGCAGGGGCCAGACCATGTGGGACACTGCAAATTAAAGTAAGCCGTCTGGAGTTTATTAAAAGTGCATTAGATATTTTTGAACAAAGGAAAAAAATTCAGAAAAAGTTTAGAACATCAATAAAGCGTTTCAAGAAAAGGAGTGCCATAATCTAATTTAGGCTTTAATAAGACTATTTGTGCTGTTAAGTAGATAATGGACCAGAGAGGTAGTAAGGGGTCCAGATAGGGCAGAAAGGACCTTGACAGAGTGAAGGCAGTAGAGATGATATGATATACATGGATCCAAGACACATTTTGGATTTCCATTGCCAGCTAAGGTGGAGTAGCAGAGATCAGATATGCCCTATTGCTTGAAACAACTAAAAGAAAAGATATATTAAATTGCAGTTGTAAACACTGGGCATTAGATAGCATAGGATAGACACCTCTGAAAGAAGAGAAAAAAAGAGGTGAGCCCTACCTAGGCTTGCTGCCAGCTTACTGTCTGGAGAGTTTCTAGGCCACAGGGCAGGGAGGGGAAGATCAGACAGAGCTCAGTGATCTTTCTGAGTTGAGGAGATGGAGCTGAGAGTCCAGGTAGAACACTGAAGCTAAAGCGCACAGGTCAGAGTCCTGGAGAGGTGATTATAACTATATTTCATATGCTCAAGAAGGTAAAGCAAAGACTGAGCAGGTTAAGCCAAGGCATTGAGGATATAAAAAGACACACACTGAACTTCTAGAAATGAAAATACAGTGTCTGAGATGAAAAATACACGGGATGGCTTAACAGTAGATTAGACACTGCAGAAGAAAAGATCAACTAACTTAACCATAGCTGTAGAATTCATCCAAGGTAAATCACAGAAAAAAAGGCTAAAGGGCATTCCTGACATGGCTCAGCAGAAACAAATCTGACTAGTATCCATGAGGATGCGGGTTTAATCCCTGGCCTCACTTAGTGGGTTGGGGATCTGGTGTAGCTGTGAGCTGTGATGTAGGTTGCAGACACAGCTTGGATCTCACACTGCTGTGGCTGTAGCGTAGGCTGGCACCTGTAGCTCCGATTTGACCCCTTGCCTGGGAACTTCCATACACCATGGGTGCAGCCCTAAAAAGCCCCCCCCTCAAAAAAAAAAGAAAGAAAGAAAAAAAGAAAAGGCTAAAAAATATTTTGAAAGCATCAGTTAAACTGTGGAAAATTTTCAAGACAATTAACATATGTTTAATTGGAGTCCCCAAAGGAGAAGTGACAGAAAATATATATGAGGAACAAATGGCATAAATTTTTTCAAATTTTATATAAACGATAAACCCCTATATCCAAGAAGCTCAGTGGACCCCAAGCACAAGAGGTATGAAGTAAACCCCTCCAAAGTACAGCATAATTAAATTCTAAAATCAATGATAAACAAAAAACCTAAAAAGCACCTAAAGGAAAAAGATGCAAAGATCAAAGATATGACAGGAGACTTCTCATTAGAGACAATGCTAACCAGAAGACAGTGGAGCCACATCTTCAACCTGCTGAACAACAAAAATGTCAATCTGAAATTCTAAACTCAGCATAAGTACATTTCAAAGACAAACACAAGAAAATATGTTTTCAGAGATACAAAAGCTGAACGAAATTAATTACAGTAGACCATAACTATGAGAAATGTTAAAATGAAAAGTACTTTAGGCAGAGAGAAGTTGATGGTATGAAATCTGGATCTACACTAAAGAATAAAGGGTAGCAGAAGTGGAAACTATATAGAAGGGTAATAAATACAAAACAGGTTTTTTCTTCTTTGAAAGAAGTCGTTAAAATAGTTACCTGTTTAAAGTAAAATAATAACAATGTGAAGTGGGATTTATAATATATGTAAAAGTAAAACATAGCATAAAGGCCAGGAGGTGGGAAATAGACTGTTTTAACATTCTTATACTATATGCAAAGGGATATAATTATTACTTTAAAGTAAACGATGGTACATAAAAAAATGTCTAATATAAAATAAAGCAATCACTAAAATAATGAAACAAAGAATTACAGTTAACAAGCCAAAAAAAAAAGAAATAAAATAAAATCATTAAAAACTAGGTAAATCCATAGAAAGGCAGAAAGAAGGAAAAAGGGAACACAGAACAGATGGAACAAATCTCTCCATCCACAGCTTCCCCTTTGTTCTCTGAGTTGCTAAAAGTATAGATCTGAGTTAGATGGTTCTTTCATTTGGATAATCACACTAACTGTACTTTTGGATGAAAGTCAAGGTCTGGGCATTGTTTAGGAGAGGAAAGCTGAGACAAAAGGAAACAAAATTATTTTTGCATCATGAATTAATTTGGAGTTGCCTGCCGATAGCTTGGATGGGAGGAGATATTAGGATGGAGGGACCAGGGAAATCAGAGGGAAAATGAAATTCTTCCAAACCTAGAGTGGATCCAAGAAAATGGCAGTAGGCTGAGGCCTAAGGTGAAAGAGGCCAATACAACATCTGCTAAATGCTAAGATATAACAAAAATGTTAAATTACTTCCTGTTCTTTGTGGTAATTAACCTTCTTTCCCCCAAAACTTCAGTGTAAGTCTATTACACTTAACAGCCTCATGTTAGTTTTTCCTTAGGGAAATGAAGGATGAGGAGCTGGTTCTAATGGTTGGGGCAAAGTGCTGTAGGAGAGACATCAGCTCTGGAAGCTGTAAGGGAAAGAAGGGATTAAGAACTGACTCATAAATAGAAATTCAATGCTATATGTATGGACTGCTACATGGAAAATGTAACCTTATTCTGGATTATGTGAAATGGGAGTTCATTTTTTTTTAGATTTGGATGTCAACAGAAAGAATAATCCCCAAATCTAGGAGGCCTGACAGAGTTAAAGGTCTCCAACTGTTTTCCCTGCCCTCCTCTTGCTCCACTCCAATCTATTCTGAGTCTGCGTTCCAAAAAACAAAATCTGATTATGCTACTTCCACAACACAATCATGGATTTAAATACTTCGATGGTTCCTCATTGGTCAATGATATAAAGTCTGTAACATGGTCAATTAGACCTTTTTGGCCTGAGCCTCAGCCTTGTCTCTCATTCTTCTTTTCTACTTTATATTTCAGTTGTTCAGAATGTCCAGTTCCTTTGATACAAGTCATGATTCCTCTTGCCACTTGGTCAACAAGAACATTCTTCATCACTTTCCACCTCCATTTGTTTGGGTCTGTGCCATCTTCACCTCATTATCCTACTCCTTCAGGTCCAAGCTTACATATCATTTCTTCTGGAAAGTCTCTGACACACCTGGTTTAAACTTTGAACTCTGAACTTGTTAAAGCACTCATCACCATGATCACCATGGATTAATTTGTTTGCTTATTTGTTCATATTCTTTACTGGGCTATAAATGCTGTGGGTGTAAGGACCTTGACTCCTAGTTTACAGTGGAATCCTCCATGCCTAAATCACTGCTTGGCATCGTGCAGTCAATAAATACTGGGTTGACTGACTATCTGACTGAATAATGGAATCACTACAGTTTCTAATAATTATAAACATTTGAGTCATCTTAAAATTCTGACAGTTGTATGAGAAAACCTTGGGTGGAAATGAAGGAGCATTCTGAGAAATTTTACCCTTTTCATTTGGCTTTTATCCTGTGAATTTTGCACTTTTGGCAGGAGAACCACTTTGTAACTAGCTCAGAAGATGTAATTGGCAACCAGAAAGATAGGCACAAGGAACTCACTGTCATGGGACAAAATGAACACTTTCTCCAGCAGAGAGTAGCCTGGGCAACTTTCAAACAGCAGACCAGAGGTTAACGGTAGGTGGATTTCAATTACACCTAAAACTAATGGTCACTGGAATCATCTAAATTAAGGCAATCTCCTGTGTAATACTGTCAGGTTTTAGAGGACCAGTGGGTGCTTCCTCTCACTTGATCTTCATTGGCCTCTTACTTGATCTAGCCATGAGTGTAGTTCTGAATAAGGAATTCTGATCAGACATTGCTTTCCTCTGGAATCCTTCCCTGACCTATTTCACCTTACTCCTTGCTCATCATTCCCAGCTGGGCCAGAGCACCTCTGTTACATGCTCTTACCACACACATGTCTATCTACATCTCCCACTCTCAGCTGGGAACTCTTTCAGTGAAGGGATTGAGTCTGCTTTCTCTCCCCAGAGTCCAGTATAGGATCTAGCACAGGGTAAGTATTTTAAACGTTTGATGAATGTGAACCAAAACAACTGGCCTGAACTCTTCAAAATACCAATGTCACGTCATGGAAGGTAAGAAAAAAAGGTTGGAAAACTGTTCTAGAGAAAAGAAAACTAAAGAGACAGGATAACTAAATGCAGTAGATTACCCTTCACAGGATCTTGAATTAAGGGGAAAAATGCTGCAAAGGATATTACTGAGACAACTGGGGAGATCTGAATATAGACTATATATACGTACCAGAAGACTTTATTAATGTTAAATTTCTTAAGTATGATAATAGTACTGTGTTCCTTGTTCTGAGGAGACACATACAAAAGTATTTAAAGATCCAGTCTCTCATTTGCATTTAACTCTCAAATGGTCCGTAAATAAACAAAAAAATATATAGACACAAATATATTTATATATACTTTAAGAAACAGACAAAGTAAATATTGCAAAAGTTGGAGTTGACTGGTGGCTCAGAGGTTAAGGATCTGGTGTTGTCACTGGTGTGTGTGGGTTGGATCCCTGGCCCTGGGAACTTCTGCATGCCACAGGTGTTGCCAAAAAAAAAAAAAAAAAAAAAAAATTGAAAAGTTAAGTGGTAAATCTCGGTAAGGAGTACATGGTTGCTCACTGTACTACTTGTTCAACTTTTCCAAAAAAAAAAATTGGAGGAAAAAACTAAGCCTCAGTTTAAGTAAGGAAGCCTAATGGGATGTACATTTGGTGACTATCTGCTACAATGGAAATGTGTGGTCCCTAATGGGTAGGTCAGTGTAGAGACAAGGCTGTAGGGAAAGGAGAGGGTTCCAGTAAGTCCCCAGATAAGAGAGGTAGTAACTTCGGATGTCGAACTAGGAGAAGCGTAGCCAGGCTGAGGGTGGGAGCAATAAAAACCATATCCAAAGGGCAAAGCAAAAGAAAGCTCGTATGTAGATCAAGCTCTTTGGCAGAGGTTTGAGTAACCAGTCAGAAAAGTGTAGGAAATGGTAAATGATCAGAGGTGGAACAGGTAGGAAGGCAGAAATAAGTGAGGGAGCCCAGGAGCATTAGAAATCTAGGCGAAGCTCTGGTTTGTCTGAGCAGAGTTAAAACACTTATTTCAGGAAAGCAAACAGAAGTTACGGTGAGAGCAGGCAAGTTGCTGAGTACCCACTATGAGAAACAGAGGTTAGAGAGCATACATAGGAGGGCACAAAGAGCTAGCTATATCTGTCTGAAAAAGAGAGAAGGGAAGAGGGGCAGCCGGTGTGGAAGGTTATAACTCTGGTCTTTGTCTCTTCTTTAGTTGGTGAGGCAAGAAGGAAGAGTGGCTAAAGCTCTTATCTGGTAGTTGAATCAGAGAGACGCTAACTGGAACAGAATTCCCAAGAAAAGTCATGCCCCAATCCTAAACTACCATCATTACCACAGGCCCATGATATAAATCCCTACCAGTCTCTGCATGCTACTATCAGTATGTTTCTTTTCTTTATTAACGATGTTACTCCATTTAAGAATTCTGAGTTCCTATTTCTTTGAGAAACCTCTCCCTAGATTAGCAGTTTCACTCATGGACATGCTACCCTCTCTTGTGTATCCATTCTTCCAGCATCTCAAGTAGGGCTAACTTTAATCACTGACATACACCTGTCTTTGCACCAATTCTACCATGCCCAGCCCAGACTCCCAGTGCAATATCCTAGCTGCAAGTCAGAATGCCTTTTTCTATTCTTAAGAGATTCTGGTGCTAAAAGAAAGCAATCTAGAGTAGGTTAGATGAAAAGTTCCTTCTGAAGAAAAGGGTGAGAGATCACAGATATGTCTGAAGGGACCAGAGGGTCTGGCTCCCACAAGAGTGTTTGAAATTCAGGCATTTTTTTTTTTTGCCCTGCATGCAAATCACATAACCAATTTTGTTTGGCTGCAAAAGTATAGATAGAGGCAATGGGGGCAGGGGTGAGGCTGGGTGTCACTCACTTTCCCAGGAGTGGAGTGGCACTTTTATCAGAAGTGATTCTGTTAGGACCGTGATAAGACAACGCGGGAGGCAGTGTGGGTACAAACCTGCACAGGCCAGAAGGGAGTACCTTTTGAATTTATGCTCCCCCAACAACAGAGAGCACAGCCCCAGTGCTGACAGCACTACTTCTTTATTCCTCTGGCCAGGACAGGGTCCACAGGACTCTTTTAAAGGGCCCTCTCTTTCCTTTCTCCACAATGACCTACCTCACTACGTTTAAGGCCGAGCTTTCCTTCCCTCTCTGTAGTTCAGGATCCTGTGCTCCAGATTAGAGATGCAGAGTTCCAGTCCCTCAAACCTCTCTCTCTGAAGTGCTTAGTCACTGACCCAGCCCACGTGGCATCCGCTTTCCCATTGTGGGTCTGGTATGTTAACTAAGAGTTATTTTCCAGCCTAGTTAGAAACAGCAAGAACTTGAACGGACTTGCTAGACTGGCAATGCTGGAGGAGTTAGGGCCCCATGCCAAAGGAAAGAGTGGATGGCCAATCACCAGTGAGCAAATTTCTCAATCTGCAGCCTGAGACTAAACCTTCCTGCTGGTGGGGGAGATCTATGTCAGGCCTTTGCTGCCAGAGTCACACTGGGAAATGTTCTGTGACTTCCCGGTGGCTGCACATGCAGTTTGGAGCTCAGGAGAATTGTGAACCACTGTTTTCTAGGCATAAAAATCCAGAGGAAAGAGGATTAATCCTGGAGACTAGAGACAAAATCCCAAAGGGAGAGTAAAGATGAGAGGAGACCAAAAAGTCCCAGCTGTGGCAAAGGTAAGGGACAGAAAACCAGATTCCTGGGGAGCAGGTGCCAGGCGAGCAGGTCTGAAGGTTGGCCCTGGGCCTTGCTGCTGCTCCTACTAGCCCTGCTCCCCTTTCTTCACCCAGGCCCCATCCCAGCTCCTACCTGGTAGGTACCTGTCGTGGCTGTGGCTGTACTCTGTGGTGGCGAGTGACAAGTGAGTCTGTGTAAAGGGCTGGTTGCCAAACAGATTGTCACTGCGAAGGTTGTGGCAAAGTTTCTCTAGGAAGCGGAGGACGTAGGTGATGCTGTTGACTGCTGGGAGGTTGAGGGTGTGCTGCTCGCGGTCAAAGACGGCTGTGGAGGGAAGTAAGCACGGCTGAGCATGTCAACTCGTCAGTGCAATGCAGCGCAGGGCAGGAGGAGTCCAGCCCACTGCTTGCCTCAGGCTTACCGGGTTACACAGAAGTAGTCAGCGCCCACGTTCCCTCCCGCCCTCCCCTCCTCGCCCTTCCTGGAGGGTTTGATTTTTGCCTCCAACTCCAAAGGGCTTGCAATAATGGGAGTGGCCAGGCCAGGTCTGTTGCACCTGGGGCTCTGGAATGATTTTACTCAACCTGTGAAAACACTTGTGAACATAATTCTATCTGCTTCATCAGTTGGCTGGGCCTCCTCCAGGAAACCTGTTCATTCAGGGTTCTATTTCCATAAGAAATGTGTAAGAACAGAGAAGCTGGGCAAAGGAGGAGAATACAGCTATTGCTAGCAATGGCTTGGGTGCCCAATCCGATCTGAAAATGGCAACTAGAATTTTGGCAACATCTGGAATTGTATCATGCTTTTCTCCCCCTCCATTCTACCTGCTTATATTAAAAAATGTATTGGTATAATACTTAAAAAGCAGAAGGCCCGTGTGTCTGTCTCTGAGGGCTGCAAAGAAATGGGGAGAGAGGTTGTTCTCAAGAACTAATTTTGGGGCAGAGGAAGAACCCTAGAGAAATTACGGTTGAGAGCTTCTAAAGAAAGGCAGTAAAGAAGGCTGAGTTCTTGTTGACTGCTGCACAGAGCAAAGGAGAGGCCAGGCAGAGGCCTTGGCTTCAGAAGGAAAGGGAGACTCGACCTCTATGCAGTTCTCATTTCTCTATAATGATTCTTCCCCTGCCTGCCCCATCTTCCATGCAGCCAGTTACTCCCTCCAGGCTCCTACACCACCCTGCACACATTTCTCATGTATTACAACACCTCCCACAGTTAGCTGTGGGCTATTCTTTCTTTTCTACTGGGACAGAGCCTGAGCATGTCATCTTCTTTTTCCCTCTCCCCTGGCCAGTATTTGGCGATGACCTCTGACATACAGTAAGGGCTCAATAAATGTTTGCTAAAAGAATCTGGCTGTGGTATTTGTGGGGTCTTTCATATCAGCTGGGTTTCTGGAGGCTGGGCACCGCAACTAGTTAGAGGGAAGGGGCAGGAGGTTATGGAGTAGCATACGGTTAAGACTGAAAGGCTCCAGGTTAGGTCTTCATAGGTTTGGCAGGTGAAGAATAGGGTTTTGGGCTTCGGAAAACTGATTTTTTTTTTTTTCTTCATCTTTACAGCAACACTCACATAATTCGTTTATGGGAGAGGCTAGGCAGGTAGGCAGGAGAAGAGTCTGGTTAGAGGCTCAGTTAAGTAATCTGCATGGGTATTTCACTTGGCAGCGACAGGCATAAGACCTAGAGGGGCTCTGGGAGTTGAAAAGGAGGACTCTTTGAGGAATAAGATGCTCTCATATTTCTCCAGAGCCTACAGAGGGTTGTAAAGACCTGCCCTCTGGCTAGGAGCCACACCAGCCCAAGGGTGCTTACCTGAGATAACTGCACCACCGTGGCCCTGTTTGAGGAAGCTGAAGACGGTTTTCTGATGATAAGCGCAGTCAATACAAGCCTGGACAGCCTGCTGCAATACCACGGAGGCTCGGGCAGGCCCAAAATGGTCAGGAAGCTGCTGGACCTTCTTCTTATCTAAGTGTGGGCCTGTGCTGCCGTTCTTGTTCAAGTAAATACAAACTGCAGGGGACAAAGATTTGAAGAAGCTTAAAGAGTATCTAGGGTAAGAAGTTGGAGAAGAGTGTTCTTTTTGCCTTTCATACACTGGGCTCTGGTCTCTACAGGATTCCCAGCTGTTAAGCTGGTGAAACACTGTGGGAGGGGGTAGAGGGTGGCTGTACCCAGCTGCTGCCAGCCAAATTGCATAACCAAAGGCGCTGGGAATCCAGCCTACTGGGAGAACAGCCCAGACAAAAAGGCAAGGCACAGAACTTCTACTTTGTCTTCTGTGCACTAAAAAGAAAATCTAAGCACGTATGTATGTGCTTTCATTTTCCGTCCTTAGTTGCCTTACACATTCTTTGTATCTCTTACATGCTCTGTGTACAGAGCTGCAGGGCTATGGTAATTCTAGCAAGAGTGTGCTTGTGTGTGTTTGGCCTTGGACTTAGAACGGTCACACCACCAGTAACTTTGCCTTGCTTTCTGTTCTAGGCCCAAGAGTCCCTCTGTTGTCCTCTACATCAGCACTTGGGTTTAAAGAAAGTAGTGAAAATAGAAAAAAACTGGAATACAGAAAAACATGTGAAGGGCCCGAGGGTGCCATCTATATATGTTTGTCTCAGTAATTTCTCCTGTCAGGACAGCTGGGCACCCTTCCTCCACCTGGCACTATGCTAGGGGAGAAACAGGGCGAGCACAGAAGAAAGAGGCAGTCCAACCCAGACCTGCTTCTTGGTCTCCAGAGAGGACCCACGGCCGCCTAGTCAGCTAAGCATTCTCTCTGCTGACCTGCCTTCCAGGCTTCCACTTGAGTAGGGGGTACTCTGCTTTCTCACACTGTCCTGGCTCATTAAATGAAGGGCAGGACGGCAAAAATTCTCTTCTGTTATTAAGGGAAAAAGCAAGAGCAGTAGTTGTGTGGGCTGTGGATGGACTGCTATCCTCTTTGGGCCTCAGGTTTGCCATTCATAAAATGAGGGGGCTGAGTCAGATGCTCTCTGAGGACTATTTATCATTCTAATTCTAAGGGAAGCAAGATGGAAAGAAGAAAATGGAAAGAGAGGCAGGATGCAGAAGGTGACTGCTGAAAAAGAAAGAAAAAAAAGAGAAAGGGTAATAAACAAGATGAATTTAAATACACATTTAACCCTTTTCTCTCCTAAAACTCACTCAACTAAGACATGTTACAAGAAGACAATTTAAAATTCTGGAAGCTGGAAAGCAGAGTGGCAAAGCAGCAAATGACTCAGCAGCAGCAGATCCAAGAAAGCTGAACCCTCAGCCAAGAGTGGGGAATGTTAAGAACCAAGCTGTTCCCTTATAATTCACAAAAGGCCCACAGATGGGCAGGTCCCCCTGCAGGTAGGTGTGAAGGCAGATTTATCAAAAGAGGAATAGGTTGATGTTTAAGAAATACTTAGGAGTTCCATGCCATATTATGATTCTCACTGAAAACAAATAAAAAAGAAGGAACTCAAAAGACGTAAGAAGAGTAATGAAAATAAGTGAAAACATATGTCTGTGAAAAGACTTATTAAAATGTTCACAGTGGCTTAGTCATAATAGCCCCAAACTAGAACCAACTCAACCAAATGTTCATCAGCAAGAGAACAGATATACAAATTATGGGATATTTATTTATTTGAATACTACCTGGCAGTAAAAAAGAATGAACTACTGATGGGATGTTTATTAAAACCACTATTTAAAAAAATTTTATTGGAGTATAGTTGACTTACAATGTTGTATTAGTTTCAGGTATATAGTAAAATGAATCAGTGCATCATATATCCATTCCTTTTCAGATTCTTTTCCCATATAGGTTACTAAACAGTATTGGATAGATTTCCTTGTGCTATACAGCAGATCCTTGTTACTTAACTATTTGATATATAGTAGTGTATCTATGTTAATCCCATCCTCTTAATTTATCCCTCCCCCAACATTTCCCCTTTGGTAACCATAGGTCAAACACATTACTCTGAATGAAAAGAAACTAAACACAAAATAGTACATACAGTCTGATTCCATTTAAATATTAAGTTCAGGAACAAGAAAATCTAATCTATGGTAACAGAAATCAGAATAAAGGTGAGAGTAAAGACTGACTATAAGGAAGTACAAGGTAACTTCTGGTGGTGGTGGTGGAGGGTAAGAAATGACTCTTATCCTGAGATAAGGTTACATGGAATAGTTTCAGAAGGATAGTGTTATTAACTCTTCTCTAAATGTTTGATAGAATTTGCCTATGAAGCCCTCTGGCCCTGGACTTTTGTTTGCTGGAAGTTTTTTTTTTTTTTTTGTTATTGTTGTTGTTGTTCTTTTTTGTCTTTTAGGGCCACACCTGCGGCATATGGAGGTTCCTAGGCTAGGAGTCCAATCGGAGCTGCAGCTGCCGGCCTGCACCAGAGCCACAGCAACGTGGGATCTGAGCTGCGTCTGCACCTACACCACTAACCCACTGAATGAGGCCAGGGATTGAACCCGCGTCCTTGTGGATGCTAGTGAAGTTTGCTAACCACTGAGCCATAATGGGAACTCCTGTTGGAAGTTTTAAAATCAAAGTTTCAATTTCAGTACTTGTGAATGTGACTGGTCTATTCACATTTTCTGTTTCTTCCTAGTTCAGTCTTGGAAGACTAGCTGTCTAAGAATTTATCCATTTCTTTAGGTATATCATGCCACTCCGGCCTGGCCTGCAGAGTTTCCACTGAAAAAGAAGCTGATAACCTTATTGGGGTTCCCTTACATGTTACATGTAACTTCTTTTTCATTTATAATTTTATTGACTTGAGCCCTCTTCCTTTTTTTCTTGAGGAGTCTGGCTAAGAGTTTATCAGTTTTGTTGATATTTTCAAAGTACCAGCTTTTAGTTTCACTGATCTTTTCCACTGTTCTCTTGTTTCTATTTCATTTATTTCTGCTCTGATCTCTCTTATTTCCTTCCTTCTGCTAACTTTGGGTTTTGTTTGTTCTTTCTCTTGTGGCTTTAAATGTAAGGTTAAGTTGTTTATTTGAGATTTTTCTTGTTTCCTGAGGTAGGCTTATATTGCTATAAATTTCCCTCTTAGAACTGCTTTGCTGCATCCTATAGGTTTTGGAATGTTGTGTTTCCATTTTCATTTGTCTCTAGGTATTTTTTTGACTTCCTCTTTGATTTCTTCAGTGATCCATTGGCTGTTTAGTAGCATATTGTTTAGTCTCCACATGTTTGTAATTTTTGCACTTTTTTTATAGCTGATTCCTAGTCTTATTGAATTGTGGTTAGAAAAGATGCTTGATATTACTTCAATTTTCTCAAGTTTACCAAGGCTTGATTTGTGGCCCAGAATGTGATCCATCCTGGAGAAGAATGTGTTCAGTGTAAGCTTGAGGTGTATTCTGCTGCTTTCAGATGGAATGTTCTATAAATATCAATTAAATATACCTGGGTTAATGCATCATTTAAGGCCTGTGTTACCTTGTTGATTTTGTCTAAATGATCTGTCCATTACTGTAAGTGGTGTGTTAAAGTCCCCCACTATTACTGTGCTATTGTCAATTTCTCCTTTTATGGCTGTTGGTCTTTGCCTTATATACTGAGGTGCTCCTATGTTGGATGCACATATATTAACAATTGTTGTATCTTTTTCTTGGATTGATCCTTTGATAATTATATAATGTCCTTCTCTATTTTAACTGTATTTTTTAAATTTTTATTATTATTTTTAATGTATTATTATTATTATTTGCTTTTTAGGGCCACACCTGCAGCATATGAAAGTTCCCAGGCTAGGGGTTGAATCAGAGCTACAGTTGCCAGCCTATGCCATAGCCAGAGCAACACAGGATCCGAGCCGCGTCTGCGACCTATACCACAGCTCATGGCAATGCCGGATCCCTGACCCACTGAGTAGGGTCAGGAATCAAACACGCATCCTCATGGATTCTAGTTGGATTTGTTTCCACTGTGCCATGAAGGGAACCCCTTAAGTTGCTAATCTCTTAACTGCAAATGCATACTCCATTATCTTGCATTTGTACCCCCCTCTTTTCAAGATTGCTGCTTTTGATATCATATTTGTGTGTGAATAATTTTCTACGTTTATTGTATGTTTGCCTTTACTGGTGAGCCTTTTCATTTGTAATTTTCTTGTTTCTAGTTATGGCCTTTTATTTTCTGCCTAGAGAAGTTCCTTTTGTATTTGTTATAAAGCTGGTTTGGTAGTGCTGAATTCTCTTGGCTTTTGCTTTTCTGTAAAACTTTTAATTTTGCTATCGAATCTGAATGAGCGCCTTATTGGGTACAGTATTCTTGGTTGGAGGTTTTCCCCTTTCATCACTTTAGGTATATCATGCCACTCCCGTCTGGCCTGCAGAGTTTCCACTGAAAAATCAGCTGATAACCTTATTGGAGTTCCCTTATATGTTATTTGTTGCTTTTCCCTAGCTCCTTTCAATATCTTCTCTTTGTCTTTAATTTTGGTCCGTTTGACTAATATTTCTCTGCCATTTCATTTTGTCTAGCTTTCTGTGTTTGTGGTCTCCTTTCTGCAGGCTGCAGGGTTGTAGCCTCTCTTGCTTCTGGTGTCTGTCCCCTTGTTGGTGAAGTGATACAGGTGCTTGTGGCTGTCCTCCTGATGGGACAGGCTGGTGCCTCAAAGGATTCTTTTCATTTTGTACCATCTCTCTCCCTCTTAGCCTGAGGTGGCAATGCTTCCCCAGAATGATTCTCTTAGAAACTTGGGGGGTTTTCTCTGAATACTAGTAAGATTTACTTCATTAGTCAAAAGTCACAATCACAATCTCTTGAAGATAAACCCCTTCCTACTTTGGGCTTCCCGTATAGCTCTGTAAGACAGTGTCATTAAGATTCTTCAAAATCTTACTGTTTAAAGGAGAGACTCTGAGACTTGTCCATAAGACTTTTAGAGGGCTTTTTGGTCTGAAACATAGTCTAATCACTCTGACATCTTAACAAAAGATTTTTATTGTCCCATTCTCCATTTGACCCTTTCTTAATTTAGAACTGTTTGCCTTCTGGAGAGGCTGGAAAAGAGAAGCATTTCCAGACTATGACTTTTTCATTTTTTAGTTTTTTTTTTTTTTTTTTTTTTAAAAAGCTCTTCTCTCTCATCTTACATTTTTATCAGAGGCAGTGAGAAGCCAGGTGGCACTTCATTACTTTTCCTGGAAATCTTATACTTCACTGAGTGCATCAGGTACATTTCCTAGTTCCATGTTACTGCAGGTGACAGCATTATCAACTTTCCATCACTACCTCGCAGGTGGCTTCTGTTCTGCATCTTCCAATAAGATTTTCTTCACTTTTCTTTAAGCCCTCACTGATAGCCTCCTCAAGACTTTTTAGGTTTCCATTCTCAAGCTTCTAAGACAATCATTCTGGCAGAAGCATTGCTAGGTCAGACTGAAAATGACAAAGATGATACAAAATGAAAATAATTCTTTGGAACCCCCCCCACCTTTTTACAATCAGAAAGAAGAACGAGAAGACAATTTCAGCTTTCTAATGGAAAAGGAAGGATGATTCAGAGGATGAAGCCAAAGAGACCATGGAAACAACTCCCAAAAAGTAGTATTTGCTCTAATTAAGGAATTGGCAATATATGTCCAGATGAATTTCAGAATCCCTACAAACCAGTGACTGCTATGTGCCTCCAGTTCCCCCCCGCTTTTGAATGAGTGTATCTACGTTATCCTATGCTTGTCTCACCACTGTATGTCAGGTATGTGGGGTACAGACAACGGGTTTCTATAGATCACAGGCCTTCAGTTTGAGAACTACACTCAAGGACATATACCTGAGAAATTTGACCGGTCTTATTTGCATCTTGATGTGATTTAGATGATGAGCCTAGATCCAGAATTGGACGTTGTAAAGAGATGAGACCTTTAATGGGGAATCTTACAAGGGGAAGAATAAATTTTCCAAGTGGGAAAAATGTAAATAATTTATGTCTAGGGAGTAGACTCAAGTGGTTTTAAAATATTGACCATAATTCTTTGACTCTCCTCCCAACAGGATGTGAGGTCTACTCCTATTCTCTTGAATCTGAGCTCTGTGCTTGATCAATAGAATATGGTTAAGAATGATGCTATGTTAACTTTTGAGCTGAAGCCTTAAGAAAATAGTAGCCTCCACTTCCTGTTTCTTGGGACACTTGCTCTTGGAATCAGTCACCCATCCTGGCATGAGAAAGACCAAACTACCCTTTTCGAGAGGTTCATGTAGAGAAGAACCAACAGCCAGCACCAATTTTGTTAGCCACATGAATGAATCACCTTGGATGTTCCAGTCCCAGCTGAGCCACCTAAACTGATGCCATGTGGAAGAGAGATGAGCAGCTTCTGCTTTAATTTTAACATAGTTGAATATACTGATATTACCTTTTCCAGGAATATAAAGGTCATATAATTTTTTTTATAGTTTATTTTAAAAATCCTTCTCAACCTTAACGTCATAAAGATTTTTTTTTTACATTGTCATGTTTTTGTTTTCTAATGCATCCACAAAATCAGAGGTTGTAAAAAAAAATACAGAAAAGTGTCCAACATGTATGGAGCTTGGAAGTAGTCACTTCATCCTGACAAGCAGTAGAAAGCTAAGCAAACTGAAAAATCAACTATCCTTTTTAGATCAATCAGAGAAGTGAAGTCACAGGGCAAACTGCTGCCCTTCCAAGTTTGAAAAGACAGAAAATTGAATACATAGAATCATTAATTTACTTAGTAGAAACCTCCACAGGAACCAGCGCAGAGTAGGAAAATCTAAACTATAATTGATGGATTGCTTGAAGCTCAGTAAGAACAAGTCTGAGACTTAAAAACTCCAGTGGTACCCACTCATGGCAGGGGGGAGTGTCCCATACTTTTGTGAGTTTTACCTCCAGAAGCTCAACCAGGTTCTCACAGTGAATATTGGAGAATAATCCCCTCATGCTTCCAGACAGGGGAAAGGAAAAAGGAGCATTCCAAAAATATGTCCTATTTTTTTGCCTTTTCTAGGGCTGCACTTGCAGCATATGGAGGTTCCCAGGTTAGGGGGTCTAATTGGAACTGTAGCCACTGGCCTACACCACAGCCACAGAAACACAGGATCCGAGCCATATCTACAACCTACACTACAGCTCACGGCAACGCTGGATCCTTAACCCACTGAGCAATGCCAGGGTTCGAACCTTCAACCTCATGGTCCCTAGTCGGATTCGTTAACCACTGAGCCACGACAGGAACTTCCCCAAAATATGTCCTTCTTAACAAGGCCTACCCTCAGGTGAAATTATTTTACCAGAGTTTAACTTGCTGGGATTTGATCAGAGCCTAAACTACCTGGGGGAAGATAAATACTCAACTCCAGCCCCCTCAGGCCATCCTGGCTCATCTAAGGGGGCAAAAGAGACTAAGAAGCACGCATAAGGTTAAGCCCAAGAGCACAATCTCGGAGTTCCCGTCGTGGCTGACTAGGAACCATGAGGTTGCGGGTTCGATCTCTGGCCTTACTCAGTGGGTTAAGGATCCGCTGTTGTCGTGAGCTGTGGTGTAGGTTGCAGACAAGGCTTGGATCCCACGTTGCTGTGGCTGTGGTGAAGGCCGGCAGCTATAGCTCCTGTTAGACCCCTAGCCTGGGAACCTCCACATGTCACGGGTGTGGCCCTTGATAAGGCAAAAAAAAAAAAAAAAAAGCACAATCTCACTGAAAGACTGAGACCTAATCATAGGACCATAGAATACTTCTCCTCTGGTAATGTAATATCTTACCATTATATTACTAAAGGCCTATCTACAACAATTCCTTTTAGCCAGTACATTATGTCTAGCTATCAAGAAAAAATTGCAAGGTATACTAAAGGGAAAAAAAATGCAGTTTGAAGAGACAGAGCAAGCATCAGAACTAGACTCAGACATGGCAGGGATGTTGGAATTAATTCGACTGGAAATTTAAAACAACTATGACTAATATGCTAAAATTTCTAACAGATGAAACAGTATGCAAAACAGATGGGCAATATACGCAGAAAAATGGAAATTCTAAGAAAGAATCAAAAAGTAAGATAGATTTCAAAAGCACTGTGATAGAAATGAAGAATGCCTTTGATGGGCTTATTAGGGGACTGGACACAGCCAAGGAAAGAATTGTTGAACTTGAAGATATCCCAATAGAAATTTCCAAAATTAAAAAGCCAAGAAAAAAAGAAGATTGTGAAAAAATCCCACCCAGAATAGACAATTCAAAAACTTGGGATAACTACAAAAGGAGTAACATACATGTAATGGGAATACCAGAGGAGAAGAGAGAAAGGGAGAAAAGAAATATCTGAACCAATATTGACAGAGAATTTCCCCAAATTAATGTGAGATGACAAAGCACAGATCCAGAAAGATCGGAGAACACCAACAGTATAAATGACAAAAAAAAATTACATCTAGGTATATTTTATCCAAAATACAGAGAATGAAAGATAAAGGAAAAAATCTTGAAAGATTTCAGAGGAAAAAACCACGTTACTTACAGAGAAGCAACAATAAAGATTACATCCTTAGAAACCATGTGAGCAAGAAGAGAATGGAATGAAATATTTAAAATGTTGAGGCAAAATATCTACCGACTTAGAATTTTATACCCTGAAAAATGAAAGTGAAGGAGAAATACTTTCTCAGACAAAGAAAAATTGAGGGAGTTTGCTGCTTGTAGACCTGACTTGCAAGAAATGTTAAAGAAATTCCTTAGATAGAAGGAAAATAACAAAGTTCAGAAACCTGGATCTACATAATGGAAAGAAGAGCATCAGAAAAGGAATAGGTGAAGGCAAAATAAGAACTTATTTTTCTTATTCTTAATTGATCTAACAGATAACAGTTTGTTCAATATAAAAATAGCAACAATGTATTTGATTGTGTATCCTTATGTATATATGTACATGTTTATGTATACTTATGTCTAAGTGAAATGAACTGTACAAAGGATGGAAGAATTATTTTCTTACTATATCTGTAAAGTGTAGTTATACGAAAGTAGGCTTGTATTAGTTATAAATGTATATTGAAATTCTAGGGTTAAAAAAAGTAAAAAAAGAAATACAAATGATATATAAGAAAGGAGAAGAAGTGGAATCATATAAAATTCTCAGTTAAAACCACAAAAGGCAGAAAAAGAATGGAAGACAAAAATAGGAACATAAGTACAAGGGCAAAAAATAGAAAACTGTAACAAACATGGTAGCTATTTATCCAACTATATCAATAATCATTTTAGATGTCAATGGTCTAAATATACCAATTAAAAAAACAATATTCTCAAAGTTGATCAGAAAACAAGACCCAGCACAGTGGGTTAAGAATCCAGCTGCAGGAGTTCCCATCGTAGAGCAGCAGAAATGAATCTGACTGGGAACCATGACATTGTAGGTTTGATCCCTGGCCTTGCTCAGTGGGTTAAGGATCTGGTGTTGCTGTGAGCTGTGGTGTAGGTCACAGACGTGACTCAGATCTGGCATTGCTGTGGCTGTGGCGTATATTGCAGCTGGGGCTTGGATTCAGTCCTTGGCCTGGGAACTTTCACATGCCGTGGGTGGGATTTTAAAAAAAAAAGACCCAAACTCTACGTAAAGAAACCCGCTTTAAATATGAAGCTACACATAGATGAAAAGTAAAGGGATGGAGAAAGATATGCTATGCTAACACTAATTAAAGAAAAATGGGAGTGGCTATATTAATTTCAGACAGAGCAGATTTCAGAGCAAGGAGAGTTACCACAGATAAAGGGGCATTACATGATACAGAGGTGAAATATCTAAGAAGACATATCAATCCCTACTTTGTATGCACCTAACAACAGAGTTATCAAAATGTAGAAGGCAAAAATTGATAGAACTGCAAGGAGAAATAGATGAATACACTATTATGAGACTTTAACATCACTTTATCAGAAAAGGACAGATTCAGCAGACATTGTTGAACTCAATAGAACCATCAATCACTTGGATATGATTGATATTTATAGACTACTTCACCCACCAACATCAGAACACATATTTACTGCAAGCTCACATGGAAGATTCATTCACCAAGACAGACCACTTTCTGGGCCATAAAACATGTCGTAACAAATTTAAAAGATCGGAAATCATACAATATGTCTGCTCGTAGACCAAAGTTAAACCAGAAATCAGCATCAGAAAGATAAGTGAAAAAAATCTCTAAATACTTTGGGCTTAAACAACACATTTCTAAGTAACACATGGGTTAAATAAGAAATCTCAAGAGAAATTTAAAAATATTTAGAACTAAATGAAGATGAAAATACAACTCATCAAAATTTGTGTGATATAGCCAAAGCAGTGGATAGAAGGAAATTTATAGCATTGAATGCATATTAAAAGAAGAAAGATCTAAAGTCAAATATCTAAGCTTCCACTTTAGGAAATTCGAAAAAGAGAAAATTAAATGCAAAGTAAGCAGAAGAAAAAAGAAATAATAAAAATTAGAGCACAAATCAATGAAACTGAAAACAGGAAGTCAATAGAGAAAAATCAATAACACCAAAGCTGATTCCTTGAAAAGATCAATAAAACTGATAAGTCTCTACACATGATAATAAGAAAAAAGAAAGATGACACACATTATGAATATCAGACATGAAAGAGGGGATAGTACCACAGATCCATGGTCATTAGGAATATTATGAATAGGAATTCCCATGAGTGGCTCAGTAGTAATGAATCCGACTAGTATCCATGAGGACTCGGGTTTGATCCCTGGCCTCATTCAGTGGGTTAAGGATCCTGCATTGTCATGAGCTGTGCTGTACATCACAGATGCGGCCTGGATCTGGTGTTGCTGTGGCTGTAATGTAGGCCAGCAGTTACAGCTCCAATTTGACCCCTAGCCTGGGAACTTCTATATGCTTCAGGTTTAGCACTAAAAAGCCAAAAAAAAAAGGGGGGGATATTATGAATAATTCTATGTCACAAATTTGATAATCTAGATCAAAGGGACCCATTCAGTGGAAGACACAATCTACCCAAATCACACAAAAAGAAAAAGACAATCTGAATATGCCTATGTCTATTAAAGAAATTAAATAAATAATTAATAACTTTCCAAAATAGAAAGCACCTGGCTCAAATGGATTCACTAGTGAAATGTACCAAACATTTAAAAAAATGCATGTTCCCAGAGTTCCTGCTATGGGGCAATGAAATCACTGGCATCTCTGCAGTGCCAGGACACAGGTTGGATCCCTGGCCTGGGAACTTCATATGCTGTGGGGCAGCCAAAAGAGAAAAAAAAAAAAAAACATGTTACCAATTCTCTGTAATTTCTTTCAGAAGAGAGAATCAGGGAGAATATTTCTTAACTAATTTTATGAGGCCAACATTACACTAAAACCAAAACCAGACAATGTCTTTACAGGAAAAGAAAATTACAGACCAATATCTCTCATGAACATAG
This sequence comes from Catagonus wagneri, assembly GCA_004024745.2. NCBI lineage: Eukaryota > Metazoa > Chordata > Mammalia > Artiodactyla > Tayassuidae > Catagonus > Catagonus wagneri. Next base: position 32,507,302 of record PVHT020000066.1, on the reverse strand, counting down.
ATGCAAAAATCCTCAACAAAATACTAGCAAATTGAATTTAACAGCATATAAAAAGAATTTTATATTATAATTAAATAGGTATTATTCCAGGTATATAAAGCTGATTTAAAATTTAAAAATCTGGAGTTCCCGTTGTGGCACAGTGGCTAATGAATCCGACTAAGAACCATGAGGTTGCGGGTTTGATCCCTGGCCTTGCTCAGTGGGTTAATGATCCGGTGTTGCCATGAGCTGTGATGTAGAGTGCAGATGCGGCTCGGATCTGGCATTGCTGTGGCTGTGGCGTAGGCTGTGGCTAGAGCTCCGATTCGACCCCTAGCCTGGGAACCTCCATATACCACAAGTGTGGCCCTAGAAAAGGCAGAAAAAAAAAGAAAAGAAAATTTAAAAATTAGTGTAGTCTATCGCATTAATAGGCTAAAGAAACATCACATGATATCAACAGACGCAGAAAAAACATCTGACAAAATCCAAGACCCATTCACGATAGAAACTCTCAGCAATAAGGATGAGAGGGAAAAATTTCCTCAACTTGATAAAAAATATCAACAAAAACCTACAGCTAAATCATACTTTTTCTTTTTTTCTTTTTGGCTGTACCTATGGCATGTGGAAGTTCCTGGGCCAGGGACTGAACCTGCACCACAGCAGTAACCAGAGTCATAAAAGTTACATTGCCAGATCCTTAACCCAATGAACCACCAGGGAACTCCTAACATCATAGTTAATGGTGATAAACCAGAAGCTTTCCTACTAAGATCGGGAATAAAGTAAGAATGTTCCCTTTTACCGTAAGTTTTCAACATTGTATTAGAAGTCCTAGTTAATGTAATAAGACAAGAAAAGGAAATAAAAGGTATATAGTTTGGGAAGGAAGAAATAAAATTCTCTTTGTATGTAAGTGACATGACTGTCTAAGTAGAGAATGCAAAAGAACTGATAAAAAAAATTCCTGGAACTAATAAGGAATTATAACAAGATTTCAGGGTATTAAGGTTAATATATAAAGTTAGTAACCTTCCTATATAACAGCAATGAGTAGGTGGAATTTGAAATTAAAAACACAACAGCATTTACACTAGCACCTCTAAAAATTAAATACTTAGGTATAAATATAACAAAATATGTACAAGATTTACATGAGTTAAACTATAAAACTCTAATGAATGAAATTAAAAGAACTAAATAAATGGAGAGATATCCCTATGGTCATGGAGAGGAAGACAATATTGTCAAGATGTCCATTCTTCTCAACTTGTCTATAGATTCAAGGCAATCCCACTCAAAATCCTGGCAAGTTATTTTGTGACTCCCAACAAATTCATTCTAATATTTATATGGAGAGGAAAAATCCACAAACAGCCAATATTGAAGGAGAAGAACAAAGTTGGAGGAATGACATTACCCAAATTCAAGACAGTGTGGTATCAGTAAATGAACAGATAAATCAATGGAACAGAATAGAGAGCCTAGAAACAGTCCCATGCAAATACAGTCAGTGAACTTTGACAAAGGAGCAAAGGCAATACAATGGAGAAAACTTTCCACGAAATGGTATTAAAACAACTGGGTAGCCATATGCAAAAAAAGAAATCTAGATAGACTTTACATCTTTCCCCAAAATTAACTCAAACTAGATCACAGACCTAAATGCAAAATTCAAAACTATAAAAAATTCTAGAAGATAATATAAGAGTCAACCAAGATGACCTTGGGTATGCCAATGATTTCAGATATAACACCAAAGGCAGGATCCATGAAAGAAATAACTGATAAGCTGGATTCATTAAAATTAAAACCTTCTGCTCTGAAAAAGACAATGTCAAGAGAATGAGAAGATAAGCTATAGACTGGGAGAAAATATTTGCAAAAGACCTATCTGACAAAAGGCCAGTATCCAAATACACCAAGAACTCTTAAAACTCAACAATAACAAACAACCTGATTTAAAAAGTGTGCTAAAAATGTTAATACCTTGCCAAAGAAGATACCTAAATGGCAAATAAGCATATGAAAAGATGTTTCACTCTTCATGTCATTAGGGACATGCAAATTAAAAAAATGAAAGACCACTATTATACATATTAGACTGGCCAAAATTCAGAACACTGACACCACCAAATGCTGGTGAGAGTATGGGACAATAAATGAACACTGATTCATTGTTGGTTGGAATGCAAAATGGGATAGCCACTTGGATAGGCAATTTGACAATTTCTTACAAAACCACACATACTCTTACCCTGTGATTCATCAGCCTCATTCCTTGGTATTTACTCCAAGGAACTGAAAACTAATGTCCACACTAAAACCTGCACATGAATGTTTACAGCAGCTTAATTCATAATTGTCAAAACTTGGAAGCAACCAAGTAGATGAATGATAAATAAATTGTTAGTATACCTAGACAATGGTCTATTAAAAAAAAAGACAAGGAGCTCCCATCATGGCGCAGTGGAAACAAATCCTTCTAGGAACCATGAGGTTGTGGATTCAATCCCTGGCCTTGCTCAGTGGGTTAAGGATCTGGCGTTGCCATGAGCTGTGGTGTAGGTTAAGACATATCTGGGATCTGGTGTTGCTGTGGCTGTGGTGTAGGCTGGCAGCTGTAGCTCCGATTAGACCCCCTAGCCTGGGAACCTCCATATGCCATGGGCGTGGCCCTAAAAATAAAAAAAAATAAAAAATAAAAAATAAAAAGGCAAGCTATCAGGCCACAAAAAGATACAGAGGAAATTTAAATGTATATTACTAAGTGAAAAGGCCAATTTGAAAAGGCTACATACTGAATGATATGACGTTCTGGAAAAGGCAAAATTATAGACAGAAAAAAGGTCAGTAGTTGCCAGGGATTAGTTAGGAGAGAAAAATGAAGATTTTTAGGACAGTTAAATTACTTTGCATGACCCTATAACGGTGGATACATGTCATTATATATTTGTCAAAATCCACTGAAGTACAACACTAAGAGAGAACTCTAATGTAAGCATGAGTGATAATGATGTTTCAATGTAGGTTCGACTGAAACAAATGTACTACTTTGGTGGGGAATGTTGATAATGGAAAACGTCATGCATGTGTAGAGGCAGGGAGTAATGGGAAATCTCTGTACCCTGTACCTCCTGTTCAAATTTGTTGAAAACCTAAAAAAAAAAAAAGTCTAGTAAATAAACCCAGAAAACTCTTCATAGTAGATGGAAATGTCCAAGAGAGGGACAATAGATATAATCATTTCTTAAATGTATGTGACCAAATCCTCTAAATGTATGTAAATCTTTTCATGCAGAGAATTTTGCAGGACTGATTTTCTATCAAATGCCCTTTGGAAAATGCCACTAGAGTCATAAATAGTGATACTTTTCAAAGAAACATGTCAGGCACAAGAAACTCAATACAAAGTTTAGAAGATACAGTCGAGGAGAACTTGAAGAAAGTTGAGCAAAAAGCAAAAGGATTAAGAATCAGAATCAAAGGGGGTCAAGAATATGGAGTATGACACTTCAGGAGGTTCAACATCTGAATAACACGTATGCCAGAAAGAGCGAATAGAGAGAAAGTGGGATAAAACCATTGATGAAAGAACTTAGAAAGTTTCAAGAAACTACATAATGGAGTGGGCATCTCATGTGTCCACATGGTAGCTAACAAATACTCACATCCTAGGTGAAATTTAAGAATACTGGGATGAAGAGAAGTTTCAAAGAAAATAAAGAGATTTTACACAAAACAAAGATATAAATCTAGGAAAAACTACAAGGGAAAGTAAAGACATGGAAGGAGCAGGCCGAGGAAAACACAAAAAGGTGAAAAGGATGTCAAGGAACTCAGAAGGCTCCAGGAGAGATTTCTTTTAGGGTTTGGAAGGGATAGCATATAACAACATGCGTGAACATAAAGATGTATACAGCAGTAAGGAAGTTTAAGGTTGAATTAATAAGTACATAGCAAAATAAACACATAAGAAATCAACATTTACTCTAAAGGAAAATGTGTAACAGGAAAATCAATCATAATACACTAGATGGCTCAGTTGAGACTAGCATATAACAAGAACTTACAATAACAAATTACTGAATTTCAATGTACTCAAAATGATCACGTCACAATGTTAAGACAGGAAAGTACTATGGGTGGGTAAGGGACAAGGACATTAAGAAGAGCTAAAATCAGGGTGAACATGGAGGGGAGCAGCAGCTCAGTGGTCAAAAAAAAAAAAGTTAAATCCTTATCTTCTAAAATGTGTTGTCAGTTGAAAAATGTCTGAAGGTAAAAAAAAAAAGTAAGATAAACTTATAAACATTTTATTTACATATATGGCGATAAATAAAAGAATCTGCTAAATTAAAAGTGACTGCCCTTCGTGGCTCAGTGGTTAACGAATCCGACTAAGAACCGTGAGGTTGCGGGTTCGATCCCTGGCCTTGCTCAGTGGGTTAAGGATCTGGCGTTGCCGTGAGCTGTGTTGTAAGTTGCAGACGCAGCTCAGATCCTGCGTTGCTGTGGCTGTGACGAAGGCTGGCAGCTACAGATCCTGTTAGACCCCTAGCCTGGGAACCTCCATATGCTGCGGGTGCGGCTCTACGTAAAGGCAAAAAAAAAAAAAAAAAAAAAAGTGACTGCCTTTGGTGACAAGTAAATGACAGGGGGATAGAGGGGTCTGCTTTGCTTTTGTAATAATTATTATAAGCCTATTGTTCCTTTAGACTGTTAGCATGTATATAACTCTGATAAAAATAAAAATACCTCTTAAAATTGTTGTGCAGTTAAAAAAAATGAAAGGCTGGTAATAAAGGATATAATGTGGCACACAGCTTTCATTGTTAACAACTGATTGGTCTATAAAGGTAACTTGGACTAAGTGTATCACTGTATAAGTGTAGAAACTAAGGCTCATAAAAGGATGTGACATCAATGTCACACAGAAAGAGTGAAGGTCTAATCAGGGTATAGTGAAATAGTGATCAGTCAAGACTGCTACAGTCTGGCGCAAGAAACAGGATTCAAAATCAAGTTGCCACTTTTACTAGGCTATGAGATTCAGACCAGGAGAGGGATTGCCAGCTCAGTGACTGCCAGAAGAGACGGTTTATGTCACTTAAACCTATATAGTGAGGCACAGTCATGAAGTTCTCACTGCTGTGAATCCTCTAGGTTTTGTTGAAAAGGTACCCAGGCCTCTAAGTGATATTTAGAATGATGTGGAGTAAACCAAGCAGGTGCACAGGCATCTAGGTAGCATGTCATGAGAGGTTGGAAAATGGAATCAGTACCTTCACCAAGGTGTTCATCTATCTTTAGCTCCTCATCCATGGAGCTTAGGAGCAAACCTCCCGAGCTTTGTTCATTGATCTAATGATACTTTTGGACTAAGCAAGCCCAGTAACTGACTGGGGCTTGATGTATAAGATACATTTGGAGAAATCATGTGATAATGCTCTGACAAAGCTGGACATGAATGAGACTGGCAGGCTCTGATGTTTTCCAAAGGTTATTTGGAGAGGAAACTATGGCTGGCCTTCCCTTTAAGCACTAACATTCTAAGATTTGGATGGAGACGTTCTCAATTTTTCTAAGAAAAATACTATCTTAACTCCTCTGGGGATCCTTCCAATTGTTTAGACCTCCCTAAAGAAAATAGAGGAGTATCTGCAGAGTAAGTAGAGTTCACACATATATTTTAATTCACACATATAAAAAATATGTTCTTTTTAGTTGCCCCACTAGGAGGCTGTACATCTATTCTAAAGGGGTAGCTCTTTTAGAATTACTTATATATATATAGGTAATTTCATAAATGAAATGTGAACAGATAAGCACAACCCAGGCTGATAACCTATCCACTTCAGCTACCATATTTTGCTCTGAATCAAACATATATTGACTGGTCCCCCTAATCAAAAATACTTTCATAGAACCAAGACTTGCCACCACTGATGATGTTAAAAATATTATAGCAGTGTCGTACACAATTAGGAATCTTTATAATGCTGGAAAAGTCCTGGGAGGGATAACTAAGAAGGGAATACCCCAAACTGAAAAGGATGGGTATAATTATAAACTGGGCCAAGGAGCTCCTGATGCTGGCTTCATATCCAGCCCCTCATTCCCCAGCCCCCCAACTCTGAGTTCACAGAACATCTACCCAAAGGTTCTTTGATTGTTTTGACCGAATTAAAGCTCTCTGAAGTTATTTCCAAGATGAAAAAGATTTTTAAGAATTAGATTTATAAATGGATGGGGGCTAATTATTGGTGCAGGATAAGAAAAAGTATAGACACTGAGGCCTGGAGCTTGTTGCAGCTAATACTGTGATCTGCTCTTACCTGTGGGGGCCTGCATGGCTGAGCTGGGGATGGTGGCAGCATCTTGGGGTACAGTGCTGGTATCCGGTTCAGGGGTGCTGGTTGTTGGTGAGGTGGGTGGTGGGTTCAGCAAAGTCCGAGGTTTCCTCTGTCAAAATGGATGGGGAAAAGTTTGCTACCCATCATAGGTAACTTGTCTTCTCGTTCTTCTAATCCTAGCACTTACTTCACCCATGAAACTGAAATATATTTATGGATGGGACTGTGCTTCTTTTCCTTTTCTTTTCTTTTTTGCTTTCTAGGGTTGCACCTGTGGCATATGGAAGTTCCTAGGCTAGGGGTTGAATCGGAACTGCAGCTGCCAGCCTATGCCATAGCCATAGCAACACAGGACCCAAGCCAAATCTACGACCTACACCATAGCTCACAGCAATGCCAGATCCTTAACCCACTGAGTGAGGCTGGGGACTGAACTTGCATTCTCATAGATACTAGTGAGGTTCAAAACCCGCTGAGCCACAAAAGGAACTTCCTTATCTTTTTTTTTAAATTGAAGTATAGTTGATGTACAATGCTATGTTAGTTTCAGGTGTATAGCAAAGTGATTCGGTTTTATATACATATATATTCTTTATCAGATTATTTTCCATCAAATTTGATCACAAGATATGGAATGTAGTTCCCTGTGCTATACAGCAGGTCTTTGCTTACCTATTTTGCATATAGTAGTGTGTAACTGTTAATCTCAAACTCCTAATTTACCCCTCCCTTCCACTTCCCCCTTTGGTAGCCATAAATTTGTTTTCTATGTCTGAGTCTGTTTCTGTTTTATAAATAAGTTCATCTGTATCATTTTTTCAGATTCCACATATAAGTGATATTATATATATATATATATATATATATATATATATATACACACACACATATTTTCCATACAGCATCTTGCCCAAAGCTGCAAATAATAGCAAATGCTTAGTAAATATTTTTTGAATCTATGTGTAACATTCTGGGCTCCTGTAAAGCCAAAGCTTTAATTCACTATCTCTTATACTGTATTCAATATTGTCATCTGAAGTCCAGGTTTAGGTCTACTTTGACATTACTTTGTTTCTCTCTCTGAAAAATGGAAAGTCCCTTCCCCTGACTCCACAATCTACTTTCCTCTCCTGCCTCATCAGGTCATCACTTTTTTTTTTCCCTTAAACCTCACACTCTGGTAATCTCTAACTATAGAACTTCTTTAAAAACCTGCATTTTAGCCTGGCCCCTGCCTTTACAGTAGTAAACCATCCCTTTTGCCTGGAATACCGCCCTTTTTTCCCTTTTTTTTCAAACTTATAAAGTGTCTGTTTATCCAGGAAGCTTTTCTAGATTTCCTTTAGTTAGTATCTCTTTTGTGCTATTTCTGTATTTTGTATTGTAGCATTTGTCATAATGTATTGTCATTATATACTTACATACTGGTGCCCTCTGTTAGCCTTGTGCTCCCTGAGGGCGATTCTGAGTGCCAGTCCTACATGGTACTTGGCATGTAAGTGTCAATAAATGTCTTTCAGTGAAGCATACAGGATAGAAAGCCAAAAAATGGGGGGAGTAATAAAAAATGACTTGATTAAAAATCTGGTATCTCCTCTATGCTGTTCAGGGCAGTCTTTGGGGGAGAAAGACCTCAGAAGATTTTTTCCAAAAAGTAATTTTCTAAACCCTTTCTAAATGCAAGGAAAACATAACCATTACTGAAATCTAGAAGTCCCATTTTACTAAATGTCATATGTAGGCTCCACTCTGGGAGCTATATAAACCTGACTGCCTTCTAGGAGTATATCTAAAGGGACAGTACCAATGATAGCAGGTATATATATATATATATATATATATATATATATATATATATACATACACACACACACACACACACACACACACACCTATATACACACACACACACATATTTATATATTTATATATATATATATTTATATATATTTACATATATATATATATACACATACATATGATGACCTTGCCTGTGAAAGCATCATGCAAACTCTTATGGACATTCAAAGCACACAAAAGACATGAATATTTCCTCCTATTTTTGATATTGCCACAAGTAAAAATCCAAATAAGCAATGCGTCAGGGAAGAAAGGAAATACCAGTTCACTTCACTGAGTTGGTGGCAGGATTTCATGGGGTCCCTGAAGGAACAAACCTGGTGAGTTAGCTGCCTAAATGTTGCAGAAAAAAGCAGAAAGATGTAAAGGGTTATTACTATTTGAGATAGGTGCATTTACATGTATTATACCTATTTATATACTACCTCAACTCCATTTTATTGGTTTTACTGGGGCTCATGACCTTACTCAAAGTGTTCCCAAAGTCACACAGGTGGTAACATTTGGAGATGAGATATAAATCTAAGTTTGTTCGGCTTTAAAGCCTATGCTCTTGTCACAAGACCACTTGGCTTAAAAAACGAACATAAGGGTCTTGGGTTAAGTACAGTCATACACACTTAGAGGAATAAACAAAAAGGACAGGAAGGGGAATTAGGGAGTCAAATTTCAACCCCTTAAAATACAGTATTAGATGAAACTTAATGTTTTTAAGAGGACTGGGAAGAAAGAGGACTTTGGCTATTACATTTAGGACTTCCTGAGAAAGCAGAGAAGAGACAACCATAGCATCACAGTTCCTAAGTTTTGAAGGATCTTAAAGGTTACTTAATCCAACTACCCACCCAATATCTATTTCCTACTCCTTGAAAACATCCCTCCCAATAATCATCTGGTAACCTGATGAAATACTTCTAGTGATGGGAGATCACTATTTCCATTTTGAAATAGATTTAACTGTTCCTTTTATGTTGAGACAAAGCCTGTCTGCTTCAATTTCTGCTTATTGGTTTTGATTCTATCTTTGGAACCTCACAGACAAGTTTTTACCCTCTTTAATCTGACTGTCAAGATGACCTCAGAACATCAAAAGCATGGCTTCTCTGGCCTTGGAATCTTTAGAGCCTTCAGTCTCTCCTTCACAACAGGAGAATGAGAAGAGAGACAAAAGTGAATCAGGACCTGGGCTAAGGGTTAGTGGTAATAGATCAGGAGCATAGTGTGACACAGAAAGATCAGGATGTGACACCAAGAATTCAAAACTAAGAGATAAGAAATAATCTCAATTGGCATATCATCACTAAAATCATCCATCTACCCATTCATCCATCCATCTTGCATATAATGAACATTTCCTAAGAGACTGAGATATAGGGCACTGCAGGAAAAAAAACAAAAGAAAATATCAGGTTCTTGACCTAGAGGAGCTTATATTCTTGGACAGAGGTCAGATGGAGCCAATACAAAACAAAACCAACCAACCAAACCTAAGGAACAACTTATGAACTTGGAATGGAATGACTAGAGAGAACTGAGTATCATTTCCACACTGGAACTCAGGCAGTCTGGTTTGAGGGGGAGAGGCAGACAAATTCCCTGAGAGAGTGAGTGGAGAAGGTGATACCAAAGTAAGCCCTAGAGAATCAACTGCGGAAGTTTCGTACTGGTGGTTTCCCTAGCAAATACATGAAGAACCTGTTGTGACTAAAACATGGTTCTTTCAGTAACAGTGAAAGGACAATGTTTTAGTGAAGTTTGACCCAGCAGTCCTCCAACACTAGAGGAAAGTGTTACCTCCCTCAGGAAATGTGAGAAAGTGAATATGTGGTAGGGTAGCAGTGACCTTAGGAGTAGAATATCTGGATACCCATCTGTGTGACCTTTGCCAGTTATTAGCAATGTGACCTTAGGGAAGTCATTCCACAAGTCTAAGTCTCAATTTACTTGACTATTACGTAGCACTAACACTACTCACTTACTAGGGTTTTGTGAAGATCCTGTGATATGTAATGGTATCAGGTACAGAACTTGACACTTAGTAAATATTCAATAATTACCCCCCCCTTTTTTTTAAAGAAGGTACAAGGACAGAAAAAGAAATACATTTACAGAATCAGTTTTCTCTTTCTGTTCACATAACTGGTCATCCACTCTGGGTAGGTTAATAACAATCGGGAGAAAGGCCTTCCATCTACAGAAAATATTAGATCAGAATTCCCCAAATGTAACTTTAAAGTCAAAATTTCTTATGCATACCATCTTATTCCTAATGTTACCTGCTTCCTGGTATGTAGCTAAAGTAGGAATGACAATACAGGAGATTCTTAAAAGCATATACAAGGTGGAGAACAGGGCCAGGCACATCCCTTTCTAAGATGGATGGATATGGATGAGTTACCCCTTTATAACCCTTTACCCCTTGCTGGGAAAACCACATGTTACCTACCTTACTGCCAGGTTTGGGACCCCTCTTCTTTGGGAATTTCAAAAGTTCAGCTGTCTTGGATGGGGTAGAGATGGGATGGGGAATTAGGGGCTTGGGTGTCCGGCCCCGCTTCTTTCCTGGTTTACGCCCCCTCTGCCCTGGTTGATGCTCCAAGACAGTTTTGGTGCTGCTGTGGATGCTGGGCTTCTCAGTGTTCACATCGGATGCAGGATAGGGATTCTTTGGAATCACAACTGCAAGAAAAAGACTCATTCTATCACCCCCTCCTCCCACCTGCATTCCCTTCCCAGTAGACTTGCTGCTTCTACTTGGGTAGTTTTATCCCAGGAAGCTAGTTTCTTGGCATCTGACCTAAATGTTAGAAAATCTTGTAAGGGAGTTCCCGTCGTGGCGCAGTGGTTAACGAATCCGACTAGGAACCATGAGGTTGCGGGTTCGATCCCTGCCCTTGCTCAGTGGGTTAACGATCCGGTGTTGCCGTGAGCTGTGGTGTAGGTTGCAGACGCGGCTCGGATCCTGCGTTGCTGTGGCTGAGGCGCAGGCCAGTGGCCACAGCTCCGATGAGACCCCTAGCCTGGGAACCTCCACATGCCGCGGGTGCTGCCATAAAATGACAAAAGGCAAAAAAAAAAAAAAAAAAAAGAAAATCTTGTAGGAAAATTTAATTTAGATTGGCTAGGATTGGAAGTTTTAATTATTTCTGGAAAATGCAGAAAAAATATTAAATTTTTATCTGCAAGGCATTTAGTTAAGGCACATAAACAGAAGAAGAGGCTCAGAGGTGGAATGGCTCTTAGAAAGCTACAATCCTGTCTTGCTAAGAATGAATATCTGAGGCTGAGAAGAGGAAATGATGCTTTCTCCAGGTTACACAGTGAGTTGGGATAAGGACTTATGTTTCAAAACTGGGCCCTGACAAATCAAATCAGGGATTTTCTATATCAATCTCTTCAAAGTTTTAGTGTGGTTATTGCAGTGAGGAGTAGTGAAACACATGGAAATATATACATCTAATAGCATCTTTCCTTACCTTAAAAAACTTTGCTCTATGTTACCTTTACAATAAAGTCCAAATTCCTTATTCTGATATCCAAAGACTCTTGTGACTTTGCCCCTACCCTGCTCTCCAGTTATGTCTGATGTCATTTCCTGTCACCCACTTCCATGTTCCAGCTTCACTGTTTTCTGAACACTAATTCACTCATATATGTTGAGTTCTTTATTCTTCCCGGTCAGACATACATCAATACTCAGTTTTCAACACTCAGCTCCAGGGCCACCTCCTTACTAAGGCCTTGGGTATATATACCAAGTGCAAAAATTCTGAGAAGGGAACATGTTAGTGTGTGTGTGTGTGTGTGTGTGTGTGTGTGTGTGTGTGTGTATTCACAATGGAATACTACTTGGCCATAAAAAAGAATGAAAATTTTCCATTTGCAGTAATAAAGATTGACTTGGAGGGCATTATGCTAAGTGAAATAAGTCAAATAGAGAAAGATAAATACTGTACAATATCATTTATATGTAGAATCTAAAAAATACAACAAAATAGTGAATGAAACAAAAAAGCAGACTCATAAATATAGAGAACAAACTAGTGATTACCAGAAGGGAGAAGGAAGTGGGGACAATATAGGGGTAGGGGAAAAAAGATGTTATTATGGGATTATATGAGATCATTTGTGAAACTTTCGAAAATTGTAAAAGCACTATAGAATTTAAAAAATAATTCAATTAAAAATTTTAAAATAAAGTTGAAATAATATTTTCAGAAAAATCAAAGCTGAGAGAATTTGTCCCTAATAGACCTAAACTACAAGAAATAAAAAGGGATTTCTGCAAAATGAAGAAAAGTAGTCCCAGATGGAAGAATGGAACAGAAGGAAGGAAGAGCATAATAAAGGGTAAATATGCAAATAGATATAAGAGAATATCGACTATTAGGAATTTTTAAAATGGCTTGTAGGGTTTATAATACATGTACAGTTGACCCTTGAACAACATGGGTTTGAACTGTGTGTATCCACTTATATGTGAATTTTTTTTTTTCAATAAACATGACTACAGTACTTACAATCCGTGGTTGGTTAAATCCATGAATGTGGAAACATTCATGGAGGGCTGACTGTGAAGTTACATGCAGATTTGACTGCACAAGGGGGCGGTGCCCTTAATCTCCACATTGTTCAAGAGTTAACTATATTAGTAAATTGTATGGAAGCAACAGCACAAAGGATAGAAGTGGGCAAATGGAGCCAAAGTTTGTTAAGAATTTTGCATTATTTGGGGAGTGGCTAGAGTGCTTTTTTTTGTTTGTTTTGTCTTTTCTAAGGCCACAACTGTGGCATATGGAGGTACCCAGGCTAGTGGTCTAATCAGAACTGTAGCCGCGGGCCTACACCACAGCCACAGCAATGTGGGATCCAAGCTGCATCTGCGACCTACACCACAGCTCACGGCAACGCCGGATCCTTAACCCACTGAGAGAGGTCAGGGATTGAACTCGTAACCTCATGGTTCCCAGTCAGATTCGCTTCCACTACACCATGATGGGAACTCCTGAAGTGCTTATTTAAGATGAACTTTAATAAGCCTAGGATGCATAATTCTAACTAATTAAAGAATTATACAAGCTTTTAAGCTAAGGAATGAGAAATGGAAAAATATAACATATTTGATCAATCCAAAAGAAAGCAAGAAAGGACAAATAAAGAAATGAAGAACTCAAAAAGAAAGCAAAATGCAAAATGATAGACTTAAACCCAAATAAATAATTACATTAAATACAAATGGTTTGAGTAAAACAACAAGAAAAAATTAAATGTTGAACAAAAAAACCCCCCAAAACCTAATTACATCTGTTTATAAGAGGGCTTTGAAATACAAGGACTTTTGAAACAAAGGAAGATAAAAACAAACAGATGGAAAAATATATTCCCTGTGAACATTAACCAAAGAAAGTTCAACTGGATATATAAATCTCAGATAAGACAGGTCTTAATGCAAGAAGTATGGCTAGACTAAAACGGGTCATTTCATCAAGATAAAAAGTCAATTTATATCACCAAAATGAAAAGGCAACCTACTGAATGGAAGAAGTTACTGGCAAATGATATATCCAATAAGACATTAATATCCAAAATATACAAATTACTCATACAATTCAACATTAAAAAAAAAACCCAATTAACAAATGGGCATGGGACCTGAATAGGTCCTCTTTTCTCAAAGAAGATACACAGATGGCCAACAGACACATGGAAAGATGATCAACAGCCGATCATCATCAGGGCAATGCGAATCAAAACTAAAATGAGATACCTTACATCTGTCAGAATGGCTACGACTCCAAAGAGAACAAATAAAACGTGTTGGCAAGGGTGTAGAGAAAAGGGAATCCTTGTTCACTGCTGGTGGGAATGTAAATTGGTGCAGCTACTACGGAAAACAGTATGTAGGTTCTTCAAAAAACAGAGCTGTCATATTATCCAGCAATTTCACTTCTGGGTATTTAACCAAAGAAAACAAAACTACTAATGAGAAAAGGCAAATACACACCATTATTCACTTTATCATTGTTAACATCAGCCAAGATATGGAAGCAACTTAAGTGTCCACTAATAGATGAGTGGCTAAAGAAAATGTAATATACATATCCTTTCAGAAGCTTAAGAAATATAAAAACACAATCTATAAACATTAAGAATAAAAGAGGGAGTTTCATTATAGATCCTTCAGACATTAAGAATAACAAGATATTATGAATAACTTAATGCAAATAAATTAGAAAATTTATATGAAATGGGAAACTTCCTTGAAAAAAACACAACTTATTAAAATGGACACAAGAAAAAACAGTATAAAGAAACTGAAATTGTAATCAAAAACTTTTCCACAAAGAAATTTTCCAGGCCCAGATAGCTTCATTGATGAATTCTAACAGCTATTTAAAGAAGAAATAATAAATTGTATAAAACATTTTTAGATTAACAGAAGAAGAGGGAACACTCCCTAACTCATTTAATGAGGCCAATATAATCTTATACCAAACCATGACAAAGATATTACAAGAAAACAAGAACTATATAGACTGATATCCCTCATGAACAAAGATGCAAAATCCTTAACAAAATATTAGCAACTCAAAGCCAGCAATATGTAAAAAAGTTAATGTATCTTGACTAAGTGGGATTTATCCTGTAACACAAAGGCTGTTTAACAAAGGAAAAAAGAATCAGTTGAACACACTAAATCAACAAATAAGAAAATCTATATATCTCAACAGATGCAGAAAAAGCACTTGATACAATTTAACACTCATTCATGATAAAAGTTATTAGCAAACTAGGAATAGAAGGGAATTTCATTATAGAAAAGGGAATCTATAAAAAAAAACTAGCGAACAGCATACTTAACGGTGAAATACCATTTCACTCTTTCTTACTGAATTATGGAACAAAACTAAAATATCCACTATCAACACCACTTTTACTCAATACTGTATTGGGGGCAAATGTAATAAGGAAAGAAAAAGAAATAAAAGCTATAAATATAAATTCTAGAGAAGAAGCATTATTTGTATAAGACACATTTTTTTAAAAATTTAAACTGCACTTCCCATCTATAAAATCTATTAAAATCAAAAAGTGATTTTGGAAAGGTCACTAGATACAGTTCAATATACACACGTATATTTTATTTCTGTATATACCAACTATTAGAAACTTAAAAACCTAGAGAACATTATGAGAGAAATTAAAGAAGATCTAGATACCACAGCCATGAGGGAATATATCACATTCATGGATTGGAAGACACGATACTGTTAAGCTCTCAATTCTCATCAAATTGATCTAAAGAGTCAATGTAATTTCAATCAAAATCCCAGGATTTTTTTTTCTTAAAGTGTGTATGTGTGTGCGTGCAAATTGAGAAGTTAATTCTGAATTTTATTAGGATATGCAAAGGATCTAGAAGAGCCGAGACTATTTTGATGAATAACAGTAAAGCTGGAGGGAGTACTTATATAATCAGATATCAATACTCATTATAAAATTACAGTAATTAAGACGTGTTACTGGCATAAGAATAGACAAATGGATCAGTGGGGCAAAACAGAAAGTCTAGAAATATATACATATACAATCAGCTGATTTCTAATAAAGGTACCCTGTAATTCTGGGGTGGGGAGGGGACCATAAATAAAACTTGTCTCTTCAAGAAAATTGTGATGAGTCAGATAGATATCCATATGGAGAAAAAATGAGACTCTTCACTTGACATCAGATACAAAAATTAAAGTTAAAACATCAAACTTTTAGGAAAACACAGAGCGAAATATCCTCAGAACTCTGGGGTCAAGTAAAGATTTATTAAACAGGACACACAAAGTGTTAATTAAAAAAGATAGACATACATGACTTCATTAAAACAAAAAATTTCTCTTCACCAACAGAAAACATTAAAAAAGTGGAAAAGAAATCCAGGAAGTGGAAAAAGATATGTAAAACACATGTCAAAATGTTAATACCCAGTATAAAAACTCCTAAAAATGCATAATGAAAAGACTGACAATCCAATTTAAAAAATGGATAAGACTTGAGCTATGTCACAAAAATGAACACACAAATAGCCAAAAGGATGTGAAAGTTGTTGAATATTATTAGCTATCAGAAAAATGCAAATTAAAACCAGAGACACTAAATCTCCACCAAAATTGTTAAAATTAAGAGGACTGATACCACAGCTTCGATTGGATGCTTACCCTGGGAACCTCCATATGCCGTGGAGGTTCCCAGGCTAAAAAGACAAAATAATAGTAATAAAACAAAATGTTGTGTTTTAATTTCTAATGCAGTGATATAGATAACACATAAATTAAACCTCTTTGGGTTAAGGATATGAAAGTTGCCTGATACCAAAAGATTTGAGAACCACTGATGTATAATAATAATCACTTCCTTACCCTTCTTTTTCCAACACAAGTGCCTAGAAAAAAACCCCAGTGCAACTCTCTACCTATTCCATACCTCAGCCTGAGTAACTGAACATGCCAAATGTTTAAACTGATTACTATAAACCTAAGACTGCCCCATGTATCTCCAGTAACAAACATGGAATCTAAGCTGAGCAGGGAGGAAAGTGATTTACTTTAGAATCCCTACCATCACATGATCAGGTGCTGAGTTTTCAGTTAGTACCCAGCACATACTTGTAGAATAAGAAAGGAAACAGAGAAGTGCTGAACAGGGCTTTACTTGGCTTTCTAAGAGTCAGAAAAACAATCTTTCTTTTTTCCTTAAGGTTAGACATAAAAGTCCATGATGCCAACTGGCAAAGACATGGCTCTCTCTGGCCTCAAAGATACAGACAGAAGAAACTAACCAATTATACTGAACAGTTCTGAAAAATCAGGGCATACTGTTAATGTGTGAGTAGCTAGAAATGAGATTAAGCTTCATACTAAATTAAGAGCTTCTTAATAATGGATTTCTTAAGGTATCTTGAGAGATTCCAGGATTTGGAAGTTTTTCCCATCAGGAAGCTCTGCTCTGCCACATTCTAACTTAATTATCTTAGTTAAAAAAAAAAAAAAAACTGAGGTGATGTCAGGGGACCAGGGATCTAATTCTAGTTCTGTCCCTTATGGTATGACATTGAATTTGTCATTTAAACACAATCTTTTCTTATTTTCCCACATGCTAGTAATTAAATAATTCAATAGTTGTCCTACTTCAGAGAAAGATAAAAGACTGGAATATTATTCAACGTGTGTTGATGCTACTAAGGTTGACAGAATTACACCTTTAATGATACTCTAACAAAATTCTTGTACATTTATGGTTTCATGCGGCCTTTATAACACTCTTGTGAGGGCTAGCATTATCCTCTCCTTTGACAAATGAGAAAAGCAAGCCTCAGAGAGGTCAGAATGGCAGAGCCAGGCATGATTCTAGTCTTTGGAGTCTTCACTGCACATATTCTATCATGTAGCTGAAGCAATATTTCTTCCTTCAGGAGCCCAAGAAGTGGCATTTCAAATTATTTTAATTAATTTGATCACATCAGTAAATTTAAACTAAACTTTTCATTAAAAATTTAGTAAATGCTAAGTATAAAGGTTTGCCAATTATCTAATGTAAAAAAAAAAAAAAAAAACCCAACATGATTCTTGTCCTAGAGCACAATCTTGAGAGGGTTAGGAGCAAATCTTTATATAATTCAGTGGGTATGGACTGGGATAGGGAAGATGAACCACTGGAAACATTAGGGCAATTTCTTACATATGGAAAAGGTAATGATGAGGTTCACTCTAAAGGCAGAAGCACATCTAAGTTAGGTAGCATTACATAAAGATATGTATGACTGTTCTCTCCTTGATTAACTTCTCATCTGTGCACACGTGTGCATATCTAATCTTATTTCCTTGGCCATAATAATGATCAATAATGTCACCAAAAGGCAGAGAGAAACTGACAAGACCAAGAATGGAGAAAGGAAGTAGCTTACAAATGGGTACTCCCTAATGAGGAGGTAAATTGCTTAAAGGAACTGACACTTACTGAGCACCTACTATGAAGATGGTGCCATACCATTTGCAATGGTAGTATGGGTAGTCACTGCTGTCAATAAAATTTACCAGGGTATATAATTGTAGTATATACTGTCAGTAAAAGCAATGGGCTTTTAAGTCTTGCCTATGAAGCATATACTATCTTTATTTAACTGATGAAGCAACTGAAACATGAGTAACCTGGGCAAGGTCACATAAGAAATGAGGCAGGGCTGAAATTTAAATCCAGGCTGTCTAACTTTAAAGTCTTTGCTCATTCCATAATATCTTAACTGATTTCCTCTTAGTAAATCAATATGCTTTCATTCACTCACTTGTTCATTCATTCATCCAATAAACCTTCTATATTGAGAATACATTATGTGGTAGGCTCTGTAGTATGATCCAGGAATTTCAATAAATGAAAGGTAATTTCAACTAATGATAAGTGCTATAAAGAAAATACAACAGAGCCATTTGATAGAGAATGACTGAGGGATGGTCAAGAAAGGCTCCCTGAGAAGGTGACATTTGAATTGAGACTGGCCTGACCACAAGGAATCAGGTATGTGAGGCTCTAGGGCAGATTGCTCCAGGTAGAGGAGGCAGCAGGTATAAAGGCCCTAAGAAAATAATGAGCTTGATGGAGTTCCCTTCGTGGCTCAGTGGTTAAAGAATCCGACTAGGAACCATGAGGTTGCGGGTTCCATCCCTGGCCTTGCTCAGTGGGTTAAGGATCGGCGTTGCCGTGAGCTGTGGTTAAGGTTGCAGACGCGGCTCGGATCCCGCGTTGCTGTGGCTGTGGCGAAGGCCGGCAGCTACAGCTCCTGTTAGACCCCTAGCCTGCGAACCTCCACATGCCGCGGGTGCGGCTCTAAAGGCAAAAAGACACACACAAAAAAAGAAAATAATGAGCTTGATTGCTTAAGAAACAAAGAGGCCAGAGAGACCGCAGCAGGATGAACAAAAGAAACAATGGCATAAGATGAAGTCAGAAAAATAGGTGGGGTCAGATCACATGGGGAGTTCTGGATCACAGAAAGAACACGATCAAATTTACTTTTGAAAAAGACCATCCTGGATGCTCTGTGGAGAATGGATTATAGACAGGCAAGAATCAAAGCAGAGGTGTCGGTTAGGATACTGACTGTAGAAGTCCATGCACAAGATGATGGTGTTTAACATTAATGTGATAGCCATAAGAGTACAAAGAAGTGAAGGAATAAAGATTTTACAAGCAGAGCAGACAGCAGCACTAAACTAGATGGAAGAATGGAGGGAAAGAGCAATTTAGGATGAATTTTAGGGTTTTTTTTTTTTTTTTTTTTTGTCTTTTTAGGTCTGCAGGCATGGTATATGGAGGTTCCTGGATCAGGGGTAGAATTGGAGCCGTAGCCACTGGCCTATGCTGCAGCCACAGCAACATTAGATCTGAGCCACGCCTGTGACCTACACCACAGCTCATGGGAACGCTGGATCCTTAACCAGCTGAGCGAGGCCAGGAATCGAACCTGTGTCCTCATAGATACTAGTCAGATTGGTTTCGGATGAGCCATGACGGGAACTCTGAATTTTAGGTTTTTGATTATTTACTAAGATGGGGAAGATGAGGAACAGAGGTTTGGGAGGAAATAGGTTGGGAATGTTATATGCTAAATGACTTAGATATCTAGAGATTATAAGCAAGCAGCCAAATAAAATGAGTCTAGAGTTCCACTGAAAGGTCAAGGGTTGAGATATAATTTTGGTAGTAATTAGCATACAGACAGTATATGCAGACATAGGACTGACTGAAAGCATTTGGGAGCAAACAGAATATATGGAAGAGTATAGGACTGAGCTCTGGAGCACTCCAACCACTAGGGACTGAAAAGTGGGGAACCCAAGCCAAAGAAGACTGAGACGGCATAGTTAGTGATAGGAAATAAAGATATAGGTATAGGAAACGTAACATCCCAAAAGGCAAAAGAAGGTAGTGTTTCAAGAAGGAGAGAGTGATCAACCATGCCGGAAGTTTCTGAGAGACTGAGCAAAATGAGGGTAGAGAAAGCTTTGTCACCGTGGAGGTCTTCATAAGGGCAGCTTCTCTGGACAATAGGGCTGAAGAGCAAATTGGATAGGGCCGAGGAGTGAAGGAAACCGTTTTCTGTTTGCTTTTTAGTTTTACTGTGTGGAATGGCTCTCCAAAGACGTCTAAACACTGATCTCTGGAAACGGTAGACATTTTCTTTACAAGGCAAAAGGCGTTCTGCAGATGTAGTTAATGTTGAACTATTAAAACAGGGAGAGTATCATACAGATTATTTAAGCAGGCTAAATCTAATCACACAAATCCTTACAAACTGAGAACATTCCCCAGCTGGAAGTCAGAGAAAGGCAGAAGGGGGACATCAGAGAGAATGTGTGTGGGAAGGACTCAGCCTACTGTTGCTGACTTTAAAGATGAAAGAGGCCAAAAGCCAGGGAATGTGAACAGCCTCTAAAAGCTGAGGATCCTCTGACCAATAGCCAGCAAAGAAATGGAAACCCAAGCCTACAATTGCATGGAACTGAATCCTCCACCAATGAGCCTGAATGAGCCTGAATGAGAAACAGGTTCTTCCTCAGAGCCTCCAGATAAGAGTTCAGGCTGGCTAACACCCTGATTTCAGCCCTGTACGACTAGAGCAGAGAAACCAATGATCTCACCCAGACTTCAGAGCTACAGAACTGTTATACTAAATCTGTGTTGTTTTAAGTCACTGGGCTTGTGGTCATTTGCTACAGCAGCAACAGGAAATTAATACACCGAAATTTCAGTGTCCAAGACATATAGTGCCACAACCAATGCTTATTTTCTTCAGTTCTCTTAACCCTCAGAGCAATTAGGCAAACATATACATGTTCTCATTAATTTTCTCTTGAGGTCTTGGTCTTTCGATGAAATAAAGTTTTTCATTTTTTTAATTGCTAGTGCTAGCATTATGTCTAGGAGAAGGAAAGTGATGGCAGAGACAGATAAAGAATTCGGATCTCCTGATTCCTTGTCTAATACTCTTTCCCCCTTCATGTGGACACAAACACATTCATGCAAACATACTCCTTCCCTCAGTATATTGGGTCTGCATCAACTCTACTGTTTATTTTTGACCTCTCAGTTCTGCCCGTTATTTTTCAAACACTTAGCTGTTCTGAACTTTAATTTGAAGAATGGCTTCACTCATCAATCTATTAGTGTTTTGGCTAAATTAACATTAACATAACTTCACACTTTGGGAGAATAGGAGGGAAAGCTGTTCATTCTCTAATTACTTTCACTACTGTCTTATCTTTCTAACTAGTTATATAATTTAACCAGAGCATAATGTATTTTAACCTTTTTAGTGCTAAGAATACCATAACCATTTGAAACCTGCAATAGCATGTCCACAGGAGCCATACTAGCAGGGCAGTATCTGGGAAACATCATCTGGATTTCCTCCATATGTTTTATGTGTTCCTTGCAATTTGTCATTTCTTGCTTTTTTGTTTTTGTTTTTTTTAAGGGCCGCACATGCGGCATATGGAGGCTACCAGGCTAGAGGCTGAATCAGAGCTATAGCTGCCGGTCTACACCACAACCAGAGCAACTCGGGATCCGAGCCATGTCTGCAACCTACATCACAGCTCACAGCAACACCGGATCCTTAACCCACTGAGCAAGGCCAGGGATAGAACCCGAATCCTCATGGATCCTAGTCAGGTTCATTAACCACTAAGCATGAAGGGAACTCCCCACAATTTGTCATTTCTAACTGCCTCTTGGGTTCTGGGCTTTGCTAATGTTTGATTCCTACACTTGGCTTGCTTTCTGATCTACTCTCCAACACTTAGATATGGTGACCAGCCCAGGGTT